>CM064491.1:35168888-35371500 GCA_032716605.1 Paralithodes platypus | reverse complement strand
GGATTATATATTCCGTGGATATGTAGTGATCCATCGGGTTGGACCGCGACCTTCAATATTGTAACTACCTCACTTGGGGGCGCTAGACTTGTCGTTATGGCAGGAGCCACTTAGTGCATAGCCAAGCATAGTGGGCAAGATAATGTATGTCACCCTCTTTTTTGTACCCTTGCATCACTAATTTCATAATAACCGGGCCCACCAACAAGTCCAGTCGAGATGTTCCTGTTTCATTAGGAGATCAGCTACTTTTGTTAGCCTGTTGGTTGCTTTGCAACACTTTCATGTCTGCCTCAAGGCATTCTGATCCTTATGGATCCGGGAGAGTTTTTAGACCACAAAACTGCTTGGTAGAGGATAGAGATTCTGCCCCGAAAACTTGTATTTGAAGGACACTTACTGGATACTTTTTACTCTCACATGCTCCGGTATAAACCCTCGCAACTCTAGCTCTTCAACACCCAATTTTTCATATTGGATAGAGTCTAGAGCGGGAATTAGAATGAAGGAGGTTTTTCGTTTTTTTCGTGAGCTGTGGAGCACTGATCCATTAGTTGTACGCATCTTGACTGTTCCTCTTGAATTTCCTTTACTGTTGGCAGCATTAACAGTTGGGAGGATAATACTAGTCTTCTTTGAAAGATACAGGACAGTCGTGGTAGTGTGCGTCTTGGTCTTTGTTACCTGTTGAGGTTTTTGCTTCTTCTTTGCACCGTCCCCAAATGGATCCGGAATGACAGAGGATTATGGTAGTTGTCTGTAATGGACAGCATTTTGGCATTACGGATGTCCAGGGTTCACACAACCATTGCTCCCGTACGTAGGCTGAGGACAAGCAACACACGCGTGGCAAAGGTTGAGGTGGTTTTGTTCCCGCGCTTAACTTTCAGAGCACTGGTTTTGTATTTCAGACACTTAAACCACACCTTCGCCCCTTGTGCCCCTTCGCACGACTTGCAACCATTACTTCGCACCGAGGCCTCCTGCACCGCAAATGATGCCGAAGCAACTGGTATGTGTGGTGTAGTCCGTTCTGCTACACTTTCCATGTTAAAAACTTCTCTGTTAAGCCTGGACAAACCTTTCTAGGTCCAGATCATCTTCACCTAAGGTTCTTTTTAAAGCTTCCTTTCGTGGGGATGGCAAATTATTCATGAGAATCACAACACTAGCTTCATGAAGGGTAATGTGTAGGGTCTCTATTGACCTTAGTGTACTTTCAAAACTAGCATAGAATCCTTTTAGTTCCTCGACATTGTAAGAGGGAGGATTCAAAGTAGTGGGACGCATGTCCACGTGTGAGCATGCTGTACAGAACGCCTAGTCATGCCACACTCTCGCTAGGATCGTCAGGGCAGGAACTTTGGCTGTAGTCTATGTAGAGTTTCCTAACTTAGTTCATGTGAGCCGTTGTACTATACGTATTATGAATATGTATTTTGTTTTCATCTGAGTCAACGAGTTCTATTTTATATCATTAGTTATAAGTATTGTGTGTAAAACTTATTTGTAATGATGGGAAGAGAAACAGCCACAGTTAGGGGTCAGTGGGTACGCCAGGCAGGAGGTAGGCCTAACTCACTCGCATTCCTCCCTCCCTCAGTGCAAGGGGAACCTTTGTGTATACCAGAGGAGAGAGAGAAATTACGTAATGGTTTCAGTGGGCGGTCCTTAGTAGTTCACGTTGGGCTCACTAGAGGGCCGGGTATAAAAGGGAAGTCTAGCCATTTTTTCATCAGAACTCATTAGGCAGAGCGACTTCTCATTTCCCTTGCTAACTATATATATTCTTATGACTGATGGGAACTTTCCTCTACTACCTTATATTCTTATCTCCTCTTTTCCCTGCCCTGTTTAACTTCCATGGTCCCGTTGGTGCAGAGCTAGTCAGCCAACGTATTATCGTTTGAGTTCTCACAAGATACTTCCATATTAGATAGCCTATTTTGGAAGGGTTGACTTAGAATAGGATTGATTTATGTTTGTTTGCACTTGTATATGCATTTCCCTGTGTGTTATTATTATTATTCCTGTTTTCTGCTGGTCTAGGTAATGCTAGACTGGGGTAAGGCTTTTCTGTGTTACGAGTTGTTGTTTGATGCAGTGGTTAAGCGATAAACCTGCATACTCGTTTCGGTTCAGTGAAGCCTAGGTTGTCTCCGCGGCTGACTGTGTTGAGTTTATAATTTACAGTGCGTGAGGGCAAGAGCCGTAACCACCCTGTTATTTTATTAACAGTTTTGTTTTTACTTTGTCAAGGAGCCGGGAGAAAACCCAGATACAAGGGATCTGGATTTCTCAAAGTGCACTTTGTTAGTTTTAACGTAATACTTTAAACAGTCGTGAGGACTTCGCTAGGCTACAAGCCGTTTTTGCTCAGTCACTGCTACCCTTTTTGCCCTACAGTACCCCAGCTAGACTTTACTCGATTAGTAGATACAGAATAGTATTGAAGCTTTCCTTATGTATGATATTGTTTATGCACTATTGATTTCATGTGTTGCAAGCTTGGCTACTTTAGTGATTAGTGTCCCACGAGCACAATCCGAGTAGGCTATTGCCGTTGCATTTGCGGAGTACTTCTTTTTAATGTTTGCCATTTACTATTGCATATTCTTTTAATTATTCTTATGCCAATTTAAGCCTTTAATAGTTTTAATTGCCAGTGTTTTTGCTTATTGAATTACTGTTCAAAATCCGATACGTACTTCTTACGAGCATCCGAGAAGCATCTAACTTGTTTCAGAAGATTCCTTGCTCGATGCTTAAGGACTATTAATTAACGTAACGTAATAGTGCCGATCCGAAGTAGAGGGTGGTGGACTTCTTAAGTTCATAGTCAAGGGTGGATTACTTCGGCTTCATTGTTTGATTGTTGACCAGACTAGATAATTCCTGTCTCTTTATTAGTCTGTTGTTGAACACTAGTACCGAGTTCTTGTCTACCCCATTCTAGCCGATTGAACTCTGGAGGGTATTGGTGTTTTTTGTTCGGCTGGCAGTGACTCAGGGGTTGGGATCGTGTGTTGCCGTTGTGGCAGCGAGCCGTATTCGAGTCCTGATTGAGAGCCCTTGTGTCCCCGAGTGCCAGTTCGTAAAAAATGGCGACCTTGCTTAGGATTTTGTGAACAGTATACATTTTTGCAGAGTTGTACAACATTTGTTTGTTTGTATTTTAGCGTGCATATTGAAGAATATTTTTTTTGGTATGGCAATTAGTAAAGCATTTAAGAGACTCCAGTTAATTTAGTAATTAGTGCTTGCATAGAAGTTTAACACTTTTGTCTCGAGAATTTTTTTGTGAACTTCAGTATGTCGTGCATTAGCACTGACGCATGAGCGAGAGAATGTCATTTGAAGGTGTGCCGTTAGTAACCAGTGAGGAGGATGCTAGAGTTTTTTGTGAGTAAGCGGTACCACGTGACGGAGGAGAGGCTGACTGGGGTGGATGTTTGTGGCTTGCACCTGATAGCCAAGGTTTTGGGCATTTCCAATGTAGCAGGGATGTCCAAGGGGGAGCTGATTTCCTGGGTGTTGCGTGGGCGACATGGGGTTTCGGAGGAGAGGGCGTTTGGGGGGGTTCCTCCCCAGATCCCCTCTCACTCGACTCCCACAGTGCCGTCCACTCAGTTACCAGAGGTTAGCACTCTCCCACAGAGGGATGAGAATTGGCAGATTGGAGTGCCCTCGGGTGGTGCACGTGGTGGTTCCCCAGTTTTTGCCCCCCTCCTTCAGTAGTGGCAGCTCCCTCTTCCTGCCTGTCTCCAGATATGGTATTTAGACTTGAGCTTGCTAAGATTGAGGCTAGGAAGCAGGAGGATGAGACCAGGAGGCAGGAGGATGAGACGAATGAGACGAGGAGGCATGAGATTGAGGTTAGGAGGCAGGAGGATGAGACCAGGAGGCATGAGGCTGAGCTTAGGTACGACTCAGAGAAATATTGTGCTAAATTAGATTTAGATAAGACTCGTGCAGAGTCGACAGGGACTCGGATGGGCCGTGAGGGCCAAGTAAGAGAACAGTCCTTAGCCCACTTAGTCAAATTGGTGCTGGTATTTAGTGAAACTGAAGTCACAGAATTTTGTAATCGTTTTGAGAAGAAGTGTAGGGAGCATAATTGGCCTGAAGAGAAGTGGGCAGCTCTAGTCTCCTCAAGACTTACGGGTAAGGGTCTGAAGGCTTATGATGCACTGCCTTTAGAGTCTTGCATTGACTACCCAGAATTGAAGAGAGCTGTCCTACGGGCATACGAGTTGCAACCGGAAACATATCGATTGAAGTTTCGGGGTGTTACAAAGACTAGGGAGGCGACCTTTCTTGAACATGCCCGGGACTTAAAAGATGCACTTAAAAACTGGACACGTTCTGAGAAAGCTGAGACGGCAGAACAGTTGACTGAGCTGTTTCTGCTCGAGCAGTTTTATAAGTGTACTGGTGCAGAAATGACTTTAACTATTAAAGAAAAGAACCCAAGAACTCTTCAAGAGGCAGCTGAGATGGCTGACCTCAGGTTGTCGCTAATCAGGGGATGTGAATCTGTAAAGCGTGTTGATGCAGTTCCCAAGGGGCGCGATACTCCAAACCCTCGAGCTCAGGACAATCACTATAGATATAAACCTCAGTTTAAAAGCCAAGATACCAGGACTGAACCAAAGACTACAGCAGTCCCATTACAGAAGGGTCAGAACTCCGCCCCTTATCAGAAGAGACCGATAGGGGAAGTGGAATGTTTTCATTGTAGAAAGAAGGGGCATTATGCAAAATCTTGTCCTAGTAAGCCGCCAGCTGCAGCCGTGTCTTTGGTGCGCAGCATAGGTGTGGCTGAAATGTCGTCTGGATTTACCCAGGGTAGTTTGCCAGCGGCAGGGTCACAGGCTATGTATAAGACTCAGGAAGGCTCGTCCCCTGTCCGTGATGTCTTTTGCGCCCATAGAGGGACCGGTAGGGTAAGTTGGGCGGGTTGCCAGCATAAGGTGGAAGTGTCAGCTTCACAGACACTTTTGAAGAATTTCACGGGGCGACCAATTAATGCGGCACGGGTGGTTGTTGTTCAGGGTATTAATGTGACCAGGTCATACCCGTTGGTTCGTGTGGAGCTGGAAGTTGATGGTGTGATTAAGGACTTAGATGTTGGGATCGTTGAGAAATTGCCAGTGGAGGGCGTCGACCTTCTTCTCGGCAACGACTTTGCGGTGCCTACTTTAGACGTTCCACCCTTAGTCGTTGCCGAGAGGCCGGCCGACGTGAGTAGGGAGGAACAAGAGTGGGTAGTGAGTTGTCAACACCAACAGATGGCATGTGTGGTAACTCGTTCCCAAGCATTTAAGGTATCACAGCCTATTTCCCAGGCCACAGAACAGCGGAGGAAGGGAATTAAGGAGAAGCGGAAGGCTGGAAAAGTTTGAAGTGTTTAGAACCAGTGGCTCTCCCAAGACCCAATAGCAGGACCTTTGACCGAGTCTGTTGTAACTCCAGTGCCTAACACAGTTGATAAAGTAGTGGAGGAGGCAGAGACTCAGAGACAACACCGTTACCTGCAGCGAGAAAACCGGATGTCTAAGTTGGATGTTGGGGGAGGGCATGAGTTGTTGACCAAGCAGTTAGACATGTTGGCTCCCACAGACATTCGAAAGTTGCAATTAGAGGATCCAGAGGTTTTGCAGTGTACCAATGGGGCTGTGGCGTTAGAAGAAGATAGGGATGCAAAGGCAGGGGATTTTTTTTTCGTTAATGGAATTTTATACCACTGATATCAAGATCCTAAAAAGAACTGGGAGGGCAGATCAGGTACAGTTGACCAGCTGGTCGTGCCAGAGGGCTGCAGGGAAAGTTTGCTTAGGTTGGCTCATGATTCTCCATTATCAGGACATTTGGGTGCCAAGAAAACGGTGGCGGCTTTGGGGAAATTGTTTTGGTGGCCGGGGATGAAGTCTCATGTGCAGTCATGGATAAACTCATGTGATATTTGTCAACGTCTCGGGAAACCGAACCAAGTTATTCCTAAGGCTCCGTTACACCCTATTCCTGTGATTGGGCCACCCTTTAGTAAAATTATTGTTGACATGGTTGGTCCACTCCCTCCCACTAAGGCTGGTAATACATTTTTGTTAACCATAATGGATGTTGCCACTAGATACCCCGATGCATACCCTATGAAAAATGGAATGGCTAAGACGGTAGTCAGTAACTTGTTGTGGTACTTCTCAAGGTACGGGTACCCGGAGGAGATTCAGTCTGATCAGGGATCTAATTTCACCTCCAACATGTTCAAGCAAACAATGCAACAGCATGGGATACGAGCAGTAGTATCGTCAGCGTATCACCCTGAGAGTCAAGGGGTGCTTGAGCGGTGGCATGCTACACTTAAAAGCATGCTCAGGTGTTATTGTGCTGACAACGGTATGGATTGGGATCTTGGATTGCCTTATGTGCTGTTCGCTGCTCGGGAGGTACCTGGTGAGAGCCTGGGATTTAGTCCAAACGAGCTGATTTTTGGACACCGTGTCAGGGGCCGCCTTAAAATGCTGAAAGAAATTTGGGAGGGGACTGTGCAGCCTTGTCCATTATTAAAGTATGTGCTTGAAAGCCGTGAGCGCATGCTTAAGAGTCTGGAGATGGCAGGTAGAAATTTGACAGAATCACAAGCTTTGATGAAGGACAGGTATGATCGCAAAGTGAGGCTCCGGAAGTTCACTGTAGGACAAGAGGTATTAATTTTGTTGCCTTTGGTTGGTAACCCCCTCTCTGCGAAGTACACTGGACCTTATAAAATTGTAGAAAAAATGTCAGACTTAGATTACCTTGTTGCCACTCCAGACAGGAGGAAAAAGAACCAGTTATGTCACGTGAACCTTATTAACCCGGCAAGCGCGATAGGCCTCACGGAAGGCTTCCTATAGGGAACGCGATAGGCCTCACGGAAGCAAGACCATAAAAAAAGCCTTCCAAAAAAAAAAGGGCCTATCAAAACAAAGGATTTTGTCTCTAGGTGAGATAATTCCCCTCTAGTACTCATCCATGTGTTTCTCACCCCTCCCCCTCCCCTCCTTCCCCACCTTATTCCCCCCTCCCCCCCTCCTCAATTATCACCTATTTATCCTCTTATTATCATCATTTATCGGTTATTTTTCTCTCCCGCGATAATGTAGCACAAGTGGGTTGCATAAAAGATCGTTATGCAACACCCAGACACCGGCACACACCGCCCCGCTCGTCTCAGTTGATTCCCAGACAACGAGAGGGGAGGGCTGCCTGTGGCTCTCTCTCGCCTGAGATTATGACCGGGTGGCCAATATCTTCGTTTTTCACCACCCAAATGCTTTTCCCACTTATTTTAGCACTCTTGAAGGTTCATATATACATCATATATGTAAAATAAAAGCATACCGAAAACAAATAATGCTTTATATTGTAAATATAACGAATTCTGTCAGAATCCAGGGCTAGAAATGCACAAATAACTACCCTAGCACCTAGGTCTATATCGCGCTTGTCAGGTTAAAGAGTATGTGAGGCGCCCCTCTGAGCCTCTCACTGTCCCTGTGTTGGCTTGTTGCGGCCGTGGTGGAGAAGGAGAGGGGGACAGTCAAGCTTCAGAGGAGGATAGCTGGGATCAACATGTTTCAGCGGATCAGTGGGCGGGGAACTCGAGCCTAAGGGCTGACGAGGCTATAGCTCATTTGCCTGAGCCGCAGTTTGATGCTATCCGTCAGTTGTTCGGTTCATACCCCACTGTATTTGCTGAACACCCAGGCCTCACTACTCAGGCTATGCATGATGTTGACGTGGGGGACCATATACCCTTTAAGTCAATCCCGTACCGTGTGCCCCCCATAAAACTACCAGCTCTGAGGGATGAGTTGGAGTATATGCTCGGTAGAGGGTTGATAGAGAAAGGCACAGTTAAGTGGACTTCCCCCGTAACACTGCAGCCTAAGCCAGATGGCAAGGTACGCTTTTGTATTGATTTCCGTAGGTTAAACGGTTTTTGACTCCAACTAACCCATATCCTCTTCCTCGGGTTGATGATAGTGTTGACAAAATTGGTAATGCTCGTTTTTTGTCTAAAGTAGATTTAGTAAAAGGTTACTGGCAAGTACCTTTGTCCGAGCGTGGTAAAGAGGTATGTGGTTTTGTTGTGGACGGGAGTACCTACCGGTGCAATGTTATGCCTTACGGACTTAAGAATGCACCAGCAACGTTTCAGAACCTGATGAATTAAATTGTAAAGGACATTCCGAATTGCACCGTATATTTGGACGATGTAATCATTTATGATGACGACTTTGAGAGCCATTGAGAGCACCTTGAGACCTTGTTCCGGAAACTTAGTGAAGCAGGTCTGGTAGTAAATTTGGCAAAGTGTGACTTCGTAAAAGCCACTGTGCAGTACCTTGGGTTTGCAGTGGGAAGGGGACAGGTGTGCCCTCTCAGAACAAGGTACAGGCTATCAATAAATTTCCGCACCCAACAACCAAGAAGCAGATTATGAGATTCTTGGGTATGATAGGCTACTACAGACGCTTCATAGAAGGTTACTCAACGGTGTTGGCACCTCTCACAGATTTGTTATCTAAAGACAAAAAGTTTTTGTGGGCACCTGAGTGTGAAAAGGCTTTCACTTTGGTGAAACATTTGCTATGTACTCACCCGATACTCAGGGCCCCAGATTTTAACAGGCCTTTTCAGCTGGCAACAGATGCTAGTGGTGTAGGGGCTGGTGCCGTCTTGCTACAGACAGACAATGAAGGTGTGGAACACCCAGTAAGTTTCTTTTCTAAGAAGTTCAATGCTGCACAAAAGAACTATTCTACAATAGAAAAGGAATTACTCGCGATTGTGCTGTCGCTCAGGCACTTCGAGGTGTATGTTCCAGCCTATGGCCCAGTCGTGGTTATCTACACTGATCATCACCCTTTGAGATTCCTGAATCAATTTCACAATCGCAATATGAGACTGACCAGGTGGTCTTTGATGTTGCAGGAGTATAGCCTGGACATCCATCATATTGCTGGATGTGACAATGTGATCGCGGATTGTTTATCAAGGGTGGATGATCAGTCGTAGGCTATCACAGGTGTGTGGGTTTGAGTGGAGGAAAATAAGCTGCCCTTATAGTGCAGCCGGGAAAAACATATTAAAATATAAAAATCATATAAAAACTCTTTCTTTTGATATAGGTAATCGTATAAGTTTGTCATAGCCTATAGAGTTTGAGTAGTCCACGAACTATCAAACGGCTGAGCTGCTGTAAGCTCGCTCTGGGAGCATGATATTGTGTCTTTTTGCTATTGTTGGGAGGAGTTATAAAATATGATTTTTTTTTTTAATAATAAGATGTGTTTTGGTGATAAACTCAGCTTTGTTTTAGTGCCATGCGGTCGCTGGGTGTAAGGGGCTTGATGGGGTTCTGTGTTTGTCAGATTTTAGCTCAGGGTTGAGCGAGTAAAATCTTGGGGGAGGTGTGACGCATGTCCACGTGGTGAGCATGCTGTACAGAACGCCTAGTCATGCCCCACTCTCGCTAGGATCGTCAGGGCAGGAACTTTGGCTGTAGTCTATGTAGAGTTTCCTAACTTAGTTCATGTGAGCCGTTGTACTATAAGTATTATGAATATGTATTTTGTTTTCATCTGAGTCAACGAGTTCTATTTTATAAGTTAGTTATAAGTATTGTGTGTAAAACTTATTTGTAATGATGGGAAGAGAAACAGCCACAGTTAGGGGTCAGTGGGTACGCCAGGCACGAGGTAGCCTAACTCACTCTCGCATTCCTCCCTCCCTCAGTGCTAGGGGAGCCTTTGTGTATCCCAGAGGAGAGAGAGAAATTACGTAATGGTTGTCAGTGGGCGGTCCTTAGTAGTTCACGTTGGGCTCACTAGAGGGCCGGGTATAAAAGGGAAGTCTAGCCATTTTTTCATCAGAACTTATTAGGCAGAGCGACTTCTCATTTCCCTTGCTAACTATATATATTCTTCTGACTGATGGGAACTTTCTCTACTACCTTACATTCTTATCTCCTCATTTCCCTGCCCTTATTAACTTCCATGGTCCCGTTGGTGCAGAGCTAGTCAGCCAACGTATTATCGTTTGAGTTCTCACGAGATACTTGCCTATTAGATAGCCTATTTTGGAAGGGTTGACTTAGAATAGGATTGATTTATGTTTGTTGCACTTGTATATGCATTTCCCTGTGTGTTATTATTATTATTCCTGTTTTCTGCTGATCTAGGTAATGCTAGACTGGGGTAAGGCTTTTCTGTGTTACGAGTTGTTGTTTGATGCAGTGGTTAAGCGATAAACCTGCATACTCGTTTCGGTTCAGTGAAGCCTAGGTTGTCTCCGCGGCTGACTGTGTTGAGTTTATAATTTACAGTGCGTGAGGGCAAGAGCCTAACCACCCTGTATTTTATTAACAGTTTGTTTTTACTTTGTCAAGGAGCCGGGAGAAAACCAGATACAAGGGATCTGGATTTCTCAAAGTGCACTTGTTAGTTTTAACGGAATACTTTAAACAGTCGTGAGGACTTCGCTAGGCTACAAGCCGTTTTTGCTCAGTCACTGCTACCTTTCTGCCTACAGTACCCCAGCTAGACTTTACTCGATTAGTAGATACAGAATAGTATTGAAGCTTTCCTTATGTATGATATTGTTTATGCACTATTGATTTCATGTGTTGCAAGCTTGGCTACTTTAGTGATTAGTGTCCCACGAGCACAATCCGAGTAGGCTATTGCCGTTGCATTTGCGGAGTACTTCTTTTTAATGTTTGCCATTTACTATTGCATATTCTTTTAATTATTCTTATGCCAATTTAAGCCTTTGATAGTATTTAATTGCCAGTGTTTTTGCTTATTGAATTACTGTTCAAAATCCGATACGTACTTCTTACGAGCATCCGAGAAGCATCTAACTTGTTTCAGAAGATTCCTTGCTCGATGGTTAAGGACTATTAATTAACGTAACGTAATAGTGCCGATCCGAAGTAGAGGGTGGTGGACTTCTTAAGTTCATAGTCAAGGGTGGATTACTTCGGCTTCGGCCAACACTATTCTTTGGTGTTGTTGTTTCTTACTTCATTGTTTGATTGTTGACCAGACTAGATAATTCCTGTCTCTTTATTAGTCTGTTGTTGAACACTAGTACCGAGTTCTTGTATACCCCATTATAGCAGATTGAACTCTGGAGGGTATTGGTGTTTTTTGTTCGGCTGGCAGTACTCAGGGGTTGGGATCGTGTGTTTCCGTTGTGGCAGCGAGCCGCATTCGAGTCCTGATTGAGAGCCCTTGTGTACCCGAGTGCCAGTTCGTAACAGTAGCAAGATTAGTTATGTGTGCCGCCTTAATCCTATCCCTGTGCCCATAGGTTTTCTGTAGAAGGGCAACCGCTGTTTGGTAGCTGGCTCCCTCAATTGCGAAATCTTCAATTAGTTGTTTTGCCTCGCCATTCAGTTGGCCTCTTAGGTAGCGGTAGGTGGATTGTTGTATGTCATTGAGCTCCTCATTGCTGTGGACACTACAGTGGAACATATCCTAAAATCCCATCCACAAACTGGGATCACTGTCAAACACAGGACGGGTGATTTTCGGCAATCTTATACCGGCATTTCTATTAACTGCAGCACGATTTGGCTTCAGTTTACCCTTAAGGTGGACGATAATTTGATCAAGACCCTCTAGATATACCATGTCTACTTCTATGTCAACGAAAATATTCCTCGTCGTCTTCATAGAGTGTTTCCATTTCGCGGCGAGATGAATTAATATCTTCGAGCTGTTTCAATATTGATGCCAATTTAGCCTCTATCGGGTCATTATCTGCATTAACTAAAAATGTAGCTATATCTTTGGTGATCCTAGTCGAACCACTCTTGATACCCCCTTTTGCGTCGTTTGTACTGGGATAGAGTCAACGACATGATGGCAATACACAGGAAATAGAATCTTAAAGGGCATAACAAATTAGTTTACCTATATGGACGTGAAACGCACTCAGAAAGTTAGCCGACGTCAATAAAGGCAAATTATAGGGAACCCCGACTTTAAAACGTAATAATTAAATAAACGCATGATGTCGGTGTACGGCAATTAATGAGGGAAATAAGACGCGGAGCGCAATAATTAAAGTTTATGAATGTCTATATTATCTCCACTCACAAAATTAAAGTAGTTAACCCTACATTAAATGCGGCAAAAAATAAATTAAAGTACACTGACGAAGGGGTGTCAAACATTTTACAAGACAAGCCAATTTATTCTATAAAAATTGAAACAAATTAGTCTATCCCAATATCTATTTGGTACCAGATATTATTGTGGCAGTTACCCCTTTAAGTTTAGTTGGTAAGACCGTACACATTTATTTGACCCCCTTTAATTGACCACTTGCGAGTCTCAGGCCATAAGGCAGTTTATATTAGACATCGATAATGCAAAATCATCAGCTAAAATACAGTTGCAGTGTATTTATATATGCATAAAACTCAATTCATTATACTGTTATTCACCAGAAGCCTAAATCATTATAGCATTTCTGTTTAATAGCGATGTTCACAGCTCCAATCCCCCCCCCCCCATAGAACGAAAATAGCAAGTCGGCAATTGTATTTCATTTCAATTTAATTAAGTGTTGAATGTAATACCTAATCTACCCAATGTAGCCTAGAAAACAAATTCAAATTAGGAACCCAATTAAATGGTTAACCAAATTTAAATCCAATTGAATTTAGCCTAGAAAACAAATGAAAATTAGGAACGCAAATTGATGGTTAGCCTAATATAAATACCGCTGCTTCCCGCCCCTCGTCCTCTGCTGTTACGTTGTTTCAAAGCTTCAAAGGTTGGTAACGAACGAGGCTCTCCCAGGCCGCAGTGGTCAACAATAATTGAAATTAAATACTACATAGTAAGGACAAAAACGAAGTCCTGACACGAAAATACCGGCCACAAGGCACGTACGTAAACTAGGGAAGCGGGAGCAGGCGCTAGGAAAAGCTAGGATAACAGAGTAGAAAAAAGAAAAGGAATAGCATGAAACTGAAAAGACGAAACACTAGCATATCGCAAAGGTTTTGAGGTTCGAAGGACCAATGATTAAGAATTCGGCAGTAAACAAAGTGTAATTTACCTATAAACTTATAGGAGTTAACTTACTTTAATCGTTGATAATGATGGATAGCTCAAGGATAGAATTAGGAATAGATATAAGGTATAGTTGCCACTATGAGTTAAGAATTATAGTGACTTAGCATGAACAGGTGGTTTGTAGTGAGAGTGGCGAAAAGGTGTTGTTGAGATGGTAGCAAAAGCGAGTCTGGTTTCACTTGTGCGAGAGACCAGCAGGTTACCGAAAATGACGCATGCGCAGTTAGTATCTTATCCACCAATGCGTCATTTAACTAACTACAAGATATACCGGATTAATTATAATGATAACCCGATATCATTATGGATAATAACTTAATACAAAATAGTACATATTATCTTTTATGAAGATATATAGCTTAGCCTAATACTGGCGCCCAATTTGAACTTCCAGTATATTTATTTAACCTAAACTGTCGAGTTACTTACGAGTCTCGACACACAGTTATGGAACTGGGAAAAATATGGCAGTTATGAAATATTTATTTGGGTAGTTTCATGGACTATTCAATACAAGAATAATTTGAAGGCAAAAATTAAAGGGACGTCTCCCACAGACTGTACCCTCCTCGGCATTAAGGAACTAAAAGTAGCCGTAAAGATTGTAGGTCAAAGATGCCAGCAGGAATGCTTTCCAAAGGAGTACGAGATGCTGTCTGGTGACAAGGGTAGTCAAAATAATTTGGTAAACCAATTAGGACTTGTCATGAAAGGAGGTTTAATTGTATGTGAAGGTAGATTGAAGTTAGCGGCTCTTCCGGATTCAATGAAATATCCGATACTACTGCCTTCCAAACACCCTTTCACTACCATGCTCATCAATATGTGCCATCGTGTCAGTTGTCACTATGGACTTAATTACGTGGTCACATACTGTATATACGGCAAAGAAGGTGGATTCCTAAGATAAGACAAGCCGTAAAACAAGTGACCAGTAAGTGTATAACCTGTCGTAAAATACAGGGTAATACCTACGCAACAGCTAGAGTATCTCCCCTGCCAGACATCAGGACTACTCCTAGAGATTACTTCGAGGACACGAGGGTTGATTATACAGGAGCAATTCCTGTCCGGGACTCACACAACAAGGCTTATATGCTATTATTTATGTGGGCTACTACCAGAGCTATTCACATTGAAGTAGTTAGTAATATGACCTCTGACAGCTTTATCCATGAGTCCAAAGATTTTGTAGTAAGCAGGGATTTCCACAGATATTGTTAAACGACAATGCTGCCACATTTGTAGGAGCTTCCAGACACTTAGAAGCCATTCAAAGCGATCCCAGTCTTCAGGCTCATCTTACCGAAATCCGATGTGAATGGCGTTTGATACCAGCACGTGCGCCTTGGTTCGGAGCTATTTGGGAGAGAGCCATAGGTATTGTGAAGGCTGGGCTTAAAAAGGTACTAGGTCGTGCTCTAGTCTCCTTTGAGGAACTATCTACTGTCCTATTGGAGCTGGAGGCTACCGTGAATGATCGCCCTTTAACATATGTCTCGGGTGATCTGGAGGACCCTTGTCCTATTACTCCATCCATGCTAGTTAAGGGTCGTAGACTTTGTGACTTCCCAAAGGACATGATTCAGCTAGATGAGCTGCAGGATCCTAGTTACGATAGGAAAGCCGCGATACACAGCAGGTACAATTACATAAATATATTGATCTGGGACCTATGGAAGCGTTGGTCTAATGAATACTTGGCATCACAACAAGAAGCCTATAAGATTAAAAGAGGCTCATCAAGCAGTGTATGGCCAAATGTAAATGACATCGTTCTTATACATGACGAGGGACCTCGTATCCTTTGGAAACTTGATATGGTAGTTAAACTCTATTCAGGACGAGATGATCTAGTTAGAGTTGTCCAGATTAGGACAAAACCCGGCCTGACCCATCTCAAGTTGTATCCATTGGAACAGGATGTCGAAATGTGTTTTTCGATCCCTCAATCGGCGGTCGCTGATGATGGTGTTAGCTCTCACGACTCCACCCCTATGTCAACAGCGGTCGCTGGACCATCCGCCGTTAACGATCCCATTAGAAAACTACCTTTTCTTCATAGCTATGGAGATCTAGCATCGCTGCGGGATTACTGTAGATAATTTATGTATTGGTGGTGGGAATGTGTCGAGACCTCGTAAGTAACTCGACAGTTTAGGTTAAGTAAATATACTGGAAGTTCAAATTAGGCGCCAGTATTAGGCTAAGCTATATATCTTTATAAAAGATATGTACTATTTCGTATTAAGTCTCTATGGGTTTATCATCCATAATTATATCGGGTTATCATTATAATTAATCCGGTATATCTTGTAGTTAGTTAAATGACGCATTGGTGGATAAGATATTAACTTCGCATGCGTCATTTTTGGGAATCTGCAGGTCTCTCGCACAAGTGAAACCAGACTCGCTTTTGCTACCATCTCAACAACACCTTCTCGCCGCTCTCACTACAAACCACCTGTTCATGCTAAGTCACTCTAATTCTTAATTCCTAGTGGCCACTATACCTTCTATCTATTCCTAATTCTATCCTAGAGCTATCCATCATTATCAACGATTAAAGTAAGTAACTCTTATAAGTTTACAGGTAAATTACA
Source organism: Paralithodes platypus (assembly GCA_032716605.1). Classification (NCBI taxonomy): domain Eukaryota; kingdom Metazoa; phylum Arthropoda; class Malacostraca; order Decapoda; family Lithodidae; genus Paralithodes; species Paralithodes platypus. The sequence continues at coordinate 35,355,755 of CM064491.1, read as the reverse complement.
CTTTGTTTACTGCCGAATTCTTATAAACATTTGTGACTCCTCAAAAACGTGCTAGGGGCTAAATTGCGGACCCAGTTGTTCACCCGGTGCCATCTCAAGTATTTACCTTTGGAGAAAAAGAATAATTTCTAGCAAACCAGAAAAATAAACAGAGATTTATCAACTTACTGTCTGTAACCTTGAAGAAACATAGAGTATTAACAAAGCATGCAGAGGGAGATGCAGATGTACAAATAGTGCAAGAGGCAGTTAACATGGCAGTTAACAAGGTAACATAATGTCTTAGCAAAGGATACTGACATATTGGTGCTCCTCTGTCATCACATTAAGCCTACCAGTCAGGCCCGGCGTTCACTGTATCACATAACCCAAAATGAAGCACCCCATTTGGAACATTGGAGAAATTGGTTCTCAACTCGGTGAAGGATGCTACAAGTGCTTGCTGTGTATGCATGCTTGTGTGGATGTGATACTACATCAAGGTTTAACAACATAGGAAAGGGAGTTGTATTGAAAAAAAAAAAAAAGGTCTCCTGTTTGAGTGTGCAGCACCATTCTTGTCTGACAAGTCCACTCATTAGGAAATCAGAGAGGCAGGAGAAAGAGCACTCATTCATGTCTACAGCTCTGGCAGTGATTGTGTATCTCTTGATGAGCTGAGAAATAAGAAGTTTCAGGGCAAAGTCATTAAGAGCTTGAGAAGTGTTGAAGTTAAAGACCTACCACCTACTAGTGATGAAGCTAAATATCGCTCATTCCGATTCTCTTATCAAACACAGGTCTGGCTAGGAAACAGTACGATTAAACCTGACTATTGGGGCTGGATTGATAAATAGAAAAACTTAATTCCTTGCACGATGGACAACAACCCAGTGTCAGGTGCCTTGCTGAAAGTAGTCAGATGTAGATGCAAAGGCTTCTGTGATACTCAACACTATTCATGCAAGAAGCATGGGTTATGTTGTACACATTTCGGTGAGAAGTGTCAAGATGGTACTTGTGTTTACACATTATTAGATGAGGACACAGAACATGACTTTTTTTTTACAACAGATATGCAAAACAGATCTAGAATATTTATTACGATTGATGATTTAAGATTGATATATAATTGTAATACCTCTCATGGTATTACAGTATATAGTATTTGTGTGTGTATATATATGTATATACTGTATATATAATATATATATATATATATATATATATATATATATGCAACTGTGGTAGCATTACATTACTTTTCTGAAAGAGACCAAATTATATAATTGGCATTTTGAATTCCAACCCCTCCCAACCTCTAACTTAATGAGTACGATATATGTGATGCATGTATTTGTTTATTCTTTTCTGAAAGAGACCAATTTATATAATTGGCATTTTGAATTCCAACCCCTCCCAACCTCTAACTTGATGAGTACGATATATATATATATATATATATATATATTTTTTTTTTTTTGAGACAATGAACGGAGGAAGGAAAAACACAGATAAAACAAAAATTCCATGTGCCTAAAGGCATCCTCCATTCATAAAATGGTTGTAACAACTGGATATAAACATTTGTAGATTGTAAGTTTGTGGAAAGCAATTCGAGGGAAGTGAATTCCAAAGACTAGTAGCTCTGGGGATAAATTAATTCTGATAAGCAGGAGTTCTGCATTGTGGAGGAGAAAGTGTAAATTCATGGGTGCTCTCAGCTGCCCTAGTTCTACGGGGAAAGATGTGGAGAGGCGGCACAATTGAAGCAAGTTCCTCGGAACAATTGCTGTGAAAATATCTGTAGAATAATGCAAGGGATGCAACATTTCTTCGTATGGATAATGTAGGAAGGTCCTGTGTGATTGCAGGGTTATTGATAAATCTAATAGCTTTATTTTGAATTTTGTCCAACTGCCTCAATGCAACCACTCCACTTCCACCCCACAGAGGTGAACAGTAATCCATCTGAGAACGCACATGACTTTTATATATTACGGCCAACTGCTCGTCAGTGAAGAATTCTCGAACTCTGTACAGGAGTCCCAGTTTTTTAGAGGCATTCTTAGCAATGCTTCTAACATAATGTGTCCAGCTCAAGTTAGTAGTTAATGTTACACCGAGAATGTCAATACTAGGGGAAGTGGGAATATTTACATCATTAAAAAATATATGGGAGTCAGTGAGATTCTGTCGGTTAGAAAATTGAATGTACTTGGTTTTCTGTGCATTAAAGGAAACTAGATTCTTTTGTCCCCATTCATTAATTCTAGAAAGGTCCTGGTTCAGAGAAATTGCAGTATTTATTTTTGAATTCATAAGATCGGGTTGGATGAAAGAATTGGTAAATGTGAAGGAACTGTGGAGTGTTGAGTCATCTGCGTAGGAATGTATTGGATTATGAGTGGTAGATATGAGATCATTGGTATGAATGAGGAACAACAGAGTTGGGGCCAAAACTGATCCCTGGGGAACACCAGCATTTATTGAGTGAAATTGAGAATAAAGGCCATCTACCATTACGCGTATTTTTCTGTTATGAAGATAAGAAGAAATTAGCGGAACTAATGATGCAAGGCCGTAGTGTGACATCATCGACAATAAAGATTGATGCCAGGGTCTATCAAATGCCTTTGATATATCCAGTGCTATTGTATGTGTTTCACCATGTTGGTCTGTAGCTTGGTTGATTTGATGCGTAAGAAGGCAAAGAATGTCTGCAGTTGATCGACATCGTCTAAAACCATATTGCCTATCACTGATTAATTTATTATTCTCAAGATGCTTAATTATGTGATTATTTAATATAATTTCAAAGACTTTACCAAGAGTGGAAGTTATAGCTATTGGTCTGTAGTTTGATGGATCTGAAGAGGCACCTTTTTTAGGAACTGGATGGATGTTTGCTTCTTTCCAGGGTACTGGGAAGCATGAGGTATGAGTACACAGACGGAAACAATTTGCCAATACAGGAGCGAGCACCAAGGAGCAATTCTTAAGTACTATTGGAGGAATTTCATCTGGACCAGGAGCCTTATCTACTGATGTGATATGTGATGCATGTATTTGTTTATTCTTTTCTGAAAGAGACCAAATTATATAATTGGCATTTTGAATTCCAACCCCTCCCAACCTCTAACTTGATGAGTACGATATATGTGATGCATGTATTTGTTTATTCTTTTTCAAACAGCTCCATAAGGACCAACAAGTATGTGGGTCAAAGGACAAATCTGATGCCTGATATGAATTCTTTGAGGTCATGTTCCTATTAGTACTCAATATATTTGTATGCCATAAAGTTGATATTTGAGGAGATATTAAAGCTTAAACAATGGGAATGGCCTCCATTTTGAATTTATGCAAATTAGGTCAGTTCAAGATGGCCGAACTTGTCCCATTTTGGATATGGTATTCTGTAGGGTCCAAATAACATGTGTATGCAGTAAAACAAACTATTGCAAATAACATGTGTATGCAGTAAAACAAATTATTGCAATTAGTTTTACTAAACCCCCTATTTTCATCTACTTCCCATGGACTAGTAGCCCATTCATAATAATGTGTGAGCTTCGCCTTTTTCTAATTACGGAATTATATTTCTGGAAACAAATTTAGGAATATAATTATCTATATATCAACCACAAAACTATAGCGGTATATATACATATACTATTTATTGACAAGCAAGTCCCATCTAAGAAATACATCCAAATAGACATAATTGCATAACAGAAACATAATGGCCCACAGAGTGTCATCAGAGTGTACCGTACATAAATGGATGCATGTGAAACTAGGCAAAACAATTATCCATTGTATAGCTCTCTGGCTGCCGTGTACCAGATATCTATAATGATAGGACTCTATCTATGCAAATATCAAAAGAGTGAAACGTAATCCTTGTGCCTCGACTAATAATTTTTGCGTTTGAAATTTACTTAAACTGTACAAAATTCGATTAAATAAAAACCTATTTTACGGATGATTATGAATAAAGCTACGATCATCGATATTAATCGGTTACCAATAATGTTAAAACGTATGAAAAATAAGTGGGAAAATTTATTTTGCATTTGTACATCCCAGTTGACAATGAATAGCAACACCATGTAAATTCAACTTGTACCAACAAACGTGGTTTTCTAGGGTATGAAGGTTAACAAGCATTGCAAAGCACAGAAGGCAGCCGTCGAAAGATCTCAACCAGCCACTCCAAACCCTTCCCCTCCCTCTCTCTTCCAATGGATAACTTTCGGCTGATCTATTTCAACAAGCAGAGCAATAATGAGACGAGCGGTAAATAATCCTCTTGGTGGTTTCCGACGGAAGTAAATAGTAAAGTATATAAACATATGAGATAGATATATACAGTAGATAGTAGAGCAAATTAAAGAGAGCTGGGTAGTTAGTCTGAAAAGCATATCAACAAATATTGAAGATCATCAAATTAACTGTATATTTAGAGATAAGAATGCAAGGCTGACTACACTGACCATTTACCTATTACTGATTTATGATAACGTTTATCGAATTTATCGCTTTATAGAATATTTATAGAACATAGATAATGTATTCATATTCAACAATCACAAATTGTTAAATTGTTGGCATTAGTTAACAAACAATCATTTCAGTGTAAAATTCAATCACGCTGTCAGTCTCCGTATATGCAATTTTAAACTGCCATATTAATATAACATAATTATATACATTTCGGAAAGATACTGCTGTACTGATTTGTCCTGAAATATCCACGAATATGCTTTTGAATGATAACGATATTCCCAACATTTCTGTCAGTGGAAATTTGTAATATTTAAAATCGAGCTAAATATTCCCTATAGCACAAGGAACTGGAGTTCTCGTAAAGGGGCTCCAGTCCTGATGCTATTCTTGACTTCCAGTGTGTTGGTTTAATAATCCAGAAGGAGGGTTGATAGCCTCTGAAGTCCTATTTTAACTAATCCCTATAGTCAGAATAAAACAAAGCATAATCCCACTGTCATTACAGTGCTCCGAAGCCCAGTGGTCTGCACACAATGTGAGCATTGCGTTGGCTTCATAAGCTGATCATAAAAGTACAGTATATTGTTGTGGAATATCATGTATAATGCCACAAGAAAAAAAAATAAAAAATATATATATATATTGGGTTCAAATGGTCAAATAAAACCTATCGCGTTTACAGTGTAAATATATATATATATTTTTTTTTCTTCTATATTCCAACTACTCCCTCTCGGGCATAGGCTGAGAGCCTGTACATTCGACCGCTCAACACGGTGAAGCCCGTGAGGTCTTGTTCCAGTCTGGGGAGTGAGACATGCGAAGCATCCATCATGGCTCGAAGCAGCTCCATCTCTGAAGCTGCTGGTTGCTTCGCTCAAGTGCTTCACCGTCTCACCCTCCAGACTCAGACCCTCACTCTCAGAACGCCACCTATTGAGCAGTGAACTCACTAGGCATTGTCCCCCTGTAACATATTTTGAATATGGGAATATTCATACAGTGTTATTTAATTAGGGAACAATGAGGGTATTTTTTTGGCATTTCGGTGGGCTTTGTGGTAATGCACTGATACTAGGTACAGCACAAATTCAATCCCAATAATATCTTCCCATTGACATATCGGGATTTGAACCCGGGTCCATTGGATTACCAATCCAGTGGCATGACCACTCCACCACACCTCCCCTATATATATATATATATATATACTGTATATATATGTTAGTATAGCCAGGTAATAGATTCTCTTTTAAACAGACGAGGTTAAAAGCAATAGCAGTTTCAGCATTCAGGATTTTATTGTTACAGCTTTCAATAGTTCTAACAATTTTCCTCTGGGGTACAGAGATGAGGTACAAAAGGTTAGCAAAATTCATGGTGGATCCAACGTTTCACAAGTAAACATCTTGCATCTTCAGGGAATGGAGAGGTAATGATTAGAATATGGACAAAGCATCATATTTATACAAAATTCGAGGATCAAGAAGAGGGAGGTGGGCGGAGCTACTGGGTGTGTGGTGGCTGTTCATTGGTGGAAGGCAGTCTATTCGCGAGACGGGCACTAAATCTTATCGGTGGTTGGTTGTTGGCTGTGGGTGGCTGTGATTGGTTGGTGTTGTCAGTTGTGTGCTGAGCGCGGAAGCGTAAGGGAGGGGGGCACAGGGCGAGAGGAAGGGGGCAGCATGCCTGTAGCGCTTGCCTGAAGGAAGAATTTGAAGGTCTTGTGTTTGGTTGTTGATGCTGGGGTTGAGTGTTTTTTTTTTTTTTTTTTTTTTCTATGTGATTGAGGGAGGCAAAAGGCATAACTGCCTATAGCGAGTGCCTCCCCCATAGTTGAAAGAGTGACAGGGCCAAAATCAAGGGACGTTCGAGCCAAAATGCCTGGACACACGGAGTTTGAAGCAATTTAAGTCATAGGAAGAGGGAAAGACTGATTCTGGGAGAGAGTTCCAGAGCTCAGCTGTTGAGTAGAAGAAAGTTTGAGAGTAACGTTTCACTCTTGGGAGAGTTGCACAGAGTAGGGTGGGATTGAGTTGCAAGACGGGTACCACGTGCCCTACGTAAAGGAGGTGTATGCACTGGGATAGCTCTGAGGAACACTGATTATTATATAGCGATAGAATAGCGAGAGAGATGCAACATTGCGGCGGAGAGAGAGATTGCTGAGAGTTGGTGAGTGGACGGAGTTAATGATACGAAAGGCCTTCCTTTCAACTTTGTCTAGGAGAGCGGTGTGAGGAACCTCCCCACACATGTGAACAATACTCAATACAAGGGCGCACTATGCCCCTGTACAGAGCAAGAAGCTGTGCAGGGGAAAATAACCCCCTAAGGCGGTTGAGCACACCTAGCTTCTGGGAGGCTGCCTTAGCAAGACTGGTAATATGGTCCTTCCAAATGAGAGCAAAGAAAAGAGACACCAAGAATATTGAGAGAAGATGAAGGTTGATTTTTGTATTGTTGAAGAATAAGGGATAGTCCGCTGGGAGATCCTGACGGGTAGATAGAAGGAGAAATTGGGTTTTGGAAGCATTAAAGTTAACAAGGTTTTCTCTGCCCCAATTGGAAATAGTATTTAGATCAGAATTTAAGAGTTCTATGGCTTCATTACGTTTGTCGTTGAGGGATTGCTGGCTGGGGCGTTCTGAAAAACTAATGGAGTAGTGCAAGGTTGAGTCATCTGCGTATGAATGGATGGGAATTAAGGTACAGTTAAGGAGATCATTTATAAAAATTAGAAAGAGAATAGGAGATAGGACAGAGCCCTGAGGAACACCGGAGTTTGGATGTATAGAGCTTCTAAAATAGCTAGTCTTGTGGTGTCTGATTCTTTGTCGAGTATGGTGGTTTGTTTGTCTAGGTCGGCGCGAGTTAGGGCAAGATGGTGGGGGGCTTGATAGTGATCTTTTATAGCGCCAGATTGAAGGTGGAGGGTTAGTCGACGGGAAAGGCGAGGCTGTGTCATTCCAACATAGGATAGGGGTCCACAGTCCCTAGAGGTGAAATATGCTGGTATATCACATGATCGTCTTTCGGTTGGTTGGTGGAAATGGGGCGGTTACGGAGGACAAGGTTGGAGGTCTTAGGAGATTTGTAGTAAATAATGAGTTTTATTTTATTGTCAGGGTTGGTGGGGAGGACGTTTTTGTGAATTATTTCTTTCATAATGGATTCGTCTGTTGTGTGGTCGGAAGACATGTAGTTTCTGTAGAAAAATTTAATGTCATTGGCCGGTTTGGTGCTAGGGGGGTCTTGTTTGTACCATTTTTCTAGGTGGTGGTTGATGGCATTGGTGACGTCAGTGTTGGAATACCCATTGTTGACTAGGACCTGGGTGAGCCTTTCCAGTTCATTGTGTGTGTCATTCCAGGTGGTGCAATGGGTGAGGGCTCTCCTGACATAGGCGGCGATGGTGGACTGATGGTATCGTTTAGGGCATTCACTTTCCCCATTAAGACATTGGCCATTGTTAGTAGGTTTGGTGTACACTGTAGTTTCTAATCATTACCTCTCCATTCCCTGAAGATGCAAGATGTTTACTTGTGAAACGTTGGATCCACCATGAATTTTGCTAACCTTTTGTACCTTATCTCTGAACCCCAGAGGAAAATTGTTAGAACTATTGAAAGCTGTAACAATAAAATCCTGAATGCTGAAACTGCTATTGCTTTTAACCTCGTCTGTTTAAAAGAGAATATATATATATATATGTATATATATATATATATATATATATATATATATGTGTGTGTGTGTGTGTGTGTGTTATCCATTGTGACAATTTTGAAAGAATGGGTTGTATGGAAACATAGGGTAGGGCTAGGACTTTATTGTGTTAACGTTTCGGCTTCACAGAGCCTTAGTCAGAACTGATTTTTTTTTTGTTTTTTTGTTTGTTTTTAAGCTTGATTGGGAAGGCCATCAGCCCATCAGGACTATTAGGCCATACTAAAGCAACATGTTAATTGCCAAGAGCCTCATAATACTGGAATGAGATATTGGCAAGTATCAAAATCCAGTATACGTCACAGGTCTAAAGCAATTAACAACATGAAAATAATAAAGGCAAAATCATCTGAGAAGAAAAGTGCAGGACAAACACATTCTTAAGAGCATCAACTGTCAACCTCATTATATGCTAAGACAAAGGGGGAAAAGCAAAAAAGAACTGAAATTAATATTACTCTAAAATTAAATACAGACAAAAGTAATTAATTTAACAAACAAAGCAACATAGGAGGTCCTGTGAACATAATAAATAATGAGTGAGCACAATAGCATAAAACAATATGCTAAAAAGGAACATAGGAAATAAATAAAACACCACCACCAAAAACAACTCAAGTTACAACTCTCTGACTAAATTAGTCTCTTTCAAGTAAGCCATCAATTTGTCAACCACACCAACATCCCCATCACCCAAGATCGAGACCAAAGTGATGGGGATGTTATTCGCCCTGCAGTACATCAGGAGAGGGCTATGCTCCTCCACAAATCTGCCGCAGGACAAAAGGATGTGGTTGATCGATAGAATCCCGCCACAGGTAGAACATTGTGGCAGGAAAGCACGGTCGATATATGGTTTCATGTGTGTCAAAAACATGCAGTTCATCCTCAGACAGGCTAGTATAACTTCCTCCCTGCGGGAGCGATGGTTAGACCCAATGGTCGACTTGATAGTATGAATAGTCAGGTCGGTCCGCTGACTTTGCCACAGAAGATTAATTGACTTCTTACTGAAAGAGAGACTCGACTGGAGATCACGAGGGACGTCCCACGGCCTCTCGAGTTCTACCGCCGATTTTGTAAGTTCGTCAGCCTCCTCAATGCCGAAAATACGACAATGACCAGGCACTCAAATCAGAGAGAAGGACTTCCGACTAGAGTGTAATTTATAGATAATGCGGCCCAGGATTTCAGAAGAACACGTCCTACTTGAACCAATTGCCTGAAGGTCTGACTTAGAATCAGAAAAAATTACAAAGTTGTCATGAGGAGAAGTATCGGCAAAATCTATGGCCCGCTCAATTGCAAAAAGTTCAGAAGTGAATACAGACGTATGGATCGACAAACGGTACCTGAGGCGACATTCGGTCGACCACACGCTCGCACCCACACATTCATCCGACTTAGAGCCATCGGTGTAGAGGTGGAAAGAAGCTAGGTGTCTGGTGAAGACCGATCAGAAAAGCTGGCGAATTTCCACCTCCGGCGCCTGACGCTTGGGGGAAGGGAGCCACTGAGTATCTATTGTATATGCGGGCAGCTCCCAAGGTGCTATCTTTAATACAACCAGCTGGTCAACATTAGAGAGGTCATAACCTAGCTTTTGGGTTAAAAAGAGAAACCGCATAGCCACCGACTTGAGGGCCCCATGCAGCACATGCTCGTACTGCAGGAGGATCCCACAAGCCGGAAGGCCGAGCGAACGTTTACGGTGTAGTGAAATACCAAACGAGAGGAGCACATGGTCACGACAAAGACGGAGGGTCGGCATGTTAGTTTCTACTTCCATACGCTCCACACGAGTACACCGAACGGCTCCTAGACACAAACGCAAACAGACATTCTGTAACACATCCAACCTCCTCAAGGTACAAGCAGATGCCGACCCATACACCTGCGAGCCATAGTCGAACTTTGAACGAATAAGGGACTTATACACCATCAGCAAAGACGTTCTCAGCATGCTTAGATTTATTACGATTATGTTTAGAATGAGGGGAACCCGGGGACCTTTGCCAGGGCATGCCACCGGCAACCTCCATTCTCTCCGTAGACTCCCCCAGGTGAGGCCGGGAGGCCCCCCTCGAGGGAGCCGGAGACGGGATGACGTGCGTATAAGACTGACGGCTGAGTGGGGTAAGCTTTACTTTATTCATATCAGACTTGCCATTCTTCCCAGTAGGAGGGGGAGGAAAAGAAGCAGCAGCGTGGGAATAAGAGGACTTATCCTGCACTGGGGCAGCAGCAGGGGCAGAGGATTAAGCAATAATAGGAGAAGAGGTAGATGGAGTAGGAAAGTCAGATACTGAGGTAGCGGTAGAGTCAGTGAGAGTGGGAGAAACAGTGGAAGTGGTAGAGTCAGTGGGAGCAGTAGAAACAGTGGAAGTGGTAGAGGAGGAATAGTGGGAAAGAGGCGGCCGTGACTGAACAGGTGTAGCAGGAGGGAGAGGATCAGTCTGGGTAGACACAGAACAAGTCCTAGTCCCCACAGAGTACATCTGAGGCCGAGAGCCTGCCGCCGAAGCATAAGAAACATCTGCCCGAGGAGTTGCATTCAACTCTTCCACCTTCTTCCTAGCTTCGAAATACGAGACCCACGTAGTGGCCTTGACTGTACAGACCTCTTCTCTATCTTCCACTTGGGGCAATCTCGAGAGGAAGAAGAGTGAGCACCTGCACAGTTTACACACTTAGCTGTCTCAGTGCACCCTACGGACTCATGACCCCGTCCACCACAACGTTCACAAACAGCCTGGGAAGAACGGCAACCTTCTTTAGTGTGCCTAAATTGCTGGAAAATTGAAACAACGCAAAGGGTTAGGGATGAATACTCTAACTGGACAACGTTCGTATCCTACATGAACAGCTTCGGGGAGCTTAGCCATACCAAAAGTCAAAATAACCGTGGGAGTCTTTACATGTTCGCCATTTGTAAAAGGAGTAATAAATATCGCCCCAACAACAAACTGATCGGCCATTCCATCAACAATGTCCTGCTCAGACATGGACAAGAAATCCCTACAATAGGTCACCCCCTTGCAGAATGCATTGACACAGGGATCTGCGCAGTTGCAGTTATATCGTAGCAAATTAAATGTTTGTAACTTGAGTAAGTCCTTAACCTGGGAAGCATTTTTCGTTTTAATAAGAAGGTCACCACTAGCAAGCTTCTTGACCTGGTCCTCTGGCCCCGCCCAACCATCTATCACCTTCTTGATCAAGAAGGGATTGAGGCTGGCAAAGGACACCGAACCAGACACATGAAGCGTCACAAAGGAATCATTCTCGGGGGCGATCACGGGCGGTATAGGGGGATGAGCAGAAGGGTTATTCCTCCCCCTGAGGGGAGAGAGGATCGGGATCCATCCCACTTCCCCAGAAGGGGGAAGTGAGAAACGGACCGCGGACGCCAGAAAAAGGGGAGGAAAAATTAACGTTTGCTAACCCCTCTCAATTCTCGTATCGGGGAGCCCGACCCTGTCAATTCAGGCCCAGAGCGATCAGTGGGGGGATATCCCAGTGGTCAGAAAGCAAGGAAAAAGCAAACCAAAGGGCAGAGGCACCTACTCTGCCACAAAAAAGGGAAAGGAGGAAATTAATAGAAAGTATTTATTTAGAAAAACAAAAGGAGGCACCCAGGCCAACAAACAAGCATGAAATCATAAGACCGCCGAGAACACGTCCGCACGCCACGCCTAATGCAAGTCAGGTGTGAATGAAACATGGGCATTCTGCGGTTATATATATACAAGTGTCGCTCATCCAGCTGGGCGTCTCGACGTTTCAATATTCGTCGTCCGTTATTTATTTTCCTTTTCGTTCCAGTCTCGTACCGCAATGTTCGTTGCTAGAGTTGACCAATTAACCCTTTCACGCATATGACGCGATTTTGAGCCTATTGGGGATACTTTAAAGCCTTTGTTACCATCAGGGGTATTTATAAACCTTTAGTTTAGTTACTTCAACCTCTGCAGTGGTCTTTGAGTTAGCTGTGAGCAGAAAACAAATTTTGGAGAGGTAATTATAAAAGTGAGAGAATTCTGTTTATTATTGCTAATCTGGCAACCTCTGCGTCATAAATGCGTGAATGAAGACTCCCCTGTTGTTGATAGATTCGGTTGTGTCGATATGAGCTGCTTCGAGTGCTTTCCTTAGGCTTTTTGATAATCCCATGTATATGGTTGTTGCTTCATTCCCATTTGGTAGATGGTTGTGATCTTCTACATGGACCACGAGTGCATTTGAATTTCTGTGCCGTCTTATGTCATTTTTGTGTTCGGTGATTCTTTTCTTTAATCCCCATCCTGTCTCGCCAAAGTACGCTCGGTCACAGCCGTTGCAAGGGATCCTATATACGACGCTTGATTCGTTGTCTCTTGTGTTTTCCTTTTGTTTGACAATGTCTCCAATCCTTCGTCCTGATGATGTGCCGATATTCACTCCCGTTTTTCGTATGAACTGATCGATGACTATTGCTTGTTTTGAGTTTGGAACAAGTATGAATTTGTTGTCACCTGAGGTATTCGCTTCTATATTTCGCTCCTATCCTTGATTTTTCTTGCTTTGTGTTTTATTTGTGTTAGCAAACCTTTGTGGTAACCCAGCTTAGTGAATGTTTGTAATATATAATTTCTTTCTCCTTCTGAGTGTTCTTCATTGCAGATTCTAAAGGCTCTTAAGAAAAATCCGATGACAACTCCCGACTTGGTTCTATTCCTGTTAGCTGAAAGATGGTAGTTGGTAGCGCCCCACTCAGATTTGCCAAATAACTGGCTAAACCATTATCAACGAAGCTAGGATCCATCAGCGGAGCTCACCTGAAAAACTTGTCCGATTTGATACGCAAACTTAGTAACGTAAACTTCTGTAACAAAAAGATGGCGAGCTTTGACGTAAAGGCGTTATTTACAAATGTGCCTGTAGAAGGAGCTATCCAAGCAGTAAAAAGAGTTATTGCTAAGACTAACGACAAAGAATTACCCGTTTCCAAGACAGACTTTATCAAACTGGTTAAGTTATGCGTAGAATTTACCCCATTCACGTTCAACGATCAAGAATTTAGACAACATAGTGGGCTAGCAATGGGTTTTCCTCTTACTGCGGTATTATCTTCACTATCCATGGAAACGCTGGAAAAAGACTAATTTAGTCAAATAATCGGCAAAGAGACATTGTGGTACCGTTACATAAACGATATGATAATAATTGCCCCAAGACGCACAAATATAAACGATATCCTGAGAAAAATCAACAACGTATGTGAAAACATCCAGTTCACTGTGGAGGAGTAAGAAGAAGAAAAATTGCCCTTTTTAGACACTATAATATGGCGAGGTGAGCAACGCGCAACATACTCCGTTTACAGAAAGCCAACAAACCGAGACGACTTCATTCATTATCTTTCAGCTCACAGCAATAGAACCAAGTCGGGAGTTGTCATCGGATTTTTCTTAAGAGCCTTTAGAATCTGCAATGAAGAACACTCAGAAGGAGAAAGTAATTATATATTACAAACATTCACTAAGCTGGGTTACCACAAAGGTTTGCTAACACAAATAAACACAAAGCAAGAAAAATCAAGGATAGGAGCGAAATATAGAAGCGAATACCTCAGGCGACAACAAATTCATACTTGTTCCAAACTCAAAACAAGCAATAGTCATCAATCAGTTCATACGAAAAACGGGAGTGAATATCGGTACATCATCAGGACGAAGGATTGGAGAAATTGTCAAACAAAAGAAAACACAAGAGACAACGAATCAAGCGTCGCATATAGGATCCCTTGCAACGGCTGTGGGCGAGCGTACTTTGGCGAGACAGGACGGGGATTAAAGAAAAGAATCACCGAACACAAAAATGACATAAGACGGCACAGAAATTCAAATGCACTCCTGGTCCATGTAGAAGATCACAACCATCTACCAAATTGGAATGAAGCAACAACCATATACAAGGGATTATCAAAAAGCCTAAGGAAAGCACTCGAAGCAGCTCATATCGACACAACCGAATCTATCAACAACAGGGAAGGCTTCGTTAATTGGTCAACTCTAGCAGCGAACATTGCGATACGAGACTGGAATGAAAAGGAAAATAAAAAACGGACGACGAATATTGGAACGTCGAGACGCCTAGCTGGATGAACGACACTTGTACTGTATATATATAACCGCAGAATGCCCATATATTGTTTAGTTCTGACAAAGGCTCTGTGAAGCCGAAACGTTAACAAAAGAGAGTCCTAGCCCTACCCTATTCTTCCAATATATATATAAACCTATTAAGTAAAACCAAATTTGGTATGCAAATTGGAATCTGCCTATTTACAAATTTCCATTTTTGCTTGTAGGAAGAGAGAAACGTGAACACTTTCGCATACACTGCCAAAAATATAAGAAAAACACATATCTATATATATTTTGTGTTTTCTTTTCAACGGTGCTGCAGTCTATAACGTCTCGGGGAAGCCCATTGCACAAATTGACAACTCGATTGAAGAAGAAATTCTTAGACTAGTGTGAGTTTATCGTAACTCATAGCTGTACGATAGCTAATTGATTTGTAATTATCGTACCTCGTACTGTACGATAGCCAATTTTGTTTATATACTTTTCTTGGTTACTTATTTCCTTCATTTTAATGTAATAGTTTTAGTAAGTAGATTGTACCAAATTTATATAACTCTGTTGGTTGGGTATTTAGATAGTTTGTTAAGCTAAAGGAACCAACCCACAAGCGTGACGTCACAGGTTGGTAGCGTTGATACGCTCTCTCTCTCTCACAAACGTTCATAGTGATATCACCACCTTTTGTGTGTCTCTTCACACCCGGCCTGCACACCTCCTTGAACTACCTCACATCACACCAGACAACTTGAATCGTATCCTTTAAACCATGTTATAGTTTTCCGAGGCCTTAGAACTCTATATGATAATTGGTTAGGATGTATTATTATGGGGTTTACGTAAACAAGATAACTTTATAGACACTCCTCTTTACTCCCTCGCCTAAACTTATATTATCTATATACTATTGCCTTTGACATAACTTGTTAATTCCCTTTTTATGTTAGAGTTATAAAATTTACCAATAATTTTGCAACCGTTCCCCCGCGTGTAGTTTGATTGGTTGATAGTGAAGTACTTACGACAGTTCATATTGTCAATGCCTTTGATGATTCTGAACACTCGAATTAAGTCGCCTCTTAATCTGCGCTGGGTTAAAGGAAATATGTTTAATCCGCTAAGACGCTCCTCGTATAGTTTGTTCTTTAGGCTAGGTACCTTTTTCGTAAAACAGTACAAGGGAGAATTATGAAAGATAAGTTAATTTATGGTCACATATCTAGCTGAAAAGTTGGCCAAAAACTTGGCGGGAATTAAAAGTTGGACGGTGTTAAAAACGACGTGATAGTACATTTCAATGTAGCAGCAGGCACCATAAAAAACATTAAGTTAGAAGAGGAAAGTGAAAATTGCAATACCCATTATGTTATGTTGATAAGAGGAACAATTCCTATATTATTGTTTAGTAGTCGTCCCAAAAATATTGAAAACATAGTTTATGAGTGTGTGTGAATTTGTTAAATTTTCGCACAAATTACGCTTTACGTTTGAAAAATGAACAGATTTCATATATATCATATGTATATGGCAGTGTCCACCATTCTTTAACTGTCTTCGTGGTGCGATGCATAAGGTGTTGATTTTCGGTGTGAGCATCCTGGATTCGAATCCACGGACTGCCACATGTGTTTGTAAATTTCATTAATCGATTTTAGGAGTATAGTTGGTTGTTGGAAGGAACATAATAATTGATATTGGTTCAGGGGTAATTTATCGAGAGGACTTCCCTAGTGGTTAAGGCCCCATTAATTGTTCTTTCCATTCACATATGCATAGCCTACGTGAGTTGCAGTTGGGATGTGTGTACATGCTTAGATTGATATGCAGGATTCGAATTTGCATAATAAATCGTAGGCAGTGTCCACCATTCTTTAACTGTCTTCGTGGTGCGATGCATAAGGTGTTGATTTTCGGTGTGAGCATCCTGGATTCGAATCCACGGACTGCCACATGTGTTTGTAAATTTCATTAATCGATTTTAGGAGTATAGTTGGTTGTTGGAAGGAACATAATAATTGATATTGGTTCAGGGGTAATTTATCGAGACGTAGGCAGTGTCCACCATTCTTTAACTGTCTTCGTGGTGCGATACATAAGGTGTTGATTTTCGGTGTGAGCATCCTGGATTCGAATCCACGGACTGCCACATGTGTTTGTAAATTTCATTAATCGATTTTAGGAGTATAGTTGGTTGTTGGAAGGAACATAATAATATAGTATATTATAACCATACCATCCAGCCTCTTTCACATCACTCTGTTTGGGGACCAACGACACCGCATAAATGGATATTGTATGACCCACCTTAAATTTTACATTTAATTCAGCCGTAATATAATTATCGTAAACCCTGGAAAGATTACGATTTTTGTGTGTACAATTTGAGTAACCCTCTCCGAAATTGGCACACCGCACTAAATTATTCGTCAAAAATAAGGTAATTAAGAGAGAATTGTTTTCTAAATTGCTACATAAAACATAAGGAATGCTTAATCTTATTTCTAGTAAAATTGAAAATCAGAGTGATTTTTATATGTTTAATGATTATTTTGGAAAATTTACTTATATAAATTATTAACTTTACTAACAAAATAAATATAAATACTTAAAGTTCCCTGAGGATACTGGCACTCTGGTAGGTTGTAGAGAGATGATGTGGGCCTCTTATTCTGGAGTATTGTTAACCTGGGTTTCATAGAGCGCGAGCTGTGCAAAGAATAAGAAAGGGGTAATTTCGAAAACTAAACAAAATTATCAACGTTTTATAAAAATTCATTAGGGTGCCTTCATATAAATGGATTTAGCTGAAATTAGGAGTGAATAGTGCCAAACTACCCTAGAACACAGCAAACACCTAAATATTGAAATCGGAACAAGTAGATAGCAATGCCATAACATCCCAAAAAAATCGGCAAAAATTTGAGAGAAAAAAAATCATAACTGAACACATTTTTGATGACTCTGCCTATAAATCACCATGGACATTCCTAAACACCCTATGAACAAAATCAGTATGAATTATGGGGGTTTGGAGTAGTCATACGCACACAGTACTGAGAGGGTTAACCTTATCTCCCAGCACAGCTTCAGCCTCAACCATCTGAAAGTAGACCACACTTTCCACAATGTATAGTATGAATAAAAAGGCATGTATTTTGATCACAATACACATGAATGCTGAATATTGATTGAATAATACATACTACACACTAAACAAATAATAGGCATACCATAAATGCCAAAACAATGAACAGTTTACGTTACATTGAAAGGGAAAACTTTTCAATGAGATTTGGTTGGTAAATATTAACCTTATTTACTTTTTATAAACGTAAACACCCAATAAAAATGTACAAGAATGATATAGAATTCCTTACCCTTATGAGATGCATGGCGAGCAGATCCTTGCCACATGGTGACTGCAGACGGACTTCCTGCATCGGTAGGACAGCATGCGCGTCTTGTAGTTAGACTCGCTGGGGCAGATGTAGCATCTCTTCCTCTTCTCAATTTTTCCCTCTTGTTCCATGAGAACTGGCATGGGTAAGTCGAGGGTGTTGGAAATAAGTTGTTTGAGGTCCTGCGATAAACCGCTGTGGCACAGCAAACGCATCTGGGCCCAGAGGCGGCACAACTTGACGGACATCTCCTTGAAGAATTTCCCCCTGTTCAAGAGCTTCCCAGTGGCAGATTCGGAGTATACTATATAGCTGTAGACCATAGCTATATTCAGTATGCCATAAAAAAGGCACATGGGCCACCGTCGTGTCTTCCGACCAACATTAGCGATGCTGCAGAGCTGGTCAAAGGTGTCCACACCACCCTGCGTAGCATTGTAAACATCTGGATGCCAGACTTCTGCCGTTCTATAAGAGTTGGCATGTGGTGAATAGTGGATAGAAGTTGCATGGTCTTGGTCTTGCTGGCTCGATGACACTGAAGGGTCACCCTGTCCTCATAGTTGAATACAGCCACAGACTCCCCGACTTCCATCTTATGGTCCAGGACTTGGCGGGGCAGGTAAGGCTTCTGGCGGATTGTCCCGAACAGTTCTAGGTCAGCTTTACGTAGGGAGAGTGCCAAGGGTAAGCTGGTGAACCAGTTATCGGTGGTGACGATCCTGCCCATGTGTGCGTAGGGTTCAGTGAGCTTGACTGTGAAGAACTCCTCCATGGTGATTGGCTTCTGAAGCTCCACTGTCCACTTCCCCAGATAGAGCATGGTGTTGAGCATGTAGTGGGATTCCGCGTCACACACCATAACCAGCTTCAACCCGTACCTGAGTAATCGGAATAATGCATTAGAAACAAGTAAAAAGGCAAGTAAATGGGTAGCTAGTTACTGGGGGCAACACAGCTAAGTACTCGGTAAAAATCAATCATCAAAAACAGGTAAGAAGGTAAGAAAATGAGTAGCAGGCAACTGGGGGCATCACCGGTAAGTACTCGGTAAAATTAATCAGCAAAAACAAGTAAGAAGGTAAGTAAATTGGTAGCAGGCCACTGGGTGCATCACAGGTAAGTACTCGGTAAAATCAATCGGCAAAAACAGGTAAGAAGGTAAGTAAATGGGTAGCAGGCAACTGGGGGCATCACAGGCAAGTACTCGGTACAATTAATCAGCAAAAACAGGTAAGAAGGTAAGTCAGGTAAGAGCAAAGTCTTTTTGATTCTCTGTCCTCACAACTCAGTGTCCTCAACTTAAATGCTTCTTCTGAAATCACTGTGTTGGGTGATTTTAATGTCCATAATGTTGAATGGCTCACTCATTCAGCCAGGACTGATGATGCTGGTCTTGAATGTGAGCTATTTGCAGACTCATTTAATCTCATTCAACTAGTCAACCAACCCACCCGTGTACCAGATAATCCTAATCATAATTCCTACCTACTGGACTTATTTTTAACAACCAATTCAGAAAATTATGATGTTACAGTGAGGTCCCCACTTGGATCTTCTGATCACTGTCTGATACAGGCCACCTGTCTATCACCTACCACACCTTCCCACTCTGAACCTGTTTTGGTGACAGGTTGGGAGGTGTGGCAGAGTGGTCTTGCCACTGGACTGGTAATCCAATGGACCCGGGTTCGAATCCCAATATGTCAATGGGAAGATATTATTGGGATGGAATTTGTGCTGTACCTAGTTCCAGTGCATTACCACACCACACCGAAATGCCAAAAAAATACCCTCATTGTTCCCTGAATAAATAGCATTGTATGAATATTCCCATATTCAAAATATGTTACAGGGGGGCAATGCCTAGTGAGTTAATTGCTCAATAGGTGGCGTTCTGAGAGTGAGGGTCCGAGTGTGGGGGGGGGGAGACCGTGAAGCGCAGAGGCGAAGCTGCTTCAGAAGATGGAGTTGCTTCGAGCCGGGGTACTTCGCATGTCTCACTCCCTAGACTGGAACAAGACCTCACGGGCCTCACCGTGTTCAGCGGTGTAGTGTAAAGGCTCTCAGCCTATGCCCAAGAGGAAGTAGATGGAATATAGGAAAAAAAAAAAAAAAAAAAAAAAAAAATGGCATTACGATAGGGCAGACTGGGAGGGTCTTCAAGGTTTCTTTATTGATATTCCCTGGACCTCTTTCTTTTCTAATGATGCACACTCCACCTTGAGCCACATACAAGATTTTGTAAAAATTGGAATGGAAACTTTTATTCCTCATCAAAAGTACAGTAAAAGATCTAATTCACCTAAATGGTTTGACCATAATTGTGCTAGAGTAACTGAACAAAAAGCAATAGCCTACAATGCATACACAAGATCAAAAACACATGAAGCCTTTAATTACTTTAGAAACATCAGAAATCATGCCAAAACTGTATTAAACCTAACTAAATCAAACTTTCTCCATAAGCAGGCAAATAAACTTCTAAATAATCCAAATGATAACAAAATATTTTGGTCTACTCTTAACTCATTCAAATCCAACTTCACTACTGCTTCATCCATTCCACCATTAAAATCTCCGACTGGCAATCTTGTAAGTGACCCACGAGGTAAAGCTAACCTTCTTGCAGATATTTTCTCCACCAACTCAACCTTAGATGAAATAAATCAAGATGTCCCTGTACTTAATTTTAATTCACCTGAAATTCCCTCACTTAAGATCCACACCAGACATGTCAAAACTATTTTGCAGAATCTCTCAGTAGATAAGGCTCCTTGTCCAGATGAAATTCCTCCAATAGTACTTAAGAATTGCTCCTTGGTGCTCGCTCCTGTATTGGCAAAAAATTTCCGTCTGTGTACTCATACCTCATGCTTCCCAGTACCCTGGAAAGAAGCAAACATCCATCCAGTTCCTAAAAAAGGTGCCTCTTCAGATCCATCAAACTACAGACCAATAGCTATAACTTCCACTCTTGGCAAAGTTTTTGAAATTATATTAAATAATCACATAATTAAGCATCTTGAGAATAATAAATTAATCAGTGATAGGCAATATGGTTTTAGACGATGTCGATCAACTGCAGACATTCTTTGCCTTCTTACGCATCAAATCAACCAAGCTACAGACCAACATGGTGAAACACATACAATAGCACTGGATATATCAAAGGCATTTGATAGAGTCTGGCATCAATCCTTATTGTCGAAGATGTCACACTACGGCCTTGCATCATTAGTTCCACTAATTTCTTCTTATCTTCATAACAGAAAAATACGTGTAATGGTAGATGGCCTTTATTCTCAATTTCACTCAATAAATGCTGGTGTTCCCCAGGGATCAGTTTTGGCCCCAACTGTGTTCCTCATTCATATCAATGATCTCATATCTACCACTCATAATCCAATACATTCCTACGCAGATGACTCAACACTCCACAGTTCCTTCACATTTACCAATTCTTTCACCCAACCCGATCTTATAAATTCAAAAATAAACACTGCAATTTCTCTGAACCAGGACCTTTCTAGAATTAATGAATGGGGACAAGAGAATCTAGTTTCCTTTAATGCACAGAAAACCAAGTACATTCAATTTTCTAACCGACAGAATCTCACTGACTCCCATATATTTTTTAATGATGTAAATATTCCCACTTTCCCTAGTATTGACCCTCTCGGTGTAACATTAACTACTAACTTGAGCTGGACACATTATGTTAGAAGCATTGCTAAGAATGCCTCTAAAAAACTGGGACTCCTGTACAGAGTTCGAGAATTCTTCACTGACGAGCAGTTGGCCGTAATATATAAAAGTCATGTGCGCTCTCAGATGGATTACTGTTCACCTCTGTGGGGTGGAAGTGGAGTGGTTGCATTGAGGCAGTTGGACAAAATTCAAAATAAAGCTATTAGATTAATCAATAACCCTGCAATCACACAGGACCTTAGCCTGTAGGACCTCTACATTAGCCATACGAAGAAACGTTGCATCCCTTGCATTATTCTACAGATATTTTCACAGCAATTGTTCCGAGGAACTTGCTTCAATTGTGCCGCCTCTCCACATCTTTCCCCGTAGAACTAAGGCAGCTGAGAGCGCCCATGAATTTACACTTTCTCCTCCACAATGCAGAACTTCTGCTTATCAGAATTCATTTATCCCCAGAGCTACTACTCTTTGGAATTCACTTCCCTCGAATTGCTTTCCACAAACTTACAATCAACAAATGTTTAAATCCAGTTGTTACAAACATTTTATGAATGGAGGATGCCTTTAGGCACATGGACCTTTTTGTTTTATCTGTGTTTTTCCTTCCTCCGTTCATTGTCTCTTAAAAAAAAAAAAAAAAAAAAAAAAAGTAAATGAGTAACAGGCAACTGGGGGCATCACAGGTAAGTACTCGGTAAAATCAATCAGCAAAAACAGGTAAGAAGGTAAGTAAATTGGTAGCAGGCCACTGGGTGCATCACAGGTAAGTACTCGGTAAAATCAATCGGCAAAAACCAGTAAGAAGGTAAGTAAAAGGGTAGCAGGCAACTGGGGGCATCACAGGTAAGTACTCGGAAAAATCAATCAGCAAAAACAGGTAAGAAGGTAAGTAAATGAGTAACAGGCAACTGGGGGCATCACAGGTAAGTACTCGGTAAAACCAATCAGCAAAAACAGGTAAGAAAGTAAGTGAATAGGTAGCTAGTCACTGGGGGCAACACAGGTAAGTACTCGGTAAATACTGGGGGCATCACAGGTAATTATTCTGTCAGTAAATCAACAAATAAACAGATAAATTTGCAAAAACATGAAATATTCCTTGATAATGAGTTGATGAATTTTATGGCAGGTAAGTTTTACTAGACAGGTAACTCTCGGCAATGACAGGTAAGTAATGATAAGATACTTATATGTACTATGTGCCAGCCTGGCAATGTTATTCTAATATAAATTGTTACAAACAAAAATTCTCAGGTCACTTACTTGGCATGTTTGTTGGGGATTTACATGCGGAAACTACAATTTCCGCGAAAGGACACCAACTGTTCATCAACAGTCAGGTGAGGGCCAGGCTGGTAGAATTCCTTGCAGTGCCAGATCAGGGTGTCCCAGGTGAGTCTGATTGGTGCCAACCTGACGTCCTTGACCCTCTCCTGGCGAGTGGTAGAGTCGTCAAAGCGTAGACATTGAATCAGGAATGAGAATCTTCTCTCTGCCATGGTACACCTGTAGAAAGGACAACCTTCCACCTTGTCCCACATTTCTATCGTCCTTACATGGCTATCTTTCTTTACTCCACTCATGACGAGTATCCCAAGTAGTGCCCTCAGTTACATGATCTCAACAGGTGCGAAGGTGTACGAGTCCTGTTTGTTGTACTTCTGCTTCAACACCTCTATTTTTTCGTTGGAATGTACACATATCCTGGCCAACATCGTATCATCTATGAATAATCCGAGGTACTCGTCTGGTGTTACTGCTTCGGTAGTGGCTGCAGTAGGACGACCTGGGGTACTGTAGCAATCTGTACATTTCGGTAAGGCAGGATTAGGTTTACTATGCCATGTTGTCTTATCCCTCGCCTTGACAACAGACGTGCCGAAAACCTTGAAAGATTTACTTATGCCAGGTTGAAGTATCCCTCGTCTCCTCTTGCCACTTCTCAGCTTTGAAGGGCTGATATTTTCCTCCCCCTGTGGACGTGCCGACATGCCCTTGGGAGTGGCGTTTTGCGCCGGCGTGGACAGGCGTCTTTGGTTATCTGGTGTGGCAGGTGTGAGGTCATCAACTCGCTCCTCGTCAGTAGTATCGTCGTCAAAGGGAGGCCTTATCCTTCGCCTTCTAGGCAGGCCTGCCTTGGAAGTCGAGGGGGTGACGATGGGTGCAGACCTGGCGACAGTGGCTGCAGAGGTGTCCCTGGTGGCCCTTTCCTCCCTCCCACGGAAGGAGAAATCCTGCCGTAGTGTTGCTGATAATAATAATAATAATAATAATAATAATAATTATAATACAAATAATAATTATAATAATAATATTTATTCAGTTAGCATTTTACAATGTTGGTACCACATAGTATGGTTTAAATATGACATGTACCAACTTTGCATAATTCCAACTAAGGATAGCCCAATAAGGCAGTTAGGCATATTTCCATTAGGGTCCTTGTGGGATTAGGTTATCTGGGAAAAATGGGGAGGTTATAAGAAGTAGATACTTTAGAGAAAGTATTTCTAGGTGCAGGCAGGGTGGTAGCAAGGCGAGGTGGCGTGGCAGGGCAAGGGAGTGCTGGCGCCGGGGAGGGAGGGGGTGGCGACGGGGTGGGGAGAGCCTCGCATTCGGGAGAGTTGTCGCGTGGCGCGATGCTCACCAAGTCGTCTTCTATGTCGTCGTGCTCCACATGGTCTTCGGACAAGTCATCCGTACTATCAGAAACGTCTTCCCAGTCCTCCAGCATTGTTGAGATGTCATCCTTGCGAGCCATAGCGAAATCTGAAAATCAAAGAAAACAAAATTATAACAAAAAATAATTGTGGAGGCATATGGCAACTCAGGGATCAGCCGACAGTGGGAACATGACGTCAGACAACCTAGCCATCTTGTGTAAACGTGCAAATATCCTATCTCTAATACAAAGGTGTATATTACATAATATGTCAAACTTTCCACGAACATGAAATGATACCTTACGAGGATTGTGTGGGTCTGGGGCCTCTGGCTTGAGCACCACGTGGCAGAGGTCCATCTCAGAGGGTGGACGGGCCAAGACTGAGGTATGGCTGGCCGTTCCTAGAATCTCTGCATCCTATTGGCTCATACGGTCACGTGGCAAGCAAAAATGCAAAATGGCGATTTCCCGCTTACCTTAAATGACCCTCCGAGTCCTGTCCAATTTAAGTAGGCGTTCCAAGAATATTGAAGAAATAGTTTATGAGTGTGTGTAAATTTGTTAAATTTTCGGATAAATTACGCTTTACATTTGAAAAATGCACAGATTTCATAATTATATATCATAAATTATATAATATATTATAACCATACCATCCAGCCTCTTTCACATCACTCTGTTTGGGGACCAACGACACCGCATAAATGGACATTGTATGACCCACCTTAAATTTTACATTTAATTAAGCCGTAATATCATAATCGTACACTAATACTAATATTAATTGCGACCGGGAGGCCGGGATGTATTGACCGTTATTATTACTCTCTCTCTGTCTCTCTCTCTCCCTCTCTCAGATTCATCAAGGATTATTGCGTATATATATTACTAAGACGTTACTCTCTTTTTCTCAGATATACGATAGATCACTAATAACTGTGTTATATTACCAACCCATCTGTCCCCTACTAACTTCCTAATCCTGCCACGGACATTAGTTCCAGGGCACTAGTTCCCTTTCAAATTTTCCCTTACCCATTGTAAACCACTGTTTGGACACTTGATCCTCAGTGTTTTGGAGGACAAGTAGCCTGAGGGGTCATTAGATCTGTTGTTGCTTGATTTCCTTTGTACTCCTGTGTACTCTCTCTCTCTCTCTCTCAGTAGGGACGTTTAATTTCCCTTTCAAACTAATTTCTTCCTATGCTATATAAAAGCTTTCCTTGTAGGCATTTCCTGACCCATAAGGTTACATTTCATCAAATTTTCCGGTACGGCTTTTTAGCCGGAAGGGGCGGCGGGTGGGGAGAGAGCCTTATACTTTACTATCATATTCTTCCAATATAAACTGTACCTGTCTAGTAGTATTTAGGCCGGACCACCTAGTTGGGACCACAAGGTCTGTGTGGTCTGAGTATATGTGTAACTCTGTGTAACTCTATATAATATTCGGTGGTTCGAGTCCGGCTGAAAGTATGAAAACATTTAGTAGCTCACGTTCATTTGTGAGAAATACAGTATATATATATATTCACACTATTGGACAATTGACGAAGACATACATACAGTAGAAATAGCGTTTTGAGTGATTCATCACTAACTAAAGAACAAGTTACTATATAAAACAAGGGGAGGTGTGGTGGAGTGGTCTTGCCAGTGGACTGGTAATCCAATGGACCCGTATTCAAAATAGGCTACAGGGGAACAATGCCTAATAAGTTCATTGCTCAATAGGTGGCGTTCTGAGAGTGAGGGTCAGAGTCTAGGAGGTGAGACTGTGAAGCACTGGAACAAGGCAGCTTCAGAGATGGGGCTGCTTCGAGCCGTGAGTGGGCAACTAAGCCCCATGCATCCTGCGAAGCCAAGATGGCAGGGGCTGGTTGCAGCTAAAAGTGATTCACATGTCTCACCCCCTAGACTGGAACGAGACTTCACGGGCTTCACCGTGCAATGTAGAACGGTTGAATGTACAGGCTCTCAGCCTATGCCCGAGAGGGAGTAGTTGGAATATAGAAAAACAAAAATAAAAACTAATGTTATTGATACATGAAACATACACGATTAAAGATAATAAAACTCATGGTTGACGAGCCTGGAGGCAACAATGTGGAAAACATGGGAACACTCAAAAGGAGTGTGCTTCATCATGGAGGCATAAACCCATTCCTGAGGGGACAAGATATTGTAGAGAGTCTTTTATCATACTGTTATATTGAGAGTCGAACTCCTCAACCACATAATCTCAAATAAGACAGCCGGCTAATAAAAGATTGTAATTAGGAGTGAACATGCATATGAATACATCAACACATTCTATTATTGCATGAATGAGGTAATATCAGAATAATAACTAGGAAATGAGCAGGAAATCAGAGAACAGAGTAGGAAAAGATAGTGACATTGGAGGTGAAATATACATTAGTACACCTGAGGATGCCTAAGAGTGTAGTGGCCAGTAACAGAGAAGAAATATTTACCGAAGTAAAAATTTAAAATTTAACGAGGAGCAGAATTACCATTAAAGTATAATTGTGGATACTAGAACACAAACAAGTAAGGTTCATTTAAACATTGAAAGTGTATTAAACTTATTGAAAGTTATCAAAAGACAAGTTGATGTCTATTATTTACCATTTCAGTACCGATGCCGTCCTTTCAACTTTATTCTGGCTAATATTAGACGATTTTATGCAGCTTAAAAAGGGCCTCCAGCGATTAACAAGCTTCGAACTATCCCACTTAACCCTTTTTACTATCACAGATCCTTCTTATACTCTACACAATCTTCTAAATAGAGCTAGAATAAAATAAACAAAAACTAGCCGGTAGAGAAAGGGCTAATAAACGCGAGCTACATAGAAAATGGTATTAGGGATTAGGTGGGCTTGGTTTGAACAGTGAGTAATATAAGGATAACAGGATAACATGACAAGATACAATTAAAGTCAGTGAAAAATCTGTAAAATGAGAGAAAAAAAGACTGAATAAAACGAAGGGATCAAATGAGAACAGGAAGCTAAATTAAAGAAGACACGAAGGAAAATATTTAGCTTAAAACAACGCATATAATGTACAACAGTGAAAGTAAAAACAAGAATTATATAAATATAAGAAAATGGCACAATATGAAGGAAACTTGTGAGAAGAAAACTTGGTGTAAATGAAGGAAAAGCACCTGGGAAAGAGAGAGAGAAAAAATAAATATATATATATATATTCTATTTTTTATTAGCTTCACCACAACACCAAACTCCTCCAATGAATATATATATATATATATATATCTATTCTAGATAAATAGATAGATTTATAGATGTGTGTGTGTGTGTGTGTGTGTGTGTGTGTGTGAGCGTATGTGTGTGTGTGTGTGTGTGTGTGAGCGTATGTGTGTGTGTGTGTGTGTGTGTGTTATAAACCCCCACCTTCACATAGCTGTCCACACATACCTATAGTATACACCAACAGAAGTGAAGGTCTTCCCCTCAATCCGAGTCTGGAATAATATAACTCGTTCACAACTGGTTTATTCATTTCACCCACACCCACCTACCCACCCACGAGGGACAGGGAAGAAAGGGAAATATATAATTTGCAATCTAGCACAACATTTTTGTTTTATGTTATATTTTTATCTGGCTTCACGTATGAAAATACGGCATACACAATTGTCCATCATTTGCTATATGGGAGAGAGTTGCAAAACTAATCCCACATATTGAACACAGTTTTCATTTCAAAGACACGACAGTTTTCAATATGTTTATAGTTTTCCATTAATGTTTTCATGTCGTTATGCATACTTCACTGAATATACGTGATTAGTGATATTCATAATTCTGCCCTGGTATTAAAACTGAATACAGAGGGATATACCAGTAGACAATTTGTGCACTGGATTTCCCAAGAGATTTCTATGCAGCTCCGATATATTATATCTGCTCGTATTATATCCTTCTCCTCTTTTAATAATTGGCAAGCTTTTTCCTACCAAGCTTTTCATATTGGTATATATTTTTTTTTTTTTCTATGTGATTGAGGGAGGCAAAAGGCATACCTGCCTATAGCGAGTGCCTCCCCCATAGTTGAAAGAGTGACAGGGCCAAAATCAAGGGACGTTCGAGCCAAAATGCCTGGACACACGGAGTTTGAAGCAATTTAAGTCATAGGAAGAGGGAAAGACTGATTCTGGGAGAGAGTTCCAGAGCTCAGATGTTGAGTAGAAGAAAGTTTGAGAGTAACGTTTCACTCTTGGGTTGGAGAGTTGCACAGAGTAGGGGTGGGATTGAGTTGCAAGACGGGTACCACGTGCCCTACGTAAAGGAGGTGGTATGCACTGGGATAGCTCTGAGGAACACTGATTATTACAGTAGCGATAGAATAGCGAGAGAGATGCAACATTGCGGCGGAGAGAGAGAGATTGCAGAGAGTTGGTGAGTGGACGGGAGTTAATGATACGAAAGGCCTTCCTTTCAACCTTGTCTATATCTCTTCTCCCGCTTCTCTTCTTGCTATTCATATAATTCATACTTTTTTACTCTCTCTCACATTTTACTCCTCCTCTTCTTCCTCCTTTACTCTGCCTTTGTTACCAGTCCCCCATATCGCCAAGTAGATCAGTTATCTACAAATTACCGCACTATGAAGCACAACTCACAGAAAATCAAATACAGTTTTCCCCAAGAATTGTTGTTGGAAGTTGTAAGACAGAAAAATGGTTTCAGAGAGAGAGAGAAGAGAGATGTAATTGTTTGGCTAATATAACTACAACTCTCACTCTCTGCCACTAATATGTTCGCGGTCTGATTCTGCATACATACTGTATCATCCTGCTTACTAAATTATTACACCGAACAACTGGCAGTTACACTCGTTGTCTATCATCCTCCTGCTTGTATTGTTATCCATGTCTTTATAAGATAATTAAAGGCCCAGCGCTCGTTGAGACGCAGAAATTTAAGAGCTGGACATAAATATGCAAATATATATATATATATATATATATATATATATATATATATATATATATATATATATATATATATATATATATAACTTAAATTATATAATAAGCTTACTATGCCTTGCATCCCAATGCGCGCAATCCAATTCAGAGTGACTATTTACATACTTTAACGTTATTTTGTGTTGCTTGCATGTCAATGTTTGCTACCCTTGCAGTGGGTGTGTTTCTAGCCATGGGTAGGGGTGAGTTAGCCTCGTACGTTTTCACTAGTGTCATGTAAATGCTTCCACTGGTCGATGGGTAAGATCTAGAAATAACAGGAATCTGTATCATCCAAGGGAGTGGAGGTTTCAGTATATTATCCAAAAAACTTCTATTTTGTTGTATAAGAGAACTCAATATCCAAGGTCGTCATATAAAATTAAAATCTCCACAAAAATAATTAGATTAAAATGAGAGCAAGAAAAGGTATGTATGCCTCCATGCCCGACAATATTACCTTGGTAATGCGTCCAAGGATCCCCAGCCACAGAATCAAGTATCATTCCAAGGGAAATCAAAGAAGTAATGACTAAGAGCCAGTCGGCAGCGCCAAAGTGCCAAAAGCGCCGCCGGTTGGAAGGATAGCTGCACTGGAGAAATAGGACAGGTAAAGCCCCGTCCACACGATCGAGCAGTGTCTTGGCAGGCTGTGCCCCCTCATAGGGCAAAGTCTGTCGAACACGCTTGTGTTGTTGTCCACACGGCCGTGACTGGCCAGTCAAAGACTGCCAGTGGTCAGACAAGGTGCTCGGCAGGGCTGGGTGCGGTACTATCACCTTGGTCCCCACCAACAATAATCGCAGGACAGTTACAGAGAGATGTAAAGTGTTGTGTAGCATACTAATTGCTATGTTGCAAAAGAGAAAAGAATAGAAAGTTGTTTGAAGATAAATAATGTATTTCATCAGCTTCCTAATGTTTATAATATAATTATCCAAAAATCTAAATTACGTGGGAATGGGTTCTTCCACGCATTTATGACGCAGAGGTTGCCAGATTAGCAATAATAAATAGAGTTCTCTCACTCTTATAATTACCTCTCCAAAATTACTTTTCTGCCCACAGCTAACTCAAAGACAACTGCAGAGGTTGAAGTAACTAAACTAAAAGTTTCTAAACACCCCTGATGGTAACAAAGGCTTTAAACCATCCCCAGTAGGCTCAAAATCGCGTCAAATGTCGGAGAGGGTTAATATGAAATGAAAGTCAACATGATCAAAAACACAATACATTTGAAAAGATCATATATCGGTACCAATAAACGAGTGAACTCGCAAAATACCGTAAGTTAGAGCTGCAGTTACACATACACTCTCTCTCTCTCTGATTCTGTCGTATATTTACGTAATACACTGATAAGCTTAACCTATGGGTTTATCCTATCATATAAGTTCTGATAGTGCTTCAATTATCACGTAATTTGCTGATATAGTCAGCATGCGTACGATAAATGAACATTAAATCAATAGTTTGTCGTGGTTTGGCGGCTTGGTCGCAATAATAATAATAATACTGCTGTTTGCGAATGATACAGTTCTGATGAATGATAATGAATGGGAGTTGCAGGGTCTGGTAAATGAGTTTGGAACAGTGTGCGAAAAACGGAATTTGAAGGTAAATGCGGGGAAGAGCAAGGTTATGGTCTTCGAAAAGGGTGAAGTCACAGAGTGTGAGGTGAAGCTGAATGGTCAGGCTATGGAGATCGTCAACTCTTTTAAGTATCTGGGCAGTGTGTTGAGTAAAGATGGGACTATGGATGAAGAAGTGTGGGAGAGGGTACAATTCAATTCAAATGAATATAGAAAAGGTGGGTGAGGGTGAAAGAAGGGAAGTTTTTATTGGTTAAGTAGGAGAGACAGTGGCAAAAGTGAGAGCAAGTAGAGTGTCGGGGCTTGGCCCAACGTGCGTGAGTTGAGTATTGGGCTGGATCAGTATGGCTTGCCAAGAAGGGGGCTGGGAGGCTGCAAGATGAAGGCAGGAGATGGTGGTGTTGATGGTGGTGGTGAAGAAGTCGATGGTGTTAATGTTGGTGTTTAACGAATTCTTCCATGTTGAAGGTCTTTCTCGATCTTTTTGTTTTTTTGATGGAGCTCCTGATCTTGAACAGCTGACTTTGGAAGATCCTTAGACCTTCTACTTGCTCTGGTGTAAAAGATGGATCAGGGGTTGCTTCGGTGTCCCCCAAAATGGTTCTCCATAAAGGTGATTCAGGGGAGGGACGTCCTTTTCCTCTTGGTGCTGCATCCTTGACTCCTTCTTTCTCGATCGTCTCCACGTCGACTATTTCTCCTATGGTGGACACAGTGTACTCAGACGACGTGGAGGGGAGTGCTACCGGATGATTGATGGTGGCAGGTGCTGGAGTCGAGGCTGCTACTGGTCCGGTGATGTTGACTGCTGATGGAGGTGGCGATGCCGAGACTGCAGGAGGAGGTGGTGGAAGGCTGCTCCTATTGATTGGTTTGTAGATGTTCAGGCGTTTCCGTGGCTGCTGTCTTGGACGTTGTTGGGGAGCCTGTGGACGAGTGATTTTGGTGGAGTGCATGTTTGGGATGATAATAGAGGGCAAGTTGTTAGCTTGTAGGAGAGCAGGGAGATACACCCTTAGGAGGTTGATGTCCCCACCAGCAAGAGCAGTGGCTGTGGTGACAATGATTTTGATGATTGAGTCCTTGTCACAAGATGGTTGCTCTACTCTTGCCTTCTCCTTCCTCTTCCTGGCATGCACCGATCCCTTCACACAGTCACCCTTGGGTCCAGATACTCGATGTGCCTCCATTCCCTTCTTCCCCTTTTTGATGGTAAACTCTACCCTCTCTCCGTCACCAAGAGCGGGCAGAGCGTGGAGTGGATTGGGGCGAGATATGCTCCTTCTATGTACAAAGATGTCTCCTCCTTCCTGTTGGCTGATAAAGCCCATTCCTTTTTGTAGTTAAACCATTTAACATGGCCAGCAAAGCAGGTGGGGGCTGCTGGAAGCATGATGGTTTTGGTGGTAAGGGATAGGTGGAGAGTTGTAGCCAATCAGGAGAGAGCAGGAGCTGGGAGAGGGTACAACAAGGGAAGAGGGTTGTAGGAACGCTAAAAGCAGTAACAAGAAATAGGGTGGTCAGTATGGAAGTGAAGAAGTCCTTGCATGACAGTGTGGTAATCCCGACACTGACTTACGGAAGCGAAGCATGGACGTTGGTTGAGAGACTCAGACCAAGAGTGAGAGCAGTGGAAATGAATTACATAAGGAGTGCGTGCGGAGTTACATGGAAGGATACACAGACTAATGAGGAAGTAAGAAGGAGGTGTGGTGTGGAGTTAGATGTGCTGGAAAGTGTGAAAAGGAACAACTTGAGATGGTTCGGCCATATGGAACGTATGGAAAGCGAGACAATGACTAAGAGGGTGTACGAGAGCGAGGTGGAGGGACAGAGAGGGAGAGGTAGACCGAATGAGAGGTGAAAGGATGGAGTGAGGAAGTACATGACCGAAGGCGGTGCTGGTTGGGGGGAGGGGCATCGACTGACTGGGGACAGAGGTGCGTGGGGGCGGTTCGTTCGTGGCCACACCTTCGGGGATCACGGCGTCAGGCAACATATAGATATATAGATGAATATAATACTCATAAGAATATTAATAAAATAATGATAATATCTACACAAAATAATAACTTCAATATAAATGTGGATGCTACCCATACAATATGCTAAAGCTAACACTTAATCCATACCATCAGTGACCGTTAATAAAGTTATGGCTTTCTTCTACCAGATTTACCTGTTAAACATCCGTAAAATAAAAGGATAAAACATATTTGATTATTAAAGATCAAACAACAAACTATTCTCCTCCTTCCACAGGCCCCCTTTATCCCCATAACCGCTAGCAAACTACCGGGCAGTGTCTGGTGATTTCGCTCTACTACGGGCCCATCCATTCCCCTACTTTGCCCGCTGAATTTGCCCTATGACGGACATTTCCCTCGTGCCCGACGGGCAGTGCCGGGGCTTAGCAGAGATAAGGTTATAATCGGAGGAGCCCAATGGAGGGAAACGTTTTACAGTGTAAGTAAAAGGATTTGAGGCTCGATGTAGGTCAAGGATGTTGGGCCGATCTCCTAGGCGGTCCGGGTTTCGAGGAGAGTGATAAACTAACTGCTCCAGTTGGTTTAGGATAGAAAAGATGTAGGTTTACTCAAAAGGTTGGTCAGTGAAATGAGAGAAAAGCCTTTGGTGGTGGTGAACATTAAAATCCCTAAGATGGAAACTTCTGAGAAAATAAAGGATAATAGGATGTGTTTCACTTTAGAATTCAGGTAGTCAAGGCATTTGCGAAAGTTAGTAGAGTTAGAGGGACAGAGAAATATATAATTTGAGGGTGATAGGAGATTTTGAGCCAGAGAGGTAAGAGTTAAAAGGAGTCCAAGTCAGGAACACGAGAGAAAGTGAGTTTAGTGTACACATACACACAACATCCACTTTTGGCTCGGAGATTAGGATAGAGAAAGTAGGAGGAGACAGAAAGGATTGCAGTTAGTTGCTTTAGAAACTTGAGTCTCAGAGAGGAAATGAAGATCAGGTTTATTGGGGGAGAGATGGTGTTCAACAGTGGAACAGTTAGATTAAAGGCTGCGATTAATTCAAAAGTTGATAGAAACTCATGTCTCTATATTGTAAAGTTTGCAACCTGCAAGGGGCACTGGTGAGACCGCCGCCCTTCGGTAGTTTGCATAAGGTGCATTCCCCTAGACAGGTTGCTGACCAAGGCTGATGAGTCCCATCCACCTGGACTTTTATAAGGTTGTCTTCCCTAGATGAGTTGCCGACCAAGGCTGACGAGTCCCATTCACAAAGGACAGGGAAATGTCCAGAACATTTTGATAAGTCGTTTACCGAGAGTTGATGGAGCATTTATGCAAACCCCCCTTCGCTCCCGCCCCCCCCCATCCCCCCCCCCCCCCCCCCCCTCCTCCCCCACAGGTGACTCTGAGGTGGGATTTTAAGTCATCTTTTGTTGTGTGTGCGTGTGCGCGCGTTTTCTTTCAGCTATATTGAAAACAAGTATAGTGTGCTTGTGGTGTTGTGGTGTTGTGTAATGCTGTATGTGGATGCTAATCCTTGTGTTGATGAGGAATAAAAGACTACCAGTAAGAGAGGCCAGGCTTCTTATTATTTGTGTTCTATGTCTTAACCTAGAGATTGTAGGCTGTTCAGTAGCCTGTGACTCATACGAGGCCCCGAGATTATCGATTGAAGCTTCGAGATGTTGGATGCTTCATATGTATCACACTAGATGGTCTCAGTGGAGCTGCTAGGTGTTGGTTGCTTCTTTTTTTCCACAGTAGATGACGCCACCTTATTTATTAGTGGCCCCTCCATCATTGACGAACATGCCTATTACATAAGGCATCCTCTTCAAACACTAATCCGCCGTAGTTTGAATCTACCGCGCAGACCATTTAAAAACTGAGGAGCCTTCATCATGAGCGCACGCGACCTCACTCATGGCTTCAGTCATTATGAATTGGGTTCTCACTACGAAAAAACTTCGTAAAAAATAAAAAGAAAAAGAAAATAAGAATAACTATCCAATAAGCTTTCCATCATATCGTGGATGTACTGGTGTGGATTTCTGACCAGACGCTGATTCAGGCGTCATTCCTCCTTCTCTGCTCTGCGCTCAGCCTGCCCGGACCTGTCTCCCCACGCTCCGCGGGTTCCGCATTTGTTGCGTCCCTAGTGAGTTTTTTCTCATTGGTTTACTCCGGGATGTATCGAGTAAGGTTAGGATATGCGTAGCAGGAGTGTCCTGGGCTGGTTGCCCGCAGTGCAGTGTATTTTGGGTC
This sequence comes from Paralithodes platypus, assembly GCA_032716605.1. NCBI lineage: Eukaryota > Metazoa > Arthropoda > Malacostraca > Decapoda > Lithodidae > Paralithodes > Paralithodes platypus. The sequence continues at coordinate 35,320,789 of CM064491.1, read as the reverse complement.
GTATGTTTGGGGCATCTATTTCGGATGTACCCTCGTGGTCCTGTTGTGGACAGGTGAATTTTTTCACAGTTAAGCTAGCTTTCTGATGCAGGCGGCTTTCATTACGCGTTATTGCTTCCTTTTATCTTTCTGATGAGGTAGCGTATTTTTGCTGTCGTTCCCAGCGTATTTTTCTTCACTTAGTGAAGTTTTTTCTGGGTCCCGAGTCAGTTCTTCCCTTTGCCGGAAGTGTTTGCTACAGTGGTGTGTTGGCGGTGGTTCCTGTTGTGATATAATTCAGTGCTTTTTGTTTATATTCCGACATGTTACTGTTATCCGTCTGCCTAGGCCTAGCCAGCCTCTCGTAGCTTTATCACATATACAAGTGTTATTGATTTATTTTCTAAATATGTACTACTGTGTCATGTGTATCCTGGTTTAGTTGTGTATTGGCTAATTCCACGGACTATTTATGTGTCCTGGGTTAGTTGTGTTTTGGCTAATTCCACGGACTATGTTGAGCCGGCGTTAGTTGTGTTTTAGCTACGCCTCGGTCCGGTGTTGCGTTCAGATGGTATCTGGACGGGGTGGGTTTTTTCCGGCGGGTTTTTCTCGGTTTCACCTTGATAACCCCGGCTGGTTGCCTAGTTTTGGCCACGCGTGGTTTAAAACAGGCTTGTTTCCCCGGCGAGTGGGTGTCTGTGGCTCCCCAGGTCTGCGTCTCTGGGGTGCCTGTTTCATCCCGGCGGGTTGGCTGTACCCATCTAACAGTGTTCATACGGACACGTGTTGTTTGTAGTTTTTTCGGTTTTGCAAAGCCAATATAAAATTATGCTGTAGTTGTATTTCCTCCCCGGCGATCTGTTTCAAAGAAGTGGGGATAGGAACAATTGGGGTTAACTTTTAAACTTTAATTCACCCGGTGGGTGCAACCTGGAAGGTTGGGATGACCGAATTTGCAAAATTCAGTTTAGTTGACCAGTCAATTGAGGGATGCTTTGTGTATCGCCTCCTTCAACATACGGCGCTTTAGGGCACATTTGGGGTTAACGTTTTTTAAACTATTATTCACACCCGGCGGGTGTTTCTTGCACGGATGAGAATAACGAATTTACAATTCAGTTAGTTAACCAGACATTTGAGGGATACGTTTTGTATCGCCGCCTTCAACATACGGCGATCTAAAAGATACTTCGGCAGAAGTTAGATCTCGTATATTTGTCAGGCTTCCCAGTTTTTTATCTACGAGATAATTCGGGGGCCGGCGTCTTTTTTAGGGGTTTTTTTCCAATATTTAATATGGAAACAAACACCACCGGAAAGACTTAATCACTTATAAACGCCATGATGGTCTTTATATATTATGTCAGAGGGTATTCATAAATCTTTTGGACAAATTAAGATATTCTGAAATCTTTTACTTAGGAAACCCCACCGCGTGGCGAGCTGTGGTCGTTGAGTATTACGTCTCGTTACCCGGCGGGTTATTTAACACCTGTGTGCGAACATGAGGGGGTTAACCTTATGAGCATTAATTCCTGGAAATTTTAAATTTTCCAGAGCTGGGTCCCGGCGGGTCTATGCAGAACCTGGAGTAGTTTCCCTCCAGTCTCTGTCATGGCTACCTTTGCCCCGGTTTTTGCTGTATGCATTACGCCCTCCTGTTCAGGTATCCCTATTTTTGCGCACACACTTTGTATAAAATGTGTTAAAATGTCTCGTTTGGTGGGGGTTACCTTTCCGGCGTTTTTCTCGTTGCTCCGAGAACACCGTTTTGGTTTACCGAGTTTTAGTCAGGATGGCTAAAATAGGTAAGTTACCCCGACGAGTTTGGTCGCTTGAGGGCTCATCAGAAACTGCGTTTTTCTGTGGTCGAGCCTGGGATCAGGCTTCCTGTGTTATTCATTGCTTTATGCATTACGCCCTCCTGTTATGTCTCGTTTGGTGTGGGTTACCTTTCCGGCGTTTTTTCTCGTTGCTCCGAGAACACCGTTTTTGGTTACCGAGTTTTAGTCAGGATGGCTAAAATAGGTAAGTTACCCCGACGAGTTTGGTCGCTTGAGGGCTCATCAGAAACTGCGTTTTCTGTGGTCAAGCCTGGGATCAGGCTTCCTGTGTTATTCCCGGTGAGGGGGGCTCCACACAGTTATTTTGTTTGGTCTTTCCCTCCCGGCGACCTTTTTTACAAAGAGGTCTGGGGCAGGTATAAGTGGTTTGACATTGCATATAAAACCCGGCGGTTGTACCTTCGGGTGGTTATATTAACGAATTTGCGATTCGCGATAATTTGCCAAACAATTGATTGATACAATAGGGTATCACGGCCGTCAAGACGGCGATCTATGAGGGCTTCTGGCAGAAGCCTGATTAGAGATTAAGATAGGCTTAGACTTTTTATGGGATAAAAAGATGCCTGAATCTTACTAGTGTTTCAAGTGTAAAGGGATACTTGAAGGACTTCATCTTTAATAAAGATATGTTTCATCTTTATGAGGATTCAGAAGTTATGCTTAATTCTTTCGAACAGGTAAAAGATATGCTGAAATCCTTAATAAACAATTGGAACAATGTTGTTTGTTTGTTTAGTCTTTCTCTCCCGGCGACCTTTTTACAAAAAAGGTCTGGGGCAGGTACAATTGGTTTGACATTGCATATAGAACCCGGCGGTTATACCTTCGGGTGGTTATATTAACTGATTAGCAATTCGCGATCATTTGCCAAACAATTGATTGATACAATAGGGTATCACGGCCTTCAAGACGGCGATCTATGAGGGCTTCTGGGAGAAGCCGGATTAGAGATTAGGATAGGCTTAGACTTTTTATGGGATAAAAAGATGCCGGAATCTTACTAATGTTTCAAGTGTAAAGGATACTTGAAAGACTTCATCTTTAATAAAGATATACTTCATCTTTATGAGGATTCAAAAGATATGCTTAAAAATCTTCTGGACAGGTAAATATATCCTGAAATCTTTAATATGAAACTAAAGGAAAACGAAAAGTAGTGGTGGAGTGCTACGGTTCGTTGACCGGCGGTCTTGTGACACATATTTTGTACCATTTTTTGGGTGTAACCCTATGAGCATTAATCCCCGGAAAATTCTCTTTCCAGGGCGGAGTACCGGTGTTGCACCAGGTGACCAGGTAGTTCCCGGGGGCGGGGTAGTTTTCCCCCAGTCTCTGCCATGTCGGCACTTGAACCTCTCATTGCTGTATGTTCAACGCCGTTAAGATCAGGTATCCCTAAATATTATTTTCATTTGTTAATGAAATAATTTAATCACTGAATAATAATAACCATATATATTTTCTATGATTATATTAGGATAATATTGTGTTTATTTATAGTCTATCTATCTATCTATTGCCTGACGCCGTGATCCCCGAAGGGGTGGCCACGAACGAACCGCCCCCATGCACCTCTGTCCCCAGTCAGTCGACGCCCCTCCCCCCAACCAGCACCGCCTTCGTTCATGTAGTTCCTCACTCCATCCTTCCACCTCATATTCGGTCTACCTCTCCCCCTCTGTCCCTCCACCTCGCTCTCGTACACCCTCTTAGTCATTCTCTCGCTTTCCATACGTTCCATATGGCCGAACCATCTCAAGTTGTTCCTTTTCACACTTTCCAGCACATCTACCTCCACACCACACCTCCTTCTTACTTCCTCATTAGTCTGTCTATCCCTCCATGTAACTCCGCACGCACTCCTTAAGTAATTCATTTCCACTGCTCTCACTCTTGGTCTGAGTCTCTCAACCAACGTCCATGCTTCGCTTCCATAAGTCAGTGTCGGGATTACCACACTGTCATGCAAGGACTTCTTCACTTCCATACTGACCACCCTATTTCTTGTTACTGCTTTTAGCGTTCCTACAACCCTCTTCCCCTGTTGTACCCTCTCCCGCACCTCTTCATCCATAGTCCCATCTTTACTCAACACACTGCCCAGATACTTAAAAGAGTTGACGATCTCCATAGCCTGACCGTTCAGCTTCACCTCACACTCTGTGACTTCACCCCTTTCGAAGACCATAACCTTGCTCTTCCCCGTATTTACCTTCAAATTCCGTTTTTCGCACACTGTTCCAAACTCATTTACCAGACCCTGCAACTCCCATTCATTATCACTCATCAGAACTGTATCATCCGCAAACAGCAGTATAGGTAGCTTCCACTCAATTCCCTCCCTTTTCAGCGATACACCAACATCCACTGCTCTTGATAGTATTTCTTTCATAACTCCATCCATATATACAGTAAACAACCATTTATTTATAGTAATTTATTTTAATACAATTAAATATAAATTAAATTAATTAGTATACTTTATGATTTTGCTCACCAGCTCTGCTTTCAATGTGTTAATGAGCTATGGGAGCTTTTAATTATCATAAACCTTTACAGGGCTCTCTTTTAGAGAGTATACCGAGCTATCAAGCGAGGGACAGCCACAGCCAAGGTGTATGGCGATACTCACAGTCCTGGCAGGACAGAACACATCCCTTTGTGACTCAACTAGTGCTGACGTCCACGGGATGCCGATGTACCATCTTCTACCCCAGTTTTAACATGGCAACATGTGGAGGTCCTGGCTTCGGCGGGATCTTCCCATGATAAGCCAGACTTAATGGATGAAGAACAACGATCTCTGGTCTCAGAGATGGAGGTTGAAGAGTCCAGTCACCTTTTAGGCGACTCTCAGGGTCCTGTCGAATCTCCACGGAGTTCGTCATCGGCTAGGTATGTACCGGCGGAAGAGATTGATGGACTACTATTGAATGCACTTAATAGGTTCTTGGGCCCTACGCCGGAAACTCCTCCTGATACGGGAGATCCCGCGATGTCGACGAATGTGCGACCTCTGGCTACATCCTTTGCTTTAGCAAAAATACCTAGCCATCCGCTTGTGTCAGGCCCAATTTCCAATGTGCCAGGCACAACAGCTCTCACTACTTCCACTGAATGCAGTTCACTGTATTCAGAAACAAGGGTCAACGAGGTCAAGGAAGTTGCTACTCGTGTCGGAAGAGATTTTTGTTCTAGCCAGCAGTCTAGATATTTATATTCACGCATCTTATCTCCCAGGCGTAGCGAACGTCTGGGCAGACGCTCTGTCCCGGAGACAGAGCACGACAGTAGAATGGGAGCTCAAGCAACCCATTTTCGACCTAATGATTGCGGAGCTCTCCCATCCACAAGTGGATCTTTTTGCGTCCGAGGAGACTCACAAGCTCCCTCTATACCTCACCCGCCGGGCGATAACGCCGGCAGGGGGGCCAGACGCCCTAGTGACAGACTGGAACAGATGGAGCTCCATCTATCTGTTTCCGCCGCCAGATGCGTCACTAATGTGCCACGTAGTGAACAAACTACGAGTTTATCGAGGCTTAGTCTCGCTAATCGCGCCCCTGTGGCCGGCGCAGGTGTGGTACCAGCAATTAATAATGTGGTGCCCGGACCCGGTATCGCTCCCGGTCGGGTACTTCCACTTAGACACGATTGGCAACCTAGCGACCTCGCTGACTTTTGCATTATGGACATTCAGGAGGCCAAGTGGCTAGCACCATACGGTAGGGATGTGACCAATAAATTGCTCAATCAATATACTCAGTCTACTAAGCGACAATATCAATCACATTGGAAAGCTTTTACTTCTTGGATTGTTAGAACGGAACAAACTGTACCCTCAGTGGCATTGGTTTTTAATTACTTGAACTATCTGTTTGAGCAGAAACGTTTATCTGTGGTAACTTTGAAGAATCACTTAACTGCGATTAGAGTGCCCTTTTTCGACCTTACAGGTCTATCCATACCGGTGGCGGAGGAAACAGGATTTATGAGAGCGTGTTTTAAACTCCGCCCACCTCCCCGTCAGCTCATGCCTACTTGGTCTCTGGACAAAGCTTTGTCTTTACTTCATTCTCGTCTGTATCAAAATACTGCAGACTTTGCTTTAATCTTAAAGAAGGCAGTTTTCCTTTTGGCTTTGGCCACCGGAAACAGAGTGTCTGAGCTGGCGGCGATGAGCAACACACCTAATTGTCTTAGGTTTGGTAGACTTAATGATTCAATTTCCATTGCACCCTCCCCGGCGTTTGTAGCCAAGAATGAGCATAGTGCACACGTGTTTTCTGAGTTCACGGTGCCGGCGTTAAAAAGGGGAAAGGTGCATCATAATTTATGTCCAGTGCAAGCTCTAACCAAATATTTGAGAATAGCTCCTCAAAAACCCCCAAGGTGCTTTATGGGTAGCGAGTACGGGTAAACGCTTACTTAAACGGCGATTAGCCTCTCTTCTGGTAGAAGTCATTAAAGAGAGTAATCCCGGCGTTGTGGGTAGGGCCCACGATTTACGCAAGTGGGCGGCCTCTTTACGTTTCCTGAAAAACTTTTCAGTTGAAGATATTGCGTCCACACAGTTGTGGGCGTCTAATCATACGTTTCTCTCTAGATACTTGTCAGTTGCTCTAGACAAACCTTCCTTACCATGTATAGCTTTAAGGCAGAGGGTCTAGGTGGCCCTGCAGTCACTTATGTTTACTTTCACGGAAGGGGGGGGGGGGGGGGGGGGTGCAGTCAGTTGACATAGGACACCCTAGACCCCGCCGGAGTATGAGAGCTGTGATACAATTTAAGGTTAAAATGTGATATGAAAATTTCTCTGCGAGAAATTGTGCTAGTACAAGGTTTAGTACAAAACAACGGTGTTGTTATAGTAGTTTTAGCTGCGAAAGCAATGTAATATTAGTTCTATGGAGTTCATTTGCAATTGATCTCCACATGTATTTTGGGGTTTATGATGTGCACATATAAACTTATAACTTATTATTTTTGTCACCACTCGTTGAGTGGGGTGCCTTTTGTAACTACAGATCTGTGTTCAGAATCTTCAGGGTTACCCATTTTTGTCGGGCAGGCTTCTTTGAAGCACGCACCTGCCTGAACCCCTTTTTCTTGTATTTTTCCGGCCTACGCCGTATTAAATACATTTTTCAAAAGTAAGAATACTATGTGGTTGTTTTTATTATCTGCTTTTCTAGAGTTATGATATGATTACGAATGTCCCCCTCCAGTCTTAGATATCAGGCATGTTCGTCAATGATGGAGGGGCCACTAATAAATTATAGGTTTGACTCCTGTAAGGAGATAAAGAAAACCTAATATTTAGTAGTGGCCCCGTAATCATTGACGACTGGGGCCCTCCCGACCGTCCCCTTCCCATTCGTTGATGTATTAAGGATTTTAGTTTACTTGATATGTCAGTGAAGGAGGAATGACGCCTGAATCAGCGTCTGGTCAGAAATCCACAAGTACATCCACGATATGATGGAAAGCTTATTGGATAGTTATTCTTATTTTCTTTTTGTTTTTATTTTTTACGAAGTTTTTTCGTAGTGAGAACCCAATTCATAATGACTGAAGCCATGAGTGAGGTCGCGTGCTCTCATGATGAAGGCTCCTCAGTTTTTAAATGCTCTGCGCGGTAGATTCAAACTACGGCGGATTAGTGTTTGAAGAGGATGCCTTATGTAATAGGCATGTTCGTCAATGATTACGGGGCCACTACTAAATATTAGGTTTTCTTTATCTCCTTACAGGAGTCAAACCTATAATTTATACACGTTACTTGATTTGGAGATAATTATACGGTCGTTCACAGCATCTTCGAATATGGTCGGACATCTGCTATGCTATGAATTTGTGATGATATATGTGGTGTTTTCTTGAAGTGCCAGAGTACTTGTAGAACAGCAGGAACGATCAGATCACCTCGGAGAAATCCATGACACTTGGCGTGGACTCGACCTGAGGTCCTTTTGGTCTGCAGTCCACAACATTATCCACTGTGCTATCGCCTCCCCCAACAGGAACAGGAGTTCCAACAACTCCTTATCACATGACTATATAGCCTCCCCGGAGTAGTAGCCTGTTCGATGTGTGCCTACTATATAGCCTCCCCGGAGTAGTAGCCTGTTCGAGGTGTGCCTACTATATAGCCTCCCCGGAGTAGTAGCCTGTTCGAGGTGTGCCTACTATATAGCCTCCCCGGAGTAGTAGCCTGTTCGAGGTGTGCCTACTATATAGCCTCCCCGGAGTAGTAGCCTGTTCGAGGTGTGCCTACTATATAGCCTCCCCGGAGTAGTAGCCTGTTCGAGGTGCCTACTATATAGCCTCCCCGGAGTAGTAGCCTGTTCGAGGTGTGCCTACTATATAGCCTCCCCGGAGTAGTAGCCTGTTCGAGGTGTGCCTACTATATAGCCTCCCCGGAGTAGTAGCCTGTTCGAGGTGTGCCTACTATATAGCCTCCCCGGAGTAGTAGCCTGTTCGAGGTGTGCCTACTATATAGACTCCCCGGAGTAGTAGCCTGTTCGAGGTGTGCCTACTATATAGACTCCGGAGTAGTAGCCTGTTCGAGGTGTGCCTACTATATAGCCTCCCCGGAGTAGTAGCCTGTTCGATGTGTGCCTACTATATAGCCTCCCCGGAGTAGTAGCCTGTTCGAGGTGTGCCTACTATATAGCCTCCCCGGAGTAGTAGCCTGTTCGAGGTGTGCCTACTATATAGCCTCCCCGGAGTAGTAGCCTGTTCGATGTGTGCCTACTATATAGCCTCCCCGGAGTAGTAGCCTGTTCGAGGTGTGCCTACTATATAGCCTCCCCGGAGTAGTAGCCTGTTCGAGGTGTGCCTACTATATAGCCTCCCCGGAGTAGTAGCCTGTTCGAGGTGTGCCTACTATATAGCCTCCCCGGAGTAGTAGCCTGTTCGAGGTGTGCCTACTATATAGCCTCCCCGGAGTAGTAGCCTGTTCGAGGTGTGCCTACTATATAGCCTCCCCGGAGTAGTAGCCTGTTCGAGGTGTGCCTACTATATAGCCTCCCCGGAGTAGTAGCCTGTTCGAGGTGTGCCTACTATATAGACTCCCCGGAGTAGTAGCCTGTTCGAGGTGTGCCTACTATATAGCCTCCCCGGAGTAGTAGCCTGTTCGAGGTGTGCCTACTATATAGCCTCCCCGGAGTAGTAGCCTGTTCGAGGTGTGCCTACTATATAGCCTCCCCGGAGTAGTAGCCTGTTCGAGGTGTGCCTACTATATAGCCTCCCCGGAGTAGTAGCCTGTTCGATGTGTGCCTACTATATAGCCTCCCCGGAGTAGTAGCCTGTTCGAGGTGTGCCTACTATATAGCCTCCCCGGAGTAGTAGCCTGTTCGAGGTGCCTATATAGCCTCCCCGGAGTAGTCCCGGTTCGTGGTGCCTACTATATAGCCTCCCCGGAGTAGTAGCCTGTTCGAGGTGTGCCTACTATATAGCCTCCCCGGAGTAGTAGCCTGTTCGATGTGTGCCTACTATCTCCTCCACTGTACAGTATGTAGACATTAAACCTTTAAATACATAATTTACAATTTACTTTGTTATATTATATTGAAACACATTATGTGGTTCGTGAAAACTTTGTGTACCTGAACAATAGTGTACCTGACAACTGTGGAATAATTACATTGTTTCTGCTGACTAAGTGCAATTCAAATTATGGTAAACTGGGTAATAAGCCTCACGTATCATGGTCGTTGTCCATAATGATTGCAATAATATATTGACTGTGTGAAGCATGCAAATATTGGCGGGCGTGTCGTACTTAATGAAGGAATAATGTACATGGCCTGTCATTTGTTGGATCCAATATTATTGTCCATTGTTTTAATAAAGATAAATCCCTTTTCAGGCACTTGAATGCAGAATAGAATATAATGACATACAATACAGAATGAGTAGAGTTATAAACTTGGCTCAAGTAGAGACAAAACAATGCTTAAATGTAGCATTACAACAATGAATAGTTGATATATGAAGCAAAGTTAAAGCTATAAAGTGATAGGAGTTCAATGGTTTCATATGAACTGAACAAAACAACGAATAAGAAAGGAAAACACGAACTAATAAGCTAAAGGCGACCGAGAAACAAATATGTTTTTCCCATTTTTATCTTTCGATTAATTTAGCCAGGATGCCTTGGATAGTAAAACGAATATATACAATATATACAAAACATATCATTGGCATCGATTAATAATGCAAACAAATCGTTCACATGTAACACCGTACATTCATATAAATTTGGAATAATTGAGACAGACGTAAAGGCTAATGTGAACTACTCCATTATTCCAAATGTCTTGCGGCATTAAATGATCATGTACTTTTGTTTTACATCAGGAATTGAGGAAGAAAATACGCAAAGCAAATATAAAACTATGTACCTAAATTATGCACCTAACAGCTTCCTAAAATTCGTAACAAATAGATTTGAACTGTTGTTATTAAATAGCGATGGTAATCTACTCTGAAGAAGTGAATTCCATAGAGAAATTGTTCGAGGAATTATTGAATTTTGAAAGTCGTATTAAAACCGTATGTCCATAAAGACAAAATGGTTATAGCTACATGTAATAAGCGACAAAACAATAACTCTTTCACACATACACAGTTTGGCATATGACTGTCTTTCATATATCTCTTGGGGTTTTGTTTGGTTGGAGTCCAGGAATAGTAGAATAAAGGTTTAGGAATCGACAAAGTAATATACAATATATTTAGTGTGCAAGACTTGTTCGCACTTGTTTCGCTTTGACTCAAATATGAAAATAATATTGAATATTTATATATTAAACAATATATCCAAGTAGACAAAATGTCTAGAATGTACCGGTAGTATATAATTACGGTATGTCATGTTTTCAAATAGTAATTTGTCAAGTGAGGCTCGTCTTGATAATTTACATTCACATTTAATGTCACCAGATCTTTCATGTTCTCTCTTTGACACCAGTTCATATAAGTTCCATATCCCTTTCTTGCTCATCAATCCTTCTACGGCCCATTCCAACTTTGTGTACAATACAATTTTCGATACTTTTTTCGACAATCCAGAGAAATAATAGACACTACACATGTGATTTTCTTATCGATTCTACTCATTTGAATTTTGCATTAATTAACGAATAGTAATTTGCTATTCATAAATGTCATATGAATGCGTCGAAGTATCTGAAAATGAATTACAAAATGTCTCTCAACTCTCTGGAATGTCTAAATTACTTGCGACAAAGTCGGCTAGGACTGGCAGAAGGCATAGTTCAACACACAGATAATTGAAGGTGGTGGTTGGAGGAAGAAATAAGAGGGAACATGTAAGGAAGGAAGAGTAGGGTGATGGTGTTCATGGCGTATTAGACTAGGAGAGATTAGAAATAAACGGCGAAGGTGTGTACTGTATGAGAGGAGCTAAACAACGCATATCTCTTTTCGCAGATGTCAAGATCAAAACTGGGTGAAAATGCAAGTCTGTGAACGTGGAGAGAGCTGTATCGGTAGGTAGACCCAGAAAGACGCGAGATCATATCATGCGATATAGTCCATACAGGGCTTAATCACTCTTCAATCTTTAAAAGCATGTTCGTACAGCAACTTGTCCAACCTTTCCACTTTCGGGGTGGTCAGAGTTAATGAGACTTTCACTCTTACCTTCAGTGAACCTTATGGTCATGGTCAGATGTGTTAAGGGGGTCGAGGGTTGAGATTTCTGGCCACCCTTCTCCCTCATGTTTAGCCCCATTAGTATCCAGATTTTAAGACGTTCGCCACATTAATTTGGCGATTTTAAGGCCTTTCATCCCATTTCCTGGTCAATATTAAGACCTTTCGAGCCATGTAGGTGTCATGTTTTTTTCCTGGCGAGCGATAGCGAACTTGTAATATAATAGTAACCGGCCTGTGGCCGGACTTTTTTTCTATCGAAATATGTACACATTTATCTTGAAAGAGGGTCTTGTTGGTGTTTTTATAGCTTGATGGAGGTCTGGGGAGGACACTAACAAAATAATAGAAAGATAATTACATAAGCAAATAAATACGGCCATCCCCTCCATAAGGGTGGGGTCAGCGTGGGTTATATACTGTAGTAATGCTAACGGAAAGGAGAGAGAGGAGTCAAAATAAAAACTAATCTAATCAACAATATGGCTTAGATTAAATCACTTCCAACTAAGACAACAAAAAAACATACGATATAAACTGTGTATAACATTCGATACTGCAGAAGGTATTTTGTCCTGTAGAAGAAGTATCACCTTCAACTCCAAACGTCACACATACACACACATTTTACTGAACCTCAACTAAAAGCATATCACACACATACAGTATATACCACATACATAATTTAACCAATAAAGAACCCTGCTTCATGTAGCAGCAATATACAAACACATAAATATATATACAATATGAAACTGTAAATAGGTTACATAAATGTTATATATATACATCGAATGTCAACTCTTTTCAACTTCCCCTTAGTCAATGGACCAGATCCCGATATAACAGGAATGGGTCCCAGCCAAAGGGGTCAACAGTTCAGCATAATATCTAGTTAACGGTTATTATTGTGTATGGGAACTCAATGGTTATATTCACATTATTTAGCACTTCTGTATTGGCGACGTCGTATTAATTTATTCTTCCTATATTTAGACTGTTTTGTGCAGTTTAAGAAAGATCTGTGGCAGTAAAAGGAGTTAAGTGAGATCATTTGAAACCTGTTAATTGCTGCGGGCCCTATTTACTGTATACTGAATAAAATCATCTAATTGTAGCCCGAATAAAATTAAAGGGCGGTGCCGGTACAAAAGGGGTTAAGAACATTGTCTTGTAGATAATAACTGTAGCTAATATCTCACTCTGATAGAACAGATATTCCACCCTTGCCCATGGATTATCTCTCCTATCCCCCCCCCCCCCGCACCCTATGAACCATAAGACACAGCATCCCTCTCCCCCCCATCTCCCTCAGGCACCGGTCCTTCACCTTCTCTCACACGAATCTGTGGTCCACAAAAAGCAAGGGTCTAATAGCCTGGACAGCTGCACGCCGCCTTTTTCCCATTTCCACTTATGTGGGTGTGTGTGTGTGTGTGTGTGTGTCTCTCATGTATGTGAAGGAGACGGAAGGTAATGCTGTCTATAATTACCCTTTCATATTAGAATAGATTTACTACTCATTTTATATCACCATATCTCGTTCACTGTACAAACTTTAAACTTTTAGAAGTATTTAACCCTTTCATTACGGGACCTGTTCTGGAACGAAATGGCAATTTACTGCAATTTAAAGCCCATTAAAGCCTGTGGAAATGAGTGCGACTGAGCGGAAGAGCGGCAGGCCCCCGTTCGCTCTCCAGCAAGTCAGCCGGGGCACTGAGATTCTCACCCCATATCTCGCGAGACCTATGCAGCGCTGCCAAAGGCAAATGTAGAGCAACATTGCAAATAATTAGTGAATATTTGTCCATGGCTGCGGGTGAGCCACGCGCACTACGAAGTTCGTTCTATGGTAATTTTGAAGTTATGACAGTATATTCTATTTGTTTGCTGAATACATATAATTTCATTCAGGTACTTGCTTAAGCATTCAGGAGTGCCTGAATGAGCCCTATTATAACAGAAATGTGGCAGCAGCGTAAGTGTTAAGTAATATAAGAGGCAACTGTGCTTCCAGAGCACATATTTTATAACTTCCACTCACTCTCATTGACCTTTGACAGGGTCTGTCTATTTGGTCTTTCTTCTACCTTTACTTCATACCACTCCTCCGCTAGTGACCAATTTCTCGCTTACTCATGTAAATAGGTAGGCTACAACCAGGTGAATACCGACACAACGTTGGTGGTATTAGTACCTTCCATACCCATCCCTCCCTCCCAAATCACACACACACACACACACACACACACATGACCGTGGCACAAAACTAGCCGCCAAGGTCGTTTGGATGACAAACTTTATAGTCACCTAGCTGCAAACCTCTTAGGGTGTTGAATTTATGGTTCACCCACTAAATTGCATAAATTAAGTATAACTTATAACTTATCATATTGTGTCATATATACTGTAAGCGTTAGTTGAAGTGTCCCCTTGTGCGGTCTGTTATAACACTGGTTAGGCTACAAAACACACAGTTTACCGTGAGGAAGTTAATGTGAACCTCCCTAGAAACGACAGATATGGAAAGTGAAACACAACCCGAGCACAAACAGGTACAGTCGCGGTGAGGAATTAGTGGGGTATTTTCTGGCAAATAATTGAACACCAAATGGGCCGTGTTTCGAAAGTATGTATTGGGCTTCCTAGATGGAGTCAGTTTATTTCATTGGTCAACACTCGCTGTCCCCCATGTATTGTTCTATGGCTTACCACGAATAACAACACGGAACTGTACAAGATGGCTCTCTGTCATCCTAAGGCAGTATATTCCTCTTGAAACTTCAAAAATTACCATATCAAAATGATGGTGCCCGTTTGACTTTCTGCGTGGTTTATTATTTTATTTCCGGAAGATTATATAGCTTAAGAACTTCCTACGTAAGCCATAGGGTTCATTGAGATATATTTTAATATTGTAATTAACAAAGATTCCTTGCTGAGCTTAGTTATTTCATATTATTATTATGTCAATGATATCCAAATTTTGTTCATTCAAATACATTATCTCTCTCTCTCTCCAATGGCTCTATGGATATGTTTAAGGTATTATTACACTCATAGATTACCAAACATTAACCCACTGAGCCCCAGGCAATATCATATAAATGTACACTCCAGGCCCAGCATGTTGTCCAAAAAAAAAAAAAATCAGAAAACACCTGGAATGGGTTAGAAATGAGGGAAAAACAACAAAAAACCGATCCCCTAGGTCATTAACCCTTATTTAGCAGGCTAGGTGGTCTATTTGACCGTAGCGCCCAGCGTTTTTTTTTAACCCTAAATAAGGTTGTTTCCGTGTTCATTTTCATGCCTAAATAAGACCCAGAGCGTAAAACAAGTATATATCCCTGAAAGGGCGTAAACAGAGCTTTCCAATGACACCCGAACCATCCTTGTACGACCACTGGTTCTCTTGCAACGATCGCGCAACACGTGTGCAAAAACCCTGAAATAAGGCAATTTCCTTACATAATTCCCTGTGCAGTGAGGCAGAAGAGGGGGAAGAAGTTAGAATACAGTTCAGTACACACGCGGTGGTCGTGGGAAGCGGTCATAAGGTTACTATGCTCGTCCCACCGCTCAGCTCTCTCTCTCAGCAACATTACGTGCTGAAAATGGTGCTCGACAGATATCGTGCACCGACACATAGTCCAAATTTATTTCACTCGACATAGTGTCGTGTGCCGACAGTTAAGGGTTAAGGGGTTCAAAGGGGCGCCCGAAAGTCGGAATTAACATGGGGAAATGGGTAGGCAAAAACATGCAAAAACACGTTTTTGCGTGCTCACGCGCACGCGGTTAGACTTTGAGGGTTTTCAACTATCGGCATTGTTGCGTGGGATACTTACGCAGTTCCCATACAAATCTGAGCCCTCTAGGTGTCATAGGACCGGAGTAATTAAACGCGACGCACCCTATGCGTCGCTGGGGGTTTAGCGTTACATACATTGCTGACGCATACGCTGCGGCGCTGGGGTCCTGTGGGTTAACTGTGTGTCATATAATTTGGTAATGACAACAATGAATGGTGTTATCATGTGAAGAGACCACGGACAAAAAGGTGGAAATATGGACCTAACCTCTTCTCCATTATGACCTCTCTATAATTTTTCCAGAGGATATTCAAGGATTCTCATATCTAATTTCCTTCACTATAAGATGATTTTTCAGAGGGTCGGGAAGGTTTAGAGAGAATCTACTCTTTGTTGTTTCTATATTCCAACTAGGCTGAAAGCCTGTTCATTGTACCGCTCAACACAGTGAAGCCTGTGAGGTCTCGTTCCAGTCTAGGGCGTGAGACATGTGAAACACTTAGAGCTGAAACCAGCCTTCGCCATCTTGCCTTCCCAGACGCACGGCGCTTGGTTGCCCACTCACGGCTCGAAGCAGCCTCATCTCTGAAGCTGATTCACCTTTGCGCTTCACTGTCTCATCCCCAAGACTCGGACCCTCACCTATTGAACAATTAACTCACTAGGCATTGGCCCCCTGTAGCATATTTTGAATATGGGAATATTTATTTCATACAATGCCCTTTTATCAAGGAACAATGAGGGTATTTTTGTTGGCGTTTCGGTGAGCTTAATGGTAATGCACTGATAAAGCTAGGTACAGTACAAATTCCATCCCAATATCTTCCCATTGACACATCGGGATTCGAACTATTGTTTTATCCCATTTGTCTATATTTTGTGTTATTTTTATTCCTGTTAGAATTTACTATTGAACACCTCGCTGTGACCGTAAAGTTTGTGTAGTTAGTGAAAGGAGGCCATCACGTTGTAACTCACACCGTCTGATCCACCCTCGTTTTTAGGATACTGAGTTCACAACACAAAAATATTTATCAAAGGGACACTGCGATGGGATTTAGCTTTTTTCCTTCGTAGAAATTCATTCACACCTGGGAACTGTTTTTTTCTTCTTTTGTTTCCAAAGGAAATCGTTGGAAATGTTGCAACTTCTCTTGCAAAATTATTTGCGAGAACAGACTAGGCAGTCAAACAATGTCCAACCAAAGGTTTGAACATTTACTGAACCAAACATAAATCATGTGAACTGAAGAACAAGACTTTCGTCCAATGCAGACTACACCAACAAATATGGTTAATTAAACTTCCCCGCAATAAAAAAAAAAAACATAATAAATAAATAACATAAAATATTCATCATTCTCAAAATAATACAAATAATTATAATACAAATAATAATAAAAATAAAGTAGAAGCGCCGCTTTGCCCAAAATCAAAACGGCATACCAAACTCTGGGATGGGTTACCATCATCACTACTATTACCACCATTATAACTACTACTCTCACCATCATCACTACTGCTATCATCACTACAACTGTCACTATCATCACTACAAGTCACTATCATCACTACAGCAGTCACCATCGCCATTACTATCACCATCGTCACTAACATCATCACTACTGTCATTATTATCACTACAACTATCACCATCATCACTACTATTATCACTAACATCTTACAATCATCATTACTACTGTCACCATCATCACTACTACTATACCCACCATCACTACTACTACAGTAGTACTATCACCATCATCACTACAACCAGTTCTGTCATCATCATCACCAGTGAGGAACGGTGCACGGCCAACGCAGAAAAGGTCTCATCTACCAGTCACAATGTCAAACAGATTTGAGATCTTGGTAGAGATGGAAGACGAACCAGAAGAGACCAGGCTCGTTGGAGATTCCATCCTACGAGGACAGGTCGAAGAGTTCTGCG
Source organism: Paralithodes platypus (assembly GCA_032716605.1). Taxonomy (NCBI): domain Eukaryota; kingdom Metazoa; phylum Arthropoda; class Malacostraca; order Decapoda; family Lithodidae; genus Paralithodes; species Paralithodes platypus. Next base: position 35,303,507 of record CM064491.1, on the reverse strand, counting down.
ACAGAGTCCCAAATCGACGAAAAAGATTTTGCATCCCAGGAGCTAGACTGGACGACATTGTGGAAGCCTTCGAAGATACCACAAAGGATGCAAACGAAAATACCCTTTTTGTCATCCATGATGGTTCAAATGACATCATGCGCACCAGATCCGAAGAGTTGATGGAGAAATATCGCAAGATGATCCAGCACTACAAAAACAAGTCAAGGAATATCATCATCTCAGGCATTCTCCCAAAGCTCAACGCACCTGACAAATTCTACGACAAGGCCTTCAGCACAAATAGCCGACTAAAATATTTGTGTCTGAAGGAAGAAGTTGAATTCATCAACCTCTGGGATCATTTCTATAACCAGCCTACTCTGTTCCGCAAGGATGGCACTCATTTAAACCCTGTGGGTTCAGCAGGCATGGGTCGTCTCCTACACGAAGCAGTCCGCAGCCATGGATCAAAAAACGCCATCTGAGAAAAAGCAGCAGACATAAATCATCTAACGCCAAGCAAAAAACAGAGGCAACCGAGGACCACCAGCGATAAGGACCGAAGACAGCGAGGACCAAGAACAGCCATGAACATAAATGTAAATCCGACAAGAACCAAAAATATTATTAAAGAGCGTTCCATGAGTTCTAAAATAACAAATTTAAAGGTTTTCTATGCAAACGCTCGTAGCATACGCAATAAGTTTTCAGATTTAGAGGAGCTAGTGTTTACAGAAAATTATGATGTGATTGGCATAACAGAATCTTGGCTCAATACAGAAGATAGAGACTTTTTAGCAGAATATTCACTTCCCGGTTATGTAATGTTTAAGAAAAGCTGAATAAATAGAAATGGAGGTGGCATTTTACTTTATATCAATGAAAGTCTTAACCCTACCCTCTTGTCAAAACCTCAAATTGTGAACGTCGACACATCTTTAGTGCTAATAAAGAATAATAAAGGTACAAAAATAATATTTGCGTTAATATACAGACCTCCAGCTCAATCAGTGCAAACTGACCAAGAAATTTATGAACAAATTGCAGATGTAAGTAACTCACATGATACCATAATTTTTGGCGACTTTAATTTACCTATGACCAAGTGGGGCAATACTCTTACTTCACACTCCGGACATGACTTGTATACGAACTTGCAAGAGAGTTCGCTTTTTCAATTTGTTCGAACGCCGACCCGTGGTAATAACGTTCTTGACATTGTACTTGCAACAAAAGAAGAATTAATAGAGAATTTGAATGTTGGTGATGAATTCAGTAACAGCGACCATCGTACGATAACTTTCAGTTTAAAGTTTACTAGTTACGAACCAAATAGTAGCATCGAAAAAGTCCCTAATTTAAAGAAAGCAAACTTTCATAAACTTAGAGCTATGTTTAAAGAATCTGATTGGAGCTTTTTAATTAACAATAACAACATAAATACATCTTGGAAGTTATTCGAAACCATTTACCTAAAAGCAGTGCAAGACTGCATGCCATCGAAAATAAGGTGTCCAGGCCATAATAATAAGCCCAAATGGTGGAATAAAGATATTTCAAACTGTCTGCTTGCTAAAAAATTTGCTAATGATAGATTAAAATCCTCACAAAATGATGAAGAACGGGTGAAATTTGTAGAGGTACGACGCAAAGCCAAAAAGTTAATTAAGCAAAGTAAAAAGACCCTAGAGTTACATATTGCGAATCAAAGTAAAACAAACCCGAAAGAATTCTATAGTTATATCAGAAAGAAAAAAGAAGTTACTTCAACTGTTGGACCGTTAGTCGATGAAAATGGAGAATACACCAAAGACGAAGTACAAATGAGTAATGCCCTCAATACCTTCTTTGCATCAGTTTTTACAACAGAAGACCTCAGTGATATCCCTACACCATCGCCGATTCAGATTGATAATTCAGATGTTCTAAGCAATATCACCATTACAGAGAGAAAAGTATTGAACTGTTTAGATAAACTCAAGGTAAATAAAATGCCTGGACCTAATACAATCTCGCCTAGAGTTCTAAAGATAGCTAAGGATAAGCTCTCCAAACCACTGACATTACTATTCAATAAATCCTTGCAGTCTGGAACTAGGCCTGATCAGTGGAAGCTAGCCAACGTAACACCGATATTCAAAAAAAGCAGCAAATCCCTACCCAGTAACTATCGTCCAATTAGCTTCACCTCAGTTGTATGTATAATGCTAGAAACGGTCATAAGAGACAGACTTGTTAATCACTTAGAGGAAAATAACATACTTAAAGATACTCAACACGGCTTTCGTAAAAAACGTTCCTGTTTAACAAACCTCTTAGACTTCTTCCACAATATCCTCAACCTCTACGATGAGGGTAAAGCTGTAGATAATATATACCTTGATTTTCAAAAGGCCTTTGACAAGTTCCCCACAAACGTTTAATGCTAAAACTAAAAGCGCATGGAATACAAGACGGTGTGTTGAAATGGATAGAAAATTGGCTCAGCGACAGAAAGCAAAGAGTAGTCATAAACGGTAAGGCATCTAAATGGACCAATGTAAGTAGCGGGGTACCCCAGGGATCGGTACTAGGACCAATTCTCTTTCTAATTTACATCAACGACATAGATGAGGGTCTCGCCTGTACAATCTCAAAATTTGCTGACGATACAAAAATTGCAATTAGCGTACTCTCAAAAGAACAACTTGACGATATGCAACACAATCTAGATAAATTGTCATGTTGGGCCCAAATTTGGCAAATGAGTTTCAATGTGGATGAATGTAAAGTACTACATATCGGATACCTAAATGAGAAAGCAAACTATTCGATGAATGGCACTCAGCTTAAGAATGTAAACAGAGAAACCGATCTGGGAGTAACAATATAGAGTAACCTAAAACCGACTCAACAGTGTTCAGAAGTTGTTAACACTCAAAGAGCGGGTGGTGGAGTATATTTGACTGTGCCGCCCAGCGGGGGTTTTTACCGTAAACGAGCTTGTTTCCGTGCTCGTTTTCATGTATAAACAAGAGCCAGAGCGTAATACAATTATCTATCCGTGAAAGGGCGATAATTGAGCTTTCCAATGACACCAGAACCATCCTTCTACGATGGCTGGTTGTCTTGCAACGATCGTGCAACCGAAGGGCAAAATCGGTAAAATACGGTCATTTCCTTACATTATTACGTGTGAAACGAGTGAGGGAGGGTGGAGTAGGGCAGAGTACACCTCAGTAGCTCCACGGCCACCGTGGCGAGCGGTCATGAGGTAATCTACGCTCCTCCCACCGCTCCGCTCTCTCTCAGAGCACATTACGTGCTCAAAATTGCATGCGACTATAGCCGGGCCCCGCCACATAGTCCTTGGTTCTCTTGCCCGGCTATAGCCGGGCGCCGCCAAAGAAGGGTTAAGAAGGCAAACAAAATAATTGGCTTTATAGGCAGGTCATTTGAGCATAAATCCAAAGAAGTTATCCTAACCCTTTACAATTCCTTAGTCTGCCCTCTTCTGGAATGCTGCGTTCAATCCTGGTGCCCTTATTACCAAAACGATATAAACAAGCTAGAACGAATTCAACGTTGAGTTACCAAAATTATACCTAGCCTAAAGAACACACCATATGAAGAGCGTCTTAGAGAATTAAATCTATTTCCTTTAACCCAGCACAGATTAAGAGGTGACTTAATTCAAGTGTTCAAAATCATCAAAGGCATCGACAATATGAAGTGTAGTAAGTACTTCACTATCGATCAATCTAATTACACGTGGGGAAACGGTTGCAAAATTATTGGTAAATCTTTTAACTCACACGAATCTAAGAATTTCTTCTTCAATCGAGTTGTCAACTTGTGGAATGGGCTTCCCCGAGACGTTATAGACTGCAGCACCGTTGATTCATTTAAACTCCGCCTAGACAAACATCTCGCATCAAACCCGCGACTGACTGCGTTTGTAAATGAATACCTTTATTTTATCCTCCCCTCAGTTACTAACCCATCTGTCCCCTACTAACTTCCTAATCCTGCCACGGACATTAGTTCCCTATCCAATGTTCCCTTACCCACTCTAAACCACTGTTTGGACACTTGATCCTCAGTGTTTTGGAGGACAAGCAGCCTAGAATGTCACTAGACCTGATGTTCCTTGATTTCCTTTGTACTCCTTTGTACTCCTTTGTACTACTACAGTCACCATCTTTACTACCATCATCATCAGTACTGTCATCATTATCACTACAAGTATCACCATCTTCACTACTATTATCACCATCATCCCTGTTGTTACTACCATTTCTGCTACTGTCATTATCAGTACTATCACCATCATCACAAATAATATCACCAAGAATACTGGAGGATTCGCCCCGAAAACAATTCGCCCCTGACCGGGGGCAACAACCATCGCATTCACCAACCAAATTTGTTTGCAAAATTTGGTGAGGATACATGAACCCATTCAGTACCAGTTATGTCCTTTTCATTTTATACTGGATAATAATAGATGATTTTATTCAGTTTAGTTAGCAGGCTTTCAACTATCCTAATTAACCCTTTTTCCACCACAGGTCCTTCTTAAGCTCCACAATATCGTCTAATTATAGCTAGAATATGATAAAAAAACGTTGCCAGTACAGAAAGGGTTAAACAGTCTAGGAAAAGTTTGGAGAACATTATTATCACTTTTATTTTGATCTTTGACCTTGACCTTTGACCTTAAATATTAGAATATTTATATGAAATTGGTGTATATGTTATTTATGTAAAATGCAACTAACAGTCAGCTTATCAAAATTTTAGTATTTTTTTATGACAAAGGTTGACTTTTAACTTTGACCTCTGTGACCTTGACCTTTATGTAGGATTATATGTTTTTCTTGCATTGATTTAACCCAGGAAAATCAATAAGCTTGCCAAACTTCAACAAAAATCATCAACTAGTTCCAGAGTTATTTGACCTCAACCTTGACCTTCAACCATAGAAAATCTTATCTTTTTTAGTTTTCATTTAACACCAACTGTATCAACTAGCATTGTGAAGTTTACATGAATAGTGTAATTGCGTATAAAATTGACCTGTGATAGATAACAAATATGGAATTATGTTTAGTGTGACCTTGACCTAGGCATTCCTTTGACTAGTGAGAATCTTAAATTAAATATGAAATACTAGTACAAATCTTATTTTGACCTTCAACCTTGACCTTCAACCATAGAAAATCTTATCTAGGATTTAGTTAGCTTAACACCAATGTATCAACTAGCATTATGAATATGGTGTAATTCGTATAAAAACTTATAGATAACAAATAGTGATCATATAGTGTGACCTTGACCTATATATATATATATATAGATAAAAATACATATAATTGGTAGTATATGACCAACATAATTTGCCTGTACAATTTGGTGACAATACATTAAACAGTTTAGGAAGAGTTTAGAGAAAATGACAAACACTCTTGTTTTGACCTTGACCTTTGACCTTAACTATTACAATAAATATATATATATATATATATATATATATATATATATTTGTATAATTATATCTAGTTTCCTTATCTACTTTATATACAGAAATATATCTTAGTTCATATAGGTAACGTAACTATTGGTTACGACTGTACTTTTACTACTTGATGTGGTGGAGGCTGGTCAACAAAAGTTCAGTACTGAGTTTTCGATATGCTACCGATTACTGTATACTGATTCATCATTCCTCACTCACAACACTTGTAAAATGCATGTTCTGCATTATTCACACTCGAGCTGAAACGGCTACGGAAGTACACACCTTCCGGGCATAGGGCGCGGCTTCTTTACACATTTCTGGAGAACACGAGACACACGCTCAGACACACCCAGCACACACACGGGAGAACATGACACTCCCATACACTCTGCCACACACCCTGCTCGCAGTCAGAAGGACCCAGCAATCACTGCTAGGGATCACTTCACCTACTACAACCTAGTCCACACATTTTGGGACTTAGGCATCACTTCACTATTCACCATTACACCTATTGAAGAATCACCATTAACGCTGAAGCCCTGTATAACTCGAGATATAATTATCATTGTCGCTGAATGTTCCTGTTCTGCTGCTATTTTTCCGGCTGACTCTACACCTGCTTATTCAATAAATACAAAGCTGATTGATTCTTGTGTATAAATTCTGACTTCCCATTAGGTCATTAAATATAATTGGGTGGTGGCAAGCGATAACCGCTACCGTTATTACAAGTATAAGGTTACTACAGTACATTCATTCGACATATATCGACAGGCCCCGCCCGCTTCCACCAGCGCCGTAGACGAATTAGAGCTTATCATACCGCAATCTCGGACAAGTCACTTGTCACCTTACCACGGAGCTGATAAGAGCTCCAAGTAAAATTAATTATACGATGTAAGAGCGCTTTAATACATGCATATTTGCAGTTACTCTTTACTATACAATATTACCATATACCATTGTACAGAAAAGTAAACTCCATTACCATTGTTTTACCTCATCTACAATTATTAAGCTAGGCCTAGCGCTAGGCCTAGCGAGCGACTGCTTTTAGTTGTATAGGGTACCGTAATGCCTCCCCCTCCCTTGTCTGTGTGCCTCAGTCTCCCTCCCTCTCTCTCTCTCTCTCATATTGTGAAGTGATTAAATTTTGACTGATCAGTCAACTTGTGTAGATCATAATTTTGTGATTCATTTAGCCGCCAATAATGACGTTTCCAGGGTGTACCACGAGGAGCACCACCACATCAACTGGCTCAGTTTTCTCCTTATCAAAATACTTGAATACATTTAATACAATATTCCTGGCTTGACTGACAAGTCGGGGAGAACCAGCAGGTCTGCCAAGGGTATGGGCAGGAGACGCCATCTTCCCCCTTCAGAAGACGGGAGGGAACTGAACTGACGTTTGAATGACAGCGCATTGACAGTTGACAGAGAAGACACCGGCGTTGCCAATGTAGCTACCTTACCGCTAGATCTAAAAGTATTTACTTGAACAAGGGAATGGAGCTGTTAAAGACAGGCTCCAGTCTTAACATTTCTTTCTCACTCGTTGATGTAGAAAGGTAGATGGCTTTGTAGGCCATTTTTAATAATTTGAATTGATAAATAAATATTGACTTGATCTAGCGGCAATATTTTGCACCTAGCAATAAGAATGCTGGCTATACTCCGAATCTTTTAGCACATGTTATCAATATTGGAGTAATATTCTAGCAATATTAGGTAGGCATTTACTAGTTTGTATTCTTCTAGTTACTTCTGCAAACAGATTAAATCATATTTTTGTGCTGATTTGGTAACCCTATTGGACACCCCTACCTTGCCAGCCGAATGATAACGGTTGGGGAAGTGGGCGGAGCCTGTCGATATATGTCGAATGAATGCACTGTAGTGGCTACCAGAAGAAAGCAACTAACGAAGATGTTGGCAAGTGGTGATCTTTCATCTTACTACATTTGTTGTTTGCATTGACGTTGCCTAGGAAAATCAAATAAGCATGCCGAATTTAATTAAACCCATCAGTTAGTTTCATATAAAATATTAGAATATTTGACCTTGACATTTGACCTTTATCTTGACCTTTATGGTGTGGGTCTCAAAATTAAATATTTTCTTTTGCATTTAAAGTGCAACTACCTCACCAAATATTTTGAAGTGTGCATGAAAACTAAAGAAATAGCATACTGACCTTTTATTTGACCTTGACCTGTGACCTTGACCTTTCATATGGAATTGTATAGTTTCTTGTATGACCTTGGCCTAGGTATTCCGAATATGCATGGTAAGCATAATGAGAATCTAACAGTTAGTATAAAAACTACTAGTTAAAAACTTACTTTGACCTTTGACCTTGACCTTTGTCCTTACCCTTTAGAAAATGTACCTAAAACTTGTTCAATATGACATCTAGGTTAGCAATAACTTGTACAGTGAAAATGAAGACATTTGAGTAAAAACTAAAATAATATGAAATATTGACCTTATTTTTAACCTTCACCTTTGACCGTAACCTTTAAGTTAAATGGAATTTGATTTTTTCGGCTGACCTTCGCATTGACCAAATAGATATATATAGATTTGGTGAAAATCCATCGAACGGTCTAGGAGGAGTTTCCGGACAGACAGACGGACAACGACGACAACGACAGACAAGCTGGCTGGTGGTGTACAGTATACGGGCGTGATCTGTGTCCGCGATACAACTCTGCTTTGCAGAGTTGATAATAATGGTATATAAAAAAGCACATTATGCGGTAGTAGTACCGTTTTTTTTTTAATCGTCATTCTTATTAGCAATGCACAATGCACAATGCACAATCGCGACCTTGGTGACCCTGGTCTCTGGGTCTTCTCCTGGGTGACCTGGATGTGTGTGAGTTTGTGTTTTTTATCTGTGTTTATTTGTTGTTTTATGTTGTTTTTGTGTTTTCCCTGTTCTTGCTCTGTCTTGAGTCGGCTACCCCCAAAATGGGGATTGGGCCTGAGCATATAAATAGATAGATAGATAGAATGCACAATTAAGAAAATAATATTTGAAAATGTAAGCCATTCTCTCCGAATCACAATTCTTAACTACTACTCGAAAAACAATCTTCCTTGCTCATTGAACAATTCAATAGTTAGCAGCATGATCTGCTTAAGCTCTTGACGATCATGACGCGTTTGACAGTTTATCTGGCTATCATTAGACGATGTGTTACTGCTTAGGAATGATATGTGGACATTAAAAGAGTAAACACTAGCTCAATTAACCCTCTAACTCCCATATAACCTTCCTAACATGAATAAAATAATCTGATAATAGCCAGCATGAGCTGTGAAAACGCATCATAATCCTCGAGGAGTTAACGATAGAGCAAAATTGTATGCTTATTATGCGGCACCAGAATACTAAGATGCACAATAATACTGTTAATAACCCCTTCAGCACCGTAACATACTGTTAATAACCCCTTCAGCACCGTAACATACTGTTAATAACCCCTTCAGCACCGTAACATACTGTTAATAACCCCTTCAGCACCGTAACATACTGTTCATCATATTCTGGTTACCATAAGACGATTGTCTTCACCTAATAATCTACCTCTAGGATTCAAAGGGGTAACTACTATTTCAATAAACCCCCTGAATAACATAGGTCTTTCTAAAACTGCATAAAATATATTCATTTTAGCCAGAATTAAAGATGGAAAGACGTCATCTGATATTTCCATAGTACAATCTCCAAGACCTCGTTCGTAGGCTACAGTCCACACGTGATCATTATCTTGTTATGGTCAGAACGATCATATTACAGCATGTAAGTCGTGTATTAATGATATGTAAGAGAGGGAGAGAGTGAAAGAGTGAGCGTGGGATTAGGACATATATATTTTCCATGCACAACCATTATGCTCTGATCCCTCTCTCTCTCTCTCTTGCACACACACCACCACCACCACCTAGCAGACCAGTAATACATGACGACATTATTTTGGACGAGATGGGAGTAGGAAGGTGTTGGTTGTCAAAGATTATCACGACGATTATGAAACACAAAGTGAAATTATAAGTACATCACGCGGTACGTACAAGGTCTAAGAAAGTGATTGTACAGTTGGCCAAATTAATGTTATACACTCTGATTATATGTGGAAGAAAAATGAGTATGATTGAACTATTCCTTACACCACTTTTACAACTCTCATCTCCGTTCGCCTCCTTATTAATTATCTCTCTCTCTCTCTCTCGCTATCTCACCCCCACCCCCCTCTCTTTCTCTCTCTAGCCTTCCCTTGCACTTAGTAGCAAATTATGTTAGAATTAAGTCCGGACTGCCTTGTAGGGGCCACAAGGTCTGTGCAGTCTGTGTATATATGTAACCCTATGTAACTATCTATCTCCCTCTACTCCTCTCAGTGAACCATAATACATGACTCTCCCCCTCAGGCATCATCCCTTCACCCTCTCTTACACAATTAACCCTCTCCGACATATGAAGCGATTTTGAGCCTATTGGGGATACTTTAAAGCCTTTGTTACCATCAGGGGTATTTAGAAACCTTTAGTTTAGTTACTTCAACCTCTGCAGTTGTCTTTGAGTTAGCTGTGGGCAGAAAACTAATTTTGGAGAGGTAATTATAAGAGTGAGAGAACTCTATTTCTTATTGCTAATCTGGCAACCTCTGCGTCATATGTGCGTGAAAGGGTTAAATCCACAGAAAGGTAAGGTTTATTAACTTGATCCTCCGCGTGCCTTCTACCCCACCTCACCATTTGTTATCTTCTTCCTATTTCAAATCCCTTAATCTTATCTTATTCTTCCTTTCTTTTATTCCTTGTCTCTCCACGTACACCCCCTCTCTTCTCTCTCTCTCTCCCTCTCTTCATTGATCATACGCCACGACTCCTCCCTCAGGCATAGCACGGCATAGTCCCTTCACCCTGCCTCGCAAAACTGATGCCCACAATTAGCAGGATTACCTTCCTGGACCTTCCATCATCAGGTACAGTTGCCACACAAGTTATGTTCCTCTTATTGATTGTATATGTAAAAGTATAATAGTACACATGCATTGCAAGTGTGGTTTCTTTTAATTATCAGTTGAGTAGTTAGATGAGTTAACTACAACATTATAAACTACACTCGTAATTCAATCATGAGCATTATAATGATCTGTATAAGAGCACAGAGAGGAAAGCAACTTATGTGGCCAATTGTACCTACCCCCACCTTGCTCACACACAGACACACACACACACCTCATCCACATTCCTAATTCTATCTACCAATAAATGCCTACAGTGACCGATAGAGGCGCTGAACGCAAGGTTTACCGTGGTGCATTGTTGGAAATGGGCGACATCGTGGAGCTATCCACCCTCCCTCTCCTTCAACAATTCTATAATATATGCAGTTAGTCGAAATGTCTGTTGCTGACACCCACTTTGGTCTATGCATACTGTTGTTTCATATATTTTAAAATCACACATATTCATAAATAACATATATTCACAATACAAAGTCAGCAGGTATTTCGCGCCAATTTTGTTATGATAATTAATCAGCGTATAATTATGTTTGTAGTCATTATCAGCTGCATATGGACTCTCCCTATGATTACTATACTATATAAGCACTTAGTGTAGTCGTACACAGTATAATAAAAACGTGTAGAATCACACAAAAATTGAGATAAACTGTGCATATCCTAGGTGTTGGGTATAGTGATGTATACAGTCGTAGCTCTGGCGCTAGTTCAGAAGCGTCCACCAGAGGTCTCAAGAGAATTGTTGGTAGGGAGAATTATACAGTTCTTATCCTCACTCGGCATGAATGTAATTAATCGGACAGTTTCAAAATACTTACAGACATAATCCTCGGTACAAGTCACCGTATTTCGTTTCCTATACAGTTATATGTATGTACACAGTATACTAAGGCACTTTGTCTAGAAGTGCTGTGTGAGTGGATCCTCCCCACATGTGTGGACAATATTCAATACATGGACGCACTGTGCCCCTGTACAGAGCAAGAAGCTGCACAGGGGTAAAAGACCCCCAGAGGCGTTTGAGCCCACCCAGCTTCTGGGAGGCTGTTCTAGCAAGAGTGGTAATATGATCTTTCCAAGAAAGATCAGAAGGAAAAGAGACACCGAGAATATTAAGAAAAGATGAAGGATAAATTTGTATGTTGTTGAAGAGTAAGTCATATTTTTCTGGAAGGGGGCCACGAGTAGACATATGGTGAAATTGAGTTTTGGAAGCATTGACATTAACAAGGTTTTCTCTGGCCCAACTAGAGATAGTAGATAGATCAGAAGATAGGTGTTACTTGTATAGCCTCCTTATGTGAGTTTTGGAGTTCCTGCTGTGAGTGATATTGTGGAAGGCTAGTTGGATAGTGTAACGTAGAGTCATCAGCCTATGAATGAATGGGGCTGGAGATGCAGTTGAGAAGGTTGTTAATGAATAATTGGAAGAGAATTGGAGATAGGACAGAACCCTGAGGAACACCGGAGTTTATAGGTTGATGAGCTATGGAATGGCTGAAAAGGAAATTAGATATAAAGGCACAGATGGAGGGATAGAAACCGATGAATGGTAGTTTGGAAATGGTGGATTTGTGCCAGACTCTATCGAAGGCTTTCAATATTTCTAGTGCAATAGAAACAATCTCACTGAAGTCCCGAATGGAGGATGACCAAGAGTGAATAAGATAAACAAAATATCACCAGTAAACTGGCCCTTTAAGATGCCATACTGGCAGTCTGAAAGTAGGTTATGGGAAAATATATGCTTAAGAAAATTTGAAGTAGGAATAGCTTTAGAAAATTTAGAGATGCAAGAAATGAGAGCAATTGGATAATAGTTGGAGGGTTGTGAGTGGTCACCCTTCTTTGGGACAGGTTGAATGAGAACAAACTTCCAGCAAGAAGGGAAGATGTTAGAGGAGAGACAGAGATGGAAGAGTTTGCTTAGGCAGGGAGTCAGCACAGAAGCACAGTTATTTAGTACAACAGGAGGAACACCATCTGGACCATATGCCTTCTTAGCATTAAGCCCAGAAAGGGTGGAAAGTACATCAGTATAAGATATTATGTTAGGCATAAGTAGGAGAGAGGGGGGTGGAGAGGAAGGAATAACATTGAAATCATCCAAAGTGGAGTTTTTAGCGAAAGTGTTAGCGAAGAGATCAGCTTTGTCAAAGGAAGAAGTGACGGTGGGTGCCATCAGAGTGGAAAAGAAGAGTGAAGACGAGGAAGAAAAATTGTTGGAGAGGTTTTTGGTTAGATGCCAGAAGTCTTGGGAAGAGCTAGAGTTGGATAGTTCAGTGCATTTATTATTGATAATAAAATGTTTGGCGAGTCGAAGAACAGATTTGGCTTGATTTCGGGCAGAAATATAGGAAGTATGAGATTCTTGAGTTTGAAGGCTAGTGTAGCATTTGTATGCTTCCTCATTATTGCAGACAGCAGTAAACAAGCGTAAGTAAACCAAGCATTTGTTTGCATTGGACTGAGAAAAAGAATATGGAATGTACGCTTCCATGCCTGAGAGGATTACCTCGGTAATGCATGTCAGCACTCTCCGAGGGTCCCCGGTCACGGAAGCAGAAGTAATTTCATGGGAAATCAAATCAAGGAAGTACTGCCGAAGAGCTTCCCAGTCGGCAGCGCCAAAGTGCCACAAGCGCCACCGGCTGGGAGGATTGGGTGGCCATACCGGAGAGATAGGAGTGGTGACAGATAAATTTATCATTCGAGGATCCCAAAGAGAGAAAGGATTTACAGTATAAGCAATGGTTATAGGTTAGATATAAGTCAAGAATGTTGGGCCGATCTTCGAAGCGATCTGGGATAAGGGTGGATTTGCTGGACTAACTGCTCTGGATCATTTAGGATAGAAAAGATGTAGGCTTGTTTACAAGGTTGGTCAGTGGAAAGAGAGGAGAGCCATTGGCGGTGGTGAACGTTGAAATCTCCTAGCCTCCTAGGATGGAATCTCTGCGAAACGAGAGATAGATAGAATGTGTTCCACTTTAGAAGTTAGATAGCCAAAGAATGTTCGATAGTCAATAAAAATAGGGAGATATAAACAATGCAGAAATATTTAGTTTGAGAGTGACAAGAAAGCTTTAGCCAGAAAGTTGAGAATTAAGAAGAATCTAAGTTGGGAACACGAGATAAGCATGGTATATATATAATATATATATATATATATATATATATATATATATATATATATATATATATATATATATATATATATATATATATATATATATACCGGTATATATATATATATATACTGTATATATATACTGTATATACTGTATATATATAGTTATAGTTATGAGTATTTCAGCAGTAGATTTTGGGCACTTGAACCTTTATAACAAAAGGAAAAGTATTGACAGGGCGCCTGGCAACATCTTGAAAATTGACCAAGGGTTTGTTCTTCATGGGTAGTGGTTCATTTGTTTGGGAAATTGCTTCGTGAGGTTTATTTTAGCCGCTTCTCGGTTCTGGTTCCTCAGTTCTCTCCTGTTCTTGGTGCTGATGAGAATTCCTTTCTGGGTAAGTCTAGTACAATTTTGGGTTTAAATAAAAATACTTTTTGCTGTAGTCATTGGGAGTGCCTTTTGGGTTTAAATATCAATGTTTAAATATCTATGTTTAAATAGCTATGTCTTCGTGGTACAATGCATAAGTGTGTTGATTTTCGGTGTGAGCGTCCTGGGTTCGAATCCCCGGACTGCCACAAGTGTGTGTTAATTTTATTAATCGAGTTTAGGAGTAAAGTTGGTTAGTGGAGAGAACATAATATTTAAGTTGAATTTCAGTCTCATTTTGCTATGTTTTTCTAAACATGTTTAAGATTGATTTGGGCTTAGTTTATTGATATAGTTCATGTTTTTAGCTAAGATTAATGTATGTTTATATTTGGACATGTTTTGTTGTTTTGGTCAGTGGTTGTGGAAATTAGCTAGTTATCGTAATATTATTGTATAATTATGTTTTCTTAATGATAAGTCAAAGTGTGTTAGATAAATTGGGAGATCGTTGTTTGATCCTTTGTATGGTGTTAGCCTGTGTTGTGACTTGGTTTGAGTTTATGGACACTTAATATAATTCAAATTAAAACTATTTTTTAGAGTGCAATTGTGATAGTGTATAATTTGTTTTTCGGAATTTTGACTGGTTTTACATATTTTGTCTAAGAAATTTAACTATGTATCTGGTAAGATAATGATATAAGTTTGTGTTAGTATTTAGTAAGTTTTAACTAATATAAATTCGATAATAATTGACCTTATTTTTTTTACAAATGTTGCTGTTTCTATTAGTATGTACTTCTTTTTAGGGAATGTTGTTCTTCCTGATGATGGCTTAATGTTAGCCGAAAATTTAGAATAAAGATGTTGCCTAGCGCCCTGCCAATACATTTCCTTTATATATATATATATATATATATATATATTGTGTGTGTGTGTGTGTGTGTGTGTGTGTTCAGAGTATACATTTTTGAAAGAGAGAAGAATATTGCCATCTTCAACAAGACCTCTTGTTACTAAGAGATGTAACTGAAGCAAATCTGTCGTTTGAGTGGTACAATAGTTACACGAAAGTAGTACTAGAGCATCCCTTATGAGTCTTTGTGTTAAATTAAATGACTCTCAAATTGTCGCAGCTAAGTGTGATAAGAGTAACAAAGACGTTGACCAAGGGTCTGCTAGCATAGGACCCTGAGGACAAGTAAAGGATTACTACAATCACTGTCACTTACAGAGAGTGCATTTTACTTCTGTACTTAAAGTATAATCTTGTTGTAATCGTTGTACTATTCCTTGCTTGACTTAAACTATAATATTTGCTCGTCATACGATACAATTAAATTAATATTTCCACGTTTACGAGAGGATAACAAACCGTTTGCTGTAAGTATACGAAACTTAATTTACAATCGTGAGCACATAATGTAAGGTTACACCCCCGACCAGATGGCTGGAGTAACACCAATTCGAATAGTTGAACCTTTAAAACAAATTACTGACACATTTGGGCCATAAAATCGCCTGTACAAGTACTTGGTACACTAGTATAATGATTAACTTGAGACACTGAACAATTAATGAGGCATACTTTAAAAGAAATTTTAAAATATATTTCGTCAGCGTGTCAGAATGGTTCAATGAAAATAAATAAATAAAAAATAAATAAATGAACAAATAAAAACAAATCTGCCAGTAACCACCCCTTCTTTATCGACTGGGTCTTTTAACTTAAATTTGGCTACTATTAGACAATTTTAGCCAGTTTCAAAAGGGCCTCCATCCATTAAATGGCTTCGAACTATCTCACTCGACCTTTATTAACACCACACATCCTTCTTAAACTGCACAAAATCATATAAATATAGCTAGAATCATATTAAAAATACGTCACCGGTACAGAAGGGGTTAAGGTGGCATCACACGACCACCTGTATCAGAGTTTTGTATATACATCAATGTAATAGTCTTTGGTATTAAGGTGCCATCACACGACCACCTGTATCAGAGTTTTGTATATACATCAATGTAATAGTCTTTGGTATTAAGGTGGCATCACACGACCACCTGTATCAGAGTTTTGTATATACATCAATGTAATAGTCTTTGGTATTAAGGTGGCATCACACGACCACCTGTATCAGAGTTTTGTATATACATCAATGTAATAGTCTTTGGTATTAAGGTGGCATCACACGACCACCTGTATCAGAGTTTTGTATATACATCAATGTAATAGTCTTTGGTATTAAGGTGGCATCACACGACCACCTGTATCAGAGTTTTGTATATACATCAATGTAATAGTCTTTGGTATTAAGGTGGCATCACACGACCACCTGTATCAGAGTTTTGTATATACATCAATGTAATAGTCTTTGGTATTAAGGTGGCATCACACGACCACCTGTATCAGAGTTTTGTATATACATCAATGTAATAGTCTTTGGTATTAAGGTGGCATCACACGACCACCTGTATCAGAGTTTTGTATATACATCAATGTAATAGTCTTTGGTATTAAGGTGGCATCACACGACCACCTGTATCAGAGTTTTGTATATACATCAATGTAATAGTCTTTGGTATTAAGGTGGCATCACACGACACCTGTATCAGAGTTTTGTATATACATCAATGTAATAGTCTTTGGTATTAAGGTGGCATCACACGACCACCTGTATCAGAGTTTTGTATATACATCAATGTAATAGTCTTTGGTATTAAGGTGGCATCACACGACCACCTGTATCAGAGTTTTGTATATACATCAATGTAATAGTCTTTGGTATTAAGGTGGCATCACACGACCACCTGTATCAGAGTTTTGTATATACATCAATGTAATAGTCTTTGGTATTAGAATTTAAGACATTTATTAATTTTCTATGTGTTTGTTTCTTGAGCGACCTAAAATATAGGAAAATAAATAAATATAATACAAAAAACATAACACTGATCATATTAAATTTTGTCATAGATACCTTTAATTAATGGTTAAGGTGATAGGGTATATATTTTAGGTTGGTGTATTTATTGATTTATATTTTATTAGTTCCCTCGCTAGACCTCCATCAAACTTTAAAAAGCACCCCCTTTAAAATACATTTGTACATTTTTCAGTAGAACAATGTACCGGTGAAAGACCGGTTCCTCCGAAAAAAAAGGCTCGCTATTGCTTGCTAGGAAAAAATCGACACCTAAATGACACAAGTCTTAAAATTGACAAGGAAATGGGGCGAAAGGTGTTAAAATCGCTAACTAATGGGCCTAATGTCTTATAATATCAAAACAAATGGGGCTAAACATGAGGGAGAAGGGGGTCTAGACAAGTTGCCTATCTCCCCTTAATAAATAATTATACAATTGTTCGCCTACAGTAGTTTTCTAGTAAGCAGTAGTTTTCTAGTAAGCAGTATTGTAATTATAAATATTACCAATACAAACACAAACCATTCTTCCCTCGTTTACTTCTCCCCCCAACCTGTCTATTCCACCCTCAACGTTAAGGGGAGATAATATGTCGCTTTACTAGACCTCCTTCTTACTCGTACTTAGCCTCATTTGTTTTGAGATTATTAGACGTTCGCCCTATTCGTTTGATAATTCTAAGACCTTTCACCCCCTATTTGTTGTCAATATTAGGATCTGTCGTGCCACTTAGGTGTCCTTGTTTTCCTGGCGAGCGATAGCGAGCCTGTAATTTTAGGAGGAATTAAGGCCGAGAAATTTGTCTACCAAAAAATGTACAAATATATCTTGAAGGGGGTTGCTATTTTTAACCTTGATGGAGGTCTAGCGAGGAAACTAAACACAAAATAACTAAATCAATAAACAGACCAAAATTGTAAACCCTATCCCCATAACCAACACCAACCAGTCTCTTATCATTACATTATCGGGGAGAGACCATTATACATTTCTTGAAATCCTAATGTCATATCGGAAAGCTTATTATCAAATCAAATTACGATAATGTGGTGGCCTGGGTGTATTGACCATTATAATGATGTAAGGGGGGAGGCGGTGAGGCTAAATGGTCACGGGGTAAGGTGTCATACGTTGTTGTTTATGGTTAAATAGGAGTCAACAGCTGGTAAAACTGTTCCTATTGTACATAGTCTGCAAACTATCCTCTTCCAATATGTGAACAATGTGGCAGGAATTATACAATAATTACATCCGCCGATAGTATAATTACGAACGAAATGGAATGTTAACAAGAGAATGGTGAGGCACAGAGGGATGTAGACAACATATGAAGAACAAGATATAATATATAGCTACTTACCAACAATAGGAGTATTGCTTTTTTCCCTGGGTTTCATTGTACATTAAAATACCTGCAGAAGAGAGAAGCACATGCTAAAAATCCAAGTTAATGCAACATTATTAACATTAATAGTTGATGATAGTTGAAGTATGTGTGATTCCAGAGTTCAAACAATACACTGGCTATTTAGATTGGTGTGTTTGAATAAATAGAAATGGTAAAGTCCCGCAGAAATTGAACGAACAGTCCCATTAAAGACAATTAAAGATGTAGAGATAACTTTTAACTATGTAATTCCTAAATTAAATTTGTGCAATACATTTTGACAATCCATTGTGTTGATAGACGCTTGCCATTGGTCAACATGATAATTTTACTAATCCACGAATAGAAAAGGTCTTCACGTTAATGCTTTTCTCACTACTACTAGGCACTGATGAATTACCGTAACAGTCACTTATTCAACTGGAAATATTAATACAAAGGAGGTGATAACAAATACAACTCTGGGTGTTTTGCAGCGTTAAGACAATTTCTATCCCTGGAGGTGTATTAAGTTACATTTATCGAATTGGCAACCAAGTCTATAAATTTGCTTTCTTGGTCATACATTATAAACATAATACAGCATATTCTAAGAAATATACCTTACATTGGGGATAAAACATTCAGTTTCATAGATTAGAAATATTATCCTGCAAGATACAAACAATCAGATCTATTGGCGCTTAAAAAAATACAATATTCCAGTACAGGTAATTCCTCAGTGGAGAGTATGGCAGTGCATTCACTTAATGGTCATATTTTAAAATATATTTCATTTATTATCAGCATCGTATTCACCTGATGTAAATATTTAAAAACATATTGTTTATGTTTTGTTAACATAATATACAATCGTCTCCCAGAATAGTAACGAAAGCCATACAATGGGTCCTGACTCAACGCCTATAGCATGCTGCAAGAACTACTAATAATCATATATATTCATAACGTTAACTTCCATAATACAAGAAACCACAATAACATCTACTAGAGCTACACAATAAAGACAACCTGTACACGCTCCTAGACAACCTGTACACGCTCCTAGAATAATGTGCACTGTAAGGAAATGTGGCATTGATATCTGGTTACATCACGGAATGTCAACGGAACAAAAGACTCGGTGGAAATGTAGTGATCACTGAGCATACGTTTTTCTCCTGAAGTCCATTTCAAATATGTTCGTAAAAAGGATTATTTGACTGTACTTCACTTTACAAGTGTTTCATCTATTATTCATTCATTAAAGTGTGTGTGTAAATCTCGTGTTATCTATTCCTTCCGAGGAACTAAGCAAAATCCTATTACTAAGTATCAATTTCACTTTTGTCCTATGAAAATATCATTGTTGTCCTATGAATTGTTGATCACTCCTACTGGAAATTTTGCATTCAACTAGCACGACATTAAATACTTGCGAGTTTCATACTATAAGGAAGTTGGAGCTGTAGCCATCGATATTAAGCAAAAATACTAACTGAAATACGGTTGTAGTACATTCATATACACATAACTGAAATACGGTTGTAGTACATTCATATACACATAAAGCCAAATCCAAAACACACTCTATCCATCAGTAACCTACATTAGTTTTGCCTTTGATTTGCATGTCTTTACTTGTCATTAGTGAGGCCCCATATGGATTATGCTGTTCAATTTTGGTGTCCTTATTACAGAATGGACATAGATTCATTGGAGAGAGTACAACGTAGAATGACAAAAATGATCCATAATATTAGAAATCTTCCGTATAAAGAAAGGTTGAAGAAATTAGGCTTACATTCGTTAGAGAGACGCAGAGTTAGAGGGGATATGATAGAGGTGTTCAAGTGGGTTAGTGGGATTAACAAAAGGGATATGACAAATGTACTAAAGCTCAGTGATAGCTAAAGAACTCGTACTAATGGTTTCAAATTAGATAAATTTCGTTTCAGAAAAGATATAGGCAAATATTGGTTTGGTAACAGAGTTGTAGATGGGTGGAATGGACTACCAAGTGCTATAGTGGGATTGAAAACGATAGGGAGCTTTAAGATAAAATTGGATAAGCATATGGACGAGAAGGGTTGGGTGTGAAGGGGGATCAGCCGGGTTGGGCCAATCAGCGCTCTGCAGACCCCGTAATCCTGCGTTAATCTCTAACCGTTTTGGTAAGATGATCTTCAGGGTATTAGAGTGTTGAACCTATAATTGGGCTTTGTAATTGGGGTTGTGTGGGACAGGGATCTGCCTTGCTTAGGCCAATCGGCTTTCTGCGGACTCCCATTTTCTTATGTTCTTATGTTCTTATGTTTACGGCTCCAACTACATTATAACCAAAAATAATTCGCAAGTGGTAAATTAGAGAGGGTTCTTCTGGTATAAACTCTCGTATCTACTTCTCACATAAATCACATATTCTCAATATCTGCATGTAATCATACATTTCTTTTCATGACCTTTGTTAACACTTTCAATATCCAATTACACATTTGTGTTCTGTTTGCTGGTTATTATTAGACGATGTTATCAAGATTAGGAAGGGTATGTGGAAATTAGAGGGTTATTTGAGATACTCATTAATCTTATCATTCCCACAGATCCATCCTAAACTACATAACATCGTCTAATGATAGCCAGAATAAACTGTCATAATGCGCATTTAAAGGGTTAAGTTCAATTGTCACAATGTTTACTAATATATAACTAGACTGTAATGGGTATAAGAAGGATTCATTACCACCAATATATCTATAAGTCGATAGATCATTAACCCCTTTTATACCGGCGACGTCCTTTTAATTCTATTCTGGACAATATTAGACGACTTTATCCAGTTTCAAAAGGATCTCCAGCTATTAATAGGCTTCTAACTATCTCACTTAACCATTTTTACTACCACAGATCCTTCTTAAACTGCAGAAAATCCTCTAAATATAGCTAGAAGAATATTAGCGAAGGTTTTATTTGTTCTGGGTACCATTCTCCCTTATTTGTTAGCCACATTATTTTGGTGATTTTAAGACCCTTCGACCCATTTTGTAGTCAATATTTATGCCTTTTGTGTCATTTAGGTATCCATGTTTACCCTGGCGAGCAATAGCGAACCTGTAATTTAGAAGGGACGGGACATATTTCTACCGACAAATGTACAAATATATCTGAAAGGGGGTCCTGGGGGTGTTTTTTTTTTCTTTTTGTTATAGAGGTCGAGGGAGCAAACAACAAAATAGCCCTTAATACCCTTATCACGCCTATATTTGGGAGTGTACGCATATTTTTGTCTCATCCGTAATACTTCTAATTCTAACAACATATACTAATATTCTTTCACCCTCTCATGATACAATGACCCCCATGGAGACTGGGTTCCTCGCATGTTGAAAGGGTTACAATCGTATTTCATAACTCCAAACAACTGGAGTGTTTTGAGCGGACAGAGGAGCAAGTTAAGTGTAAAAAATAAGTACGGAAGGGAGGAGAGATAGTGTGATATGAGGAGAGACTATGGGCAGTGGGTGAAAACGATGTGGTATACATTATATATTTTATGCTGGGCTCGGATAGATATGCGGAATTTACTGTGTTTATTGTTATATGTGTGAATCCCTGTCTGTCTGTGTTTGTGTGATGGTGTGTGTATATATGTGCCTGTCTGTGTGTGTGTGTGTGCGTTTGGTTATACTACTATAATTCTATACACACACACAAACACACTAAACAACAAATACATCACACATTATTGGTCAGTATCTCCCATACACAACAATAACGATCACTCTTGCCTCACCGACCAATATTTTTCGGTCACCGGTTCCTCATTTAGAACTTGTAATTGTATTCTTCTTAACTATTTATATTTGATGCTCTTACATTAATCACTCAGCTCCAACTTCTTTATAGGGTGAAATTTGCAAATGGTAAATTTCGTGCTAGGCTATCACAACATATCAAGTAGGAGTGACTAATAATTCTGAGGATAAAGTTAAATTGACATTTATGAATAGGAATTTGCTTAGTTTTACAGAAGGGATAGAGAAAACGAGATGTCCACATTAACTTAATGGGAGGTATTTAGTTTGCTCCCTATACCTCCATAAAGCTTGAACAAATACTCCCAAGACCCCCATTCGAAATCAATGTGTGCATATGTCGGTAGAAAAATGTCCCGCCTTCTACACCACAGACTCGCTATTGTTTGCCAGAAAAAAATCAACACCTAAATGTCACGAAAAGTAATAAAATTGACAGAAATGGGGCAAAACGTCTTAACATTGCCAGACCAATGGGGCGAACGTTTTAACATCTCAAAACTAATGGAGCTAAACATGAAGGAGAAAGGAGTCCATAACAAATAATTTAAGTTAAAATTTCCCCTTAAGAAAATGAAAATTAAATCAAACACTTGTAAATGAAAGTATAGTCTAATAATAATTGTCCATGAATATATTTGAAACTTATTTGGAAATATATACATACTGTATAATATATATATATATATATATATATATATATATATATATATATATATATATACAGTATATATCCACCGAGTCGTTTATCGTTTGGCTTCTTGATCCCGTTGCTGCAAGGAAAAACAATTCAGAGCCTGGAGGTGGGTAGCCTTAGAAGGACCTGATGCGTGTCCTTGTACAACAGAAACAAAATAGGAATACATACATATTATTATGATGATGTGAGGAAGTTGAGATTTAATATTCATTAATGCCTGCGACTCTGCATCTCTATAAATTTCCCTTTATTATATTGGTGATTTTTTCGTTTGTGTTTTCAATGTATGGCTTATATTGAATTGTTTTCAATGTATGGCTTATATTGAATTAACAATGAACAATGGTTCACTTATTGGTCGATTTTCTCCAAATTACTTTTCAAGTTTCCTCCCTTGACCTCAATCAAACTTTAGGAAAAAAAAAAACAAAAAAAAACAGGGTCCCTCATCAAAATACATTTGTACATTTTTCAGTGGAACAATGTCCCGGCTGGTTCCTCCTAAGTTACAGGCTCGCCAGGAAAAAAAAAATCGACACATAAATGACACGAAAAGTTTAAATATTGACAAAGAAAAGGGGTGAAAAGTCTTAAAATTGACAAACTAATGGGGCTAAACATGAGGAAGAAGGGGTACCAGAAAAACGACCCATTTCCCCTTAGTACAAGTTTTCAATAGACCATTCCATACGTTTATTAATACATTTCGCATAGCCACGTTAATGTGTTCATAATATACAGTTATACACAATACAAATAAATAAGTTAAACTTAAAGCAGATAATCATCAATCATCAATTTTGATCTAACTTACAAATTAAGTTTGTTTAAATGTAATAGACAAATAAACTAACAAACTAAGAATCAAACACATGGGTTGGAAATGTGTTATCTGAGCAATGATATTTTCCTACATAATCTGGTCTCTCTCTCTCACTCTCCACAACCTCCTCATACACATTCCATAGGTACACCGTAACTTGGTCAATGTTATCTTCTCTCATGCGTATATTAGAAGTGCATCCAGCCAAAAGATAGATGACGAAGCACATGGGATGGAATGGAATACTTTGTTTATCTTACTATCCCATTCGATGCTCAGATAAATCGATGATAGTGTCTGTACAGTTACTATCATGCATGTGGATCCACTCAATACATTTATGTATGGATATATACAAATGTAGATGGTATGGTTAACTTGCAAGAATAATGTTATTAAATCTTTAGCTGAAATATAAAATATATACTGCTTACACAACTATAATATTAATTCAGTTATATTATTTCCCTTTCCATACAAAATATCATGGAGTAATATATATTCTTATGGGTCACAATATATTCTTCATATCACCCAATAAACTCCAGTTTCTTTTATATAATCTCCCACCACACAGACACTAGACCCTCTAAGCAACCCATAACACGACTTCTTGAACACTCAGCGTTAATGTTTCTGTGTTAACGATCAGTCTTGTACTGAGATAGGTAGTATGTAGGCATCACGAGGAAGACATTTAGATATGTTAGTACCATGGTGATAAGGATGACAGAACACTCTATGTATCTGCCACTAACTCTGTATGTATGTATGTATGTATGTATGAGGTTGTGTTTGTATACGTGTGTTTTCATGTGTTTAATGTAGTTAAAATCGCTGCATATATATAATTTAGGACTGTAATAAGAGGCATATAATAAATATATTTCCCTTAAATACTCGAGAAAAAGATAATATCAAAATCAATCCTAGTCTTTCGAAGATACAAATTTAACTCGAAAAACGGCAAAATAATTTTCAAAAAACTTTCAGCCAGACACATACGGTATTGTTGTCATAATTACGAACAGGGACTATATTTCTGCATCGAACATATACTGTATATATATATTGTGACTGTCCATGGTAAAATTTAGGCTTTGACCGCTTACCATCATATTTACTGCTTTATCCTGCGATTCTCTGTCACACACACACACACACACACTAAATTCTTCTTTCAACTACGTGACATTTTACCCCTTTTATCTTTTATCACATATTTCCTAACTCATCCTCACTCCTCTTAGTAACAAATGTATGTTCGCTCTCTCTCTCTCTCTCTCTCTCTCTTTCTCTCCAGTGTTCTAGACAACTGCAGTGGTCAGTGATCTACGATAATCTGGCCATATGCGTAATGCTGCCTTGTGTCTGCCTTGCTCTTCCGGGCGTGTTTCTGCCCGTCTGATGTTATTGCCTGGTGTCCGTGTGTGTGTGTATATGTGTTGTGTTTTAATTTGTTTACATGTATTCCCTAGCGGTTACCCCTTCAATGTGTTAATTGTTTGTATGTTTTACATGTTTTATATTATTATTATTATTATTAATATTATTATTATTTTTTTCATATGTCTGCCTTCGTTTCTTCTGTCATCTTGGAGCCAATTATTTATATATTTTGCATAGCTGTCACTAATAAATGACCGTTATTACTGTTTTATTCCTTCAGTTTTGTTTTATGATTTGTTTCTGTTGATATTCATTCTTTGAGCGATGGCCAATAATTCGGACGAGAGAGCAATTGTCACGTGTATTTTAATGGGCAATTGTGGTCTGGTAGTTTTAACATATAAGTTGCATAAGAATTAAACTCGCTAACATAATCAACCTTCGATCTATTTTCCGATTCCAATGCGAAAAAGCCTTAAAATAATACAAACAAATAAATTGCGGATCGAAAGTTCCTCGTGAGACACCATCTTCAGAAGAATAAAATATACAGGAGAGTTAGGAACAAATGTAATATATATGACTAGTGATACATTGAATTAGAACGAACATAACATCCATAGAACACTAGTGTATATTTATAATAAATTGTGCTGAGGCAGTGAAAACAATACTGACCAGGCCAGTGAGAGTTTGGTAATGGAGGAAGAGTGATGGTTTATACTACAGAGGCCTTAGCTTGGGGGATCGTCAGATAGATAGATAGATAGAGAGAGAGAGAGAGAGAGAGAGAGAGAGAGAGAGAGAGAGAGAGAGAGAGAGAGAGAGAGAGAGAGAGAAAAGTATACGTAGACTGTGTCAGGTATCCGGGAAAAAAAACTTGATTACAATATGACCTAAGTATTTTAAACAGTCAGGAGGCTATGATTTTGGCTAACATTATATGATTTTAGGCAGTTTATGAAGAACCCGTGTAACTAAGAGGGTTTATTGAGATCGTAGTTACCCATTTGAGTTATACATATAAGTAGATTACAAACTAAAGACAATCGCCTAATGGTAACCAGAATATTATGAACATTACGTAACGGTGGTGAAGGGCTTCTTAAAAACAGAACACAGGGACGAAACAGTGTTCTGTGTGCTGATTTGATGACACTTGACTGCTCAGACCAACAGGCTCACGATTTGCCTTGTAATCGTGTCCTCCTTTCATTGTGTGTCAATTTTGTTTTCTGTTCTCTACCATTCTCATAACTCACAGGAATTATACACCTAAAGTGTTTCATGAATTAGGTTTTGTAAAGAATAATCACAAGTTTTGGAAAAATAATGATTTTAATTTTAATTTTGAATTTACTAATTCGAACACGTAAATTATTGAAACATTTATTATGTGTATCATTTTTGCTACAATAAAGTGTTCACGTTCTACACCCTAGGAGCTACATAGTTTTCTCTGAATATCGCATTAACAAAGAATATCACCAACCATAGACACAAACACCAACAAGGGAAGGAATATTATTTAAAAGCGGTTTGGAAAGGAAACACATCTTCTATTTGCTTTAGGAGACTTGATATACTTAATGAAGAGGGACCTCTTAGTGAGCGGAGATTTTGTCAGTTAGAGAGACCTGTTTACGAAAGAAAAAACAAATCGAGACCATGAAACAAATAGTTTAGAATGAGAAATTGCATTTATATGTATAGTTAAACTAGGGTATTTGTCTTAAGATTTTGGTTAAAGTATAAATATATAAATACTCTCTCTCTCTCTGTCTCTTCATGAATCAACCAGTAGGCATGTGTAATTTCCCTTTCAACTTATGTCTTCCTATACTATATAAACACTTTCCTTGTGGGCATTTCCTGACCTATAAGGTTACACTTCATCCTATTTCCGGTATGGGTTTTTTTGCCGGAGGGATCAGAGGGTGGTGAGAGAGCCGTCTACGATATCGCAATACCCATGATAACTGGGACCTTCAGTGCTACCATTTCTTGCCCTCAAAACCGCAAACTTGGAGTGGTAGAACTGTATACGTATCAGTGCATTACCACAAAGCCCACCGAAGTGCCAAAAAAATACACTCATTGTTCCCTGATTAAATAGCACTATGAATATTCCCATATTCAAATTTTGCTACAGAGGAGCAATGCCTAGTGAGTTAATTGCTCAATAGGTGGCGCTCTGAGAGTGAGGGTCGGAGTCTAGTGGGTGAGACAGTGAAGCATTGGGGCGAGGCAGCTCTAGAGATGGGGCTGCTTCGAGCCATGGGTGGGCAACCGGTCCCTGTGCATCTTGCGAAGGCAAGATGGGGGGGCTGGGGGGTAGGTTGCATCTCAAAGTGTTTCACAAGTCTCACTCCCTAGAGTGGAACGAGACCTCACGGGCTTCACCGTTGCAGATGATAGGGTGACTGGTAGTGGTTATTGATGGTCACATCACGAGTCTTGAACCGGTTTTCAGCAAGGTCAGGGAAGGTAGGAGGCATAATTGTATTCTCCAATGACCTTCCTTCATTTTCCTACCTTACCTAGTCCACCCCCCACTCATTGTACCCCCCCCCCCTTCCTAAAGAAATAAAACAAAATCAAATACAATTAGAACAATGAAAACAAAAATATAAGAAATATCACCGATGTGGTTGGCCCTGGTTTATTGGCACTGGTTAAGATCTACTGGTTGAAATGGTCTACTTGTTGAGTTACCTGCGAATCTTTACCTCAATCCATCATTATCTTCTGTATTCCTTTCCTTTCAACCATCCTATTGGTGTTACTTTACTTCACCATATTTTCATCTTCGTTTCCCCCCTTGTTTCGTTCCACCGTATGTATTCGTTAAGGGGAGAATATACTATTAATATTATTGTAGTACTTATTTTCTTATTCTAAATATACTACTAAGGTGGGGTATAATTTGACAGTCATTTAGAAGTTCGTATACTTTATTTTAATATTTAGCAAACTTACTGCTAACTTTATGCTAACCTAGTAACTATTTCTCTGTTCGGGCCAAAATGAGTTCAATACACAGGTTGAATATTTCGTCGACCCACCGTAGGTTGTACATTGGAACTCGAGAGCTCCCGTGACCACCTATTTGGATTCCCGCTACTCAGGTATTGACTCACTTCGACTTCGATCCAAAGGCACATTACTAGTCTCCAAAATAATATATATAGTTTTACCGGGCCCTACTGTGTCTACTCCAGAGACCAGGGCATTAATAAATCCGACCTTTATTTCGCTATCTAGAACAAGAGATATATTTTTAACTAAACTCCAAAATCATATAACTTTACCGGGCTCTAATATGTCTACTCAAGAGACCAGGGCGTTACTACATATTATGACACTCTTATATTAGATATTCTCTTAACCCTATATAATATATCTACTCAAAAGACCAGGGCGTTACTACACATGTCCTCGATCTCCCTATCTAGAACACTCTTAGATAATATATTCTCTTAACCCTATTACCAATAAATCCGTATGCCACGTATACCACCTATTCCAATAATATATCCCAACAAATGGCTTGATATGATCAGTATCTCAAAATACCTACATGAACAATATTCACCGCTTAATCCTCTACATATATTTTATGATTACCACATTATCCTGGAATTAATACTTGTAACGCTTACCACGAAACCGAAACCGACGGAATATTCCTTTAAACAATATGAATGATAATGTTTCCTTTATAACAAAAAAATATAGTTGATCATATGGACTAGTGTCCTCCTTACCTATTTCTCAAACTAAAGCTGATCTAATTGCAGTTTTTCTTTATTAACCTGAGCCCTATAGTTGCTTATCTATTTATGAATTATCCCCTCTTACTTTAATGTTAATATCTATTTGCTGCCCTACAAGATCCTATACTATTGATAGCTAATCGGCATAGAGCCTTCGCTATCAAGATTAACTATTATTCTCTTAACACATCATCATTTTATTTATTTACATAAGTCTAATATCTTTCTCTTAATTTTGTCCTATAAGAACACATCAATTATTATTGGTTGGAACCACTGGATTTGTCAAGCATTTTCTCTCTTTCTCGAAATCTGGTTCGGGCCCAATATGGGTCCTTTAAAAATATAAAACAGTCTTAGGTATCTACTGGATTATCTTCACCACTTCATAGCCGGCCAATAGCTCAACTGGAAATCTTCGCTCCCATCTACTATTTGTCGTCCCTCTGGAATCGCTTGGCTGTAGGTGTGCAAGCCAGCGATGTGACGACAGGCGGCCGAATACTGAAGGTGTATCCGCCTAGTAGGGGAGAGTGATGCCAAGCCCGAGGTGGACTTTACTGGAACAAGTGGTGTGGGCTGGAAGGCTGGAACAAGTGGATCCAAGTTTCCATGGGTGCCCAAGTGAGGGAGAGAATGTGGGTTGCAAGAAGTTAGCCCAGTGGAGTCAGAGAGGTGAATAAACCCTGCAGTCTCCCCTACCCCCTTGATATAGCCCCGCCTCCCGCTTTCCGGCGCTGTGATTGGCTGAGCCGCCCGCTCGGCCAGTCGAGGTTTTGGCCGCGCGGCTTGAATATATCTTTCCTTCGCTTCAACTCTTTTCTCTCCATAATAAGCTCCTGGAAGCTGGTTACGAATGTCTTTTAGTGGCTTACGGGAGTATAGGGCTAGCACTGATGCATTAGACCTATTGCAACCAGAGGAAACGGCCTGTGGAGAGAGCGAGAACGAGTTTAAACGTGAAGCTTTACATGTAGCTATCAGCTCCGAAAACGGAGGCTTCTGATTGGTCGGCCGGGAAGGTGTGGCATGTTTACCTCCAGAGTCCAGAGTGTCAAACTCAGCTGGTTTAAAGGGAAGGTTAAAGGGAGCGTGTTGATTGGCTGGCGGCCTTTTTACCTTAATTATTATAATAATAAAATTTATTAGCTTTAATAATATTATCAACTCTGTGAAGCAGAGAGGTATCGCACACACAGATCCCACCCGTATAGGCCTACTGTGAACCACAAATCAGCTTGTCCGTCGTCGTCGTCCGTCGTACATCTGTCTGTCCGGTAACTCCTCCTCGACCGTTTGATGGATTCTCACCAAATTTCACAAGTATATCCATTTGGTCAATGCGATGGTAAGTCAAAAAGATATTTTCCATTTAACTTAAAGGTTCAGGTCAAAGGTCAAGGTTAAAAATAAGGTCAATATTTCATATTTATTAGTTTTTACTCAAATTTCTTCATTTTCACTATACAAGTTATTGGTAACTTTGATATCCTTTTGACCACATTTCAAATAAATATTCTAAAGGTCAAGGTCAAAGGTCAAAATAGGATTTTTACTAGTATTTCTTATACTAACTGTTAGATTTCCACTAGGCTTACCATGTATATTCGGAATACCTAGGCCAAAGTCATACAAGAAACTATACAATTCCATATGAAAGGTCAAACTTACAGGTCAAGGTCAAATACAAGGTCAATATGCTATTTTCTTTACTTTTCATGCAAACTTCACAAAATTTAGTGAGATAGTTGCACCTTAAATGAAAAGGAAAATATTAAATTTTGACACACATATCATAAAGGTCAAGCTAAAGGTCAAAGGTCAAGGTCAACTATTCTATTAATATACAGACTAACTGATGGGTTTTAATGCAATTTGGCTTGCTTTTTTGATTTTCCAGGGCAATGTCAATGCAAACAAAAATTTATTCTTACACAAAGATCAAGGTCACAGGTCAAGGTCAAAGGTTAACTTTTACTATTTATTTTTAATTTCTACTCAAATGTTTTAATTGTCACTACACAAGTTAGTGGTAACCTTGATATCGTATTGCTCAAATTATAGATAAATATTCCAAAGGGTAAGGTCAAAGGTCAAGGTCAAATGTCAAAATAAGTGTTTTACTAGTATTTCTTATACTAACTGTTAGATTCTCACTAGGCTTACCATGTATATTCGCAATACCTAGGCCAAAGTCATACAAGAAACTATACAATTCCTTATGAAAGGTCAGGTTCACAGGTCAATGTCAAATATTAGGTCAATATGCTATTTTCTTCAATTTTCATGCAAACTTCACAAAATTTGGTGAGATAATTCTCACTACCAATAAATGCCCACAGTGGCCGATAGAGGCGCTGAACGCAAGGTTTACCACGGTGCATTGTGGGAAATGGGCGACATCGCGGAGCTATCCACCCTCCCTCTCCTTCAACAATTCAATAGTATATGCAGTTAGTCGAAATTTCTGTAGCTGACACATACTTTGGTCTATGCATACTTTTGTTTTATATATTTTAAAATCACCCATATTCATAAATAACGTATATTTACAATACAGAGTCAGCAGGTATTTTCACGCCAATTTTGTTATGATAATTAATCAGCTTATAATTAGCCTATGTTTGTAGTCATTATCATCTGCATATGGACTTTCCCTTTATTATTATACCATATAAGCACTTAGTGTAGTCGTATACTGTATAATAAAAACGTGTAGAATCACGCACAGATTTTTAAACACTCTAACCATGTACACCACCAGGACGGTTAAAGGTTTATCACACGCCTACGACTTATTATCCATTCTCGAATACTGGATATTAATCTAATCATGTTCATATTCCCAACCGCGCTATAGTAGGCCTAATGTTTAAGGGGAGGTATTTAGTTTGTTCCCTAGACCTCCATCAAGCTAAAAATTACACCCCCTTGAGTCCCTTTCAAGATAAATTTGTACATTTTTCGGTAGAAAAATGTCCCGGCCAAAGGCCGGTTCCTCTTAAATTACAGGCTCGCTATCGCTCGCCAGGATAAAATCGACACCTGAATTGCAAGAAAGGTCTTAATATGGGGTGAAAGTTCTTAAAATCGCTAAACTAATGGGGCAAACGTTTTATAATATCAGGAGCAATGGGGACAAACATGAGGGAGAAAGGGGTCAAGAAAAAAATGCCTGAAGTGGAGATCTGCCCTTAAGTGAGAGGAAGGAATATTCATGGGGCACAGATCATCCTGACCAGCATCGCTACGAAATATCCCTGAACCTACTGATAATCTACTGTATGTTTAATTAATTTCAACACAACACCAAACACCCCAATGAAATCAATTAAAGTATATATGTGATTCACCGGGATTCGAACCTGGGTTATCACACTAAGATTTGTGCCACCTTAACCATTACACCACCAGGACGGTTAAAGGTTTATGCACACACCTACGACTTATTATCCATTCTCGAATACTGGATATTAATCTTAATCATGTTCATAATCCCAGCCGTGCTATGGTAGGCCTAATGTTTAAGTAAATCAGATATATATCAAATGTCACATATTCGAATCCCGGTGGATCATATATACTTTAATTAATTTCATTGGGGGTGTGGTGGTGAGATTAATAAAAATAATATATTGTAATAGTTAGAGTCAAAGGTCAAGGTCAAAACAAGAGTGTTTGTAATTTTCCCTAAACACCTCCTAGACTATTTAATGTATTTTCACCAAATTGTATAGGCAAATTCAGTTGGTTAATGCGACGACCATCCAAATAATTTATAATGTATTATATTTTTAGTCAAAGGTCAAGGTCACAGTATATGATCACTATTTGTAATCTATAGGTTTTTATACAAATTACACCATATTTATAATGCTAGTTAATACGAACAATGGTGTTAAGCTAACTAATGTCGAAGGTCAAGGTCAGAGGTTAAGGTTAAATGTCAAAATAAGATTTTTACTAGTAATTCCAATTTAATGTAAGATTCTCAGTAGGCCGAGGTCAAACAAGAATAAATATAATTCCATTTGATAGGTCAAGGTCACAGGTCAAAGTCAAATATAAGGTCAATATGCTAATTTCTTTACTATTCACGTAAACTTCACAAAATTCGTTGAAACAGTTGTTCTTTAAATGAAAATTAAAATTTTAAATTTTCAGACATCATGAAGGTCAAGATGAAGGTCAAAGGTCAAGGTCAGCTATTCCTTTAATACCTCTGGAACTAGTTGATGATCTTTAATGAAGTTTGGCACGCTTATTTGATTTTCCAGGGTTACATTAATGCAAGCAAATAATATAATCATACATAAAGGTCAAGGTCACATGTCAAAGTCAAAAGTCAACCTTCATCATAAAACATACTCAAATTTTGATAAGCTGACTGTTAGTTGCATTTTACATAAATAGCATATATATAAATTTCATATATATATTCTAATACTTAAGGTCAAAAGAGAAGTGTTAAACTTTTCCTAGACTGTTTAACCCTTTCTGTACTGGCGACGTCTTTTTTATCATATTCTAGCTATAATTAAACGATTTTGTGGAGCTTAAGAGGGATCTGTGGTGGAAAAAAGGTTGATTAGGATAGTTGAAAGCCTTTTATTTAAGCTGATAAGAATATTCTATTATTATCCAGTATAAAATGAAAAGGACAGAACTGGTACTGAACAGGTTAATTTATCGTCACCAAATTTTGCAGGCAAATTCGGTTGGTCAATGCGACGACTATCGCCTCCCGTCGGGGGAAACTTGATATCGGGGCGAATCCTCCAGTATTCTTGGTGACATTATTAGTGATGATGGTGATAGTAGTAGTGATGATGGTGATAGTTCAGATGATGACAGTAGCAGAGATGGTAGTAACAGCAGGGATGATGGTGATAGCAATGATGATGGTGATAATAGTAGTGATGATGGTGATACTTGTAGTGATAATGATGAAAGTAGTGATGATGATCGTAGTAATGATGGTGACAGTAGTAGTGATGATGATGACTACTAGTAGTAGTAGTGATGATGGTGATAGTACTAGGTGTAGTGATGATGGGTATAGTAGTAGTGATGATGGTGACAGTAGTAATGGTGATTGTAAGATGATGGTGATAGATATAGTGATAATAGTGACAGTAGTGATGATGTTAGTGATGATGGTGACAATTTTGGTGATGATAGTAACAGATGTAGTGATGATGGTGACAGTTGTAGTGATGATAGCAGTAGTGATGATGGTGATAGTAGTAGTTATACTGGTGATAATAGTAGGGATGATGGTAACCCATCGCAAAGTTGGGTATGCCATTTTGATTTTGGGTAAAACGGCACTTCTACTTTATTATTATTTGTTCTTAAATTTTCCTCCTTACGCCTCCATTAAACTTAAGAAATACCCTTCAGATCCACCTTCGGGGTTAAGTTTCAAATTTTTCGGTAAAAAAAAAAAAAAAAAAAATATGTCCCAGTCGTAGGCTAGTTTCTCCTAAATTGCAAGTTCGCTATCATTCGCCAAGATTAAATCGATACCTGAACCTCTTCTGGACCGAGAATGTCTTTTTAATTATATTTTAGCTATATTTAGAGGATTTTGTGCGGTTTAATCCTTTGGCTGCGGGTGACGTTCTGGAATGTTTTGGCAAGTTACAGCAATTTCCAGGCTTTAAAAGCCTGTAAAAAACGTAAAAATTGAGTGTCAGTGGGCGGGAGCGTGAGGGGCCCACCTCCGTCCCTCAGAGCACCGAGCGGCTCACTGAGCTAGGCTGTGTCTCGCGCGGGTCTCTCTCTGTCTCTTTCAACAGTGTAGCCAAGCGAGCGAGTGCTACCAAATAGTGGGTTTCCCGCGTTTTACTGGCACCGCTGCGGGCGAACCAGATCACGTACGGGGCCCGTTCTGGTCTCGTTTTGAAGCAATTTTTGCCTAGTTTTTGGCAGAATACACTTCCTTTAATGCAGATGCTTGATTTATCATTCAGGAGTGCCAGAATATGCCCTAAATAGCCCACACATAGCCGCAGCCAATGGGTTAAGAAGGGTCTGTGGTCGTTAATAGGGTTAAGTGAAATAGTTCGAAGCCTACTAATTGTTGGAGGCCTTTTTGAAATTGAAAATATTGTCTAATAGTAGTTAGAATAAGTTACAAACACGTTGCCAGTACGAAAGGGGTTAATGGTGTAAAATGTCTTAAAATTGACATAAACAGTCCAAAAGGTCTTAAAATCGCCAAACTATTAGGGAGAACGTCCTAAAATATCAAAACTAGTAATACTAAACATGAGGGAGAAGAAGGGGGTTCACAAGACACCCACCTAAATATTAAACTATTAAGCATTATAATACGATATAAAGGGTTTTCTATTGCACACATTGTATTCTAACCTGCCAAATTTAAATAATTTGTTTATATTTCGCGCATTTCAAATTATTATTTGATTTATTTTTGTACAGGGCAATGAGAGAAGATACAACATAATTACTAGAAAGTACTATTTACAGAATATTCAGCATAGTAAAGAGGGGAAAGACTAGAGTTAATTTACTACAGTGAGTGAAGAGCGTCATCCTTCATTTGGGATATATGTTGTTATAAAATCGAATTCAATACTGAAAGTCGCTAGTTAATAACTCCCACACACAGTGTATTCTTGAATGAAACTCACAATATATTATGCTGATCGTATTGTAAATCAATACTAACTTACCGGTAAGAAATATACTATACACATTTTACATAATCTCGGTTAATAGAAGAAGTATTTAAAGAATGTTAATATAATGTCCCAATTAATATAAGACAGTGTGCATCAATTGACCACCTATGAGTTTTTGGCTTTAAGAACATTAAGAGCTGTATACATAAATACATAAAGAGCTGTATACATAAATACATAAAGAGCTGTATACATAAATACATAAAGAGCTGTATACATAAATACATAAAGAGCTGTATACATAAATACATAAAGAGCTGTATACATAAATACATAAAGAGCTGTATACATAAATAGTTAGCAGAATAACCAGCTAAAATACGGTTGTCTTACATTATAAATACATAAAATAATAAGCAACATACTCGCTATCCAACAGAATCCTACATTATTTTATAATTTATATTTAATATTGATGTCTACGACTACGATTTCCTTATAGCCTGAAACTCGCAAGTCGTCATTAAGTGGAGGTTACGATTGTCTGGACCCCCTTCTTTCTGATATTTAGCCCCATTGGCTTCTAGATTTTAAGACGTTCGATTCATGAGGTTAACAATTTTAAAAAGTGTTGTGCCATTTAGCTGTCTATATGTTTGCTGGCGAACGATAGCGAGCCTGTACTTTAGAAGGAACCGGCCTCCGGCCGCGATATTTCTCTACCGAAAAATGTAGAATATGTTCTCAAAAGGGGTCTTGGGGTTATTTGTTATAACTTGATGGAGGTCTAGGGAGGAAACTAAAAAAAATAATAACTAACTAGATACATAAATAAACACTGTATATACAAATCTCTCCGTAAGTGAGTAACCTCAATGTATAGCAAGGTGTGAGCCCGGGCCAACTATGTAAATATCGTGTTGTGGCGGTAGGGAGGGAGGTGAGATAGGGTAGGGGGGGGGGGGGGGGTCCTGGAGCGGAAAATGCCCCTAGACCCATCCTTCAAGATAAATTTGTACATTTTTCGGTAGAATAAATCATCCTAAATTACGGGCTTGCTGTAGCTCGCCAAGATATAATCTACACCTTAGTGACAGGCACAAAAGGTCATACAATCATTAACAAATGAAGCGAAAGTCTTAACATTTGAAAACTAATGAGGCTGAACATAAAGAAGTTGATCCACAAACAAACAAAATCCCCTTAAACCTCTTTCCTACCCACCCTGCCTCCTAATACCTTACTTCCTAACTACCCTCCCTGCCTCCTAATACCTTACTTCCTAACTACCCTCCCTGCCTCCTAATACCTTACTTCCTAACTACCCTCCCTGCCTCCTAATACCTTACTTCTAACTAACTACCCTCCCTGCCTCCTAATACCTTACTTCCTAACTACCCTCCCTGCCTCCTAATACCTTACTTCCTAACTACCCACCCTGCCTCCTAATACCTTACTTCCTAACTACCCACCCTGCCTCCTAATACCTTCCTTCCTAACTACCCCCCCTGCCTCCTAATACCTTACTTCCTAACTACCCTCCCTGCCTCCTAATACCATCCTTCGTAACTACCCACCCTGCCTCCTAATACCTTACTTCCTAACTACCCACTTTGCCTCCTAATACCTTCCTTCCTAACTACCCACCCTGTCTCCTAATACCTTCCTTCCTAACTACCCACCCTGCCTTCTAATACCTTACTTCCTAACTATTCACCCTGACTCCTAATACCTTCCTTCCTAACTACCCACCCTCCCTCCTAATACCTTACTTCCTAACTACCCACCCTGCCTCCTAATACCTTCCTTCTTAACTACCCTCCCTGCCTCCTAATACCTTCCATCCTAACTACCGACCCTGCCTCCAAATACCTTACTTCCTAACTACCCACTCTGCCTCCTAATACCTTCCTTCCTAACTACCCACTCTGCCTCCTAATACCTTCCTTCCTAACTACCCACTCTGACTCCTAATACCTTCCTTCCCAACAACCCACTCTGCCTCCTAATACCTTACTTACTAACTACCCACCCTGCCTCCTAATACCTTCCTTCCCAACTACCCACCCTGCCTCCTAATACCTTCCTTCCTAACTACCCACCCTGCCTCCTAATACCTTCCTTCCCAACTACCCACTCTGCCTCCTAATACCTTCCTTCCTAACTACCCACCCTCACTCCTAATACCTTCCTTCCTAACTACCTACACTTCCTCCTAATACCTTCCTTCCCAACTACCCACCCTGCCTCATAATACTTTCCTTCCTAACTACCCACCATGCCTCATAATACCTTCCTTCCTAACTACCCACCCTGCCTCCTAATACCTTCCTTCCTAACTACCCACCCTGCCCCCTAATACCTTCCTTCCTAACTACCCACTTTGCCTCCTAATACCTTCCTTCCTAACTACCCACCCTGTCTCCTAATACCTTCCTTCCTAACTACCCACCCTGCCTTCTAATACCTTACTTCCTAACTATTCACCCTGACTCCTAATACCTTCCTTCCTAACTACCCACCCTCCCTCCTAATACCTTACTTCCTAACTAACCACCCTGCCTCCTAATACCTTCCTTCTTAACTACCCTACCCTCCCTGCCTCCTAATACCTTCCATCCTAACTACCGACCCTGCCTCCAAATACCTTACTTCCTAACTACCCACTCTGCCTCCTAATACCTTCCTTCCTAACTACCCACTCTGCCTCCTAATACCTTCCTTCCTAACTACCCACTCTGACTCCTAATACCTTCCTTCCCAACAACCCACTCTGCCTCCTAATACCTTACTTACTAACTACCCACCCTGCCTCCTAATACCTTCCTTCCCAACTACCCACCCTGCCTCCTAATACCTTACTTCCTAACTACCCACCCAGCCTCCTAATACCTTCCTTCCTAACTACCCACCCTGCCTCCTAATACCTTACTTCCTAACTACCCTCCCTGCCTCCTAATACCATCCTTCGTAACTACCCACCCTGCCTCCTAATACCTTACTTCCTAACTACCCACTTTGCCTCCTAATACCTTCCTTCCTAACTACCCACCCTGTCTCCTAATACCTTCCTTCCTAACTACCAACCCTGCCTTCTAATACCTTACTTCCTAACTATTCACCCTGACTCCTAATACCTTCCTTCCTAACTACCCACCCTCCCTCCTAATACCTTACTTCCTAACTAACCACCCTGCCTCCTAATACCTTCCTTCTTAACTACCCTCCCTGCCTCCTAATACCTTCCATCCTAACTACCGACCCTGCCTCCAAATACCTTACTTCCTAACTACCCACTCTGCCTCCTAATACCTTCCTTCCTAACTACCAACTCTGCCTCCTAATACCTTCCTTCCTAACTACCCACTCTGACTCCTAATACCTTCCTTCCCAACAACCCACTCTGCCTCCTAATACCTTACTTACTAACTACCCACCCTGCCTCCTAATACCTTCCTTCCCAACTACCCACCCTGCCTCCTAATACCTTCCTTCCTAACTACCCACCCTGCCTCCTAATACCTTCCTTCCCAACTACCCACTCTGCCTCCTAATACCTTCCTTCCTAACTACCCACCCTCACTCCTAATACCTTCCTTCCTAACTACCTACACTTCCTCCTAATACCTTCCTTCCCAACTACCCACCCTGCCTCATAATACTTTCCTTCCTAACTACCCACCATGCCTCATAATACCTTCCTTCCTAACTACCCACCA
Organism: Paralithodes platypus; assembly: GCA_032716605.1. Lineage (NCBI taxonomy): Eukaryota > Metazoa > Arthropoda > Malacostraca > Decapoda > Lithodidae > Paralithodes > Paralithodes platypus. Next base: position 35,264,308 of record CM064491.1, on the reverse strand, counting down.
TGCCTCCTAATACCTTCCTTCCTAACTACCCACCCTGCCCCCTAATACCTTCCTTCCTAACTACCCACCCTGCCTCATAATACCTTCCTTCCTAACTACCCCCCCTGCCTCCTAATACCTTCCTTCCTGACTACCCACCATGCCTCCTAATACCTTCCTTCCTAACTACTCACCCTGCCTCCTAATACCTTACTTCCTAACGACCCTACCTGCCTAATACCTTACTTCCTAACTACCCTACCTGCCTCCTAATACCTTCCTTCCTAACTACTCACCCCGCCTCCGAATACCTTACTTCCTAACTACCCTACCTGCCTCCTAATACCCTCCTTCCTAACTACTCACCCAGCCTCTTAATAACTTACTTCCTAACTACCCACACTGCCTCCTAATACCTTCCTTCCTAACTACCCACCCTGCCTCCTAATACCTTCCTTCCTAACTACCCACTCTGTCTCCTAATACTTTCCTTCCTAACTACCCTCCCTGCCTCCTAATGCCTTACTTCCTAACTATCCACCCTGCCTCCTAATACCTTCCTTCCTAACTACCCACCCTGCCTCCTAATATCTTACTTCCTAACTACCCACCATGCCTCCTAATACCTTACTTCCTAACTACCCTCCCTTCCTCCTAATACCTTCCTTCCTAACTACCCACCCTGCCTCCTAATACCTTCCTTCCTAACTACCCACCCTGCCTCCTAATTTCTTCCTTCCTAACTGCCCTCCCTGCCTCCTAATACCTTCCTTCCTAACTACCCACCCTGCCTCCTAATACCTTCCTTCATAACTACTCACCCTGCCTCCTAATACCTTACTTCCTAACTACCCTCCCTGCCTCCTAATACCTTCCTTCCTAACTACCCACCCTGCCTCCTAATTCCTTACTTCCTAACTACCCTCCCTGCCTCCTAATACCTTCCTTCCTAACTACCCACCCTGCCTCCTAATGTCTTCCTTCCTAACTACCCTCCCTGCCTCCTAATACCTTCCTTCCTAACTACCCACCCTGCCTCCTAATACCTTCCTTCATAACTACTCACCCTGCCTCCTAATACCTTACTTCCTAACTACCCTCCCTGCCTCCTAATACCTTCCTTCCTAACTACCCACCCTGCCTCCTAATCTTAGACCATGAAACAAATATGTGTTCATGTTCGTCCCTCGAATCAATTAGTCTATTTAATTTGCATTCTGAAAACATCATACAGTACTACCATCAATGACAAATATGTTAATGGCATTGAATAAAAGTACACCTAAATCTTTCACGCAGTATGTATGCATACATACAAATTACATTTGTTTTTATCTTGCTATTGCGTCACATACTGTTATTCCAAATGCATTACAGGAAAACAAATTGTGACAAACAAAATAATATGTGTCATGCTTCTCTCCGTTAATGTGTTGGGTTGGGCATGTGTGAATACATTATTTTCACTTCACTTTCCCCATATAACTACCTTCATCATTATGTTGTATCCACCCAGCACTGAACACATAATGAGTATGAAAAGGGTAATTCAATGGGCCATTATAATCAATCACCGAAAGGTATATTGGTGATAATAAACCCAATATATATCATTCATTGATAAATCCCCATCAGTAAGCCCAATATGTTTATACCCACTCGTCTTAAATCTCAAAATCACCCATATCTCATTTGAATTCATAATTATATATGCATTTCTGCAAATTTAGCCCTGCATATATGAGAGTTCCAAAGCTCATCTGTTGAATAGAAGAATGATTGGGAGTATCCTTCACTCTTGGCTTGCACAAACTAGGGGTGGGATTGTGTTGCAATTCGGGTACAACGTTCTCTATGTAGATTATGTGGTATACACTGAGAGAGCTGAGAAACACTGATTATTGTAATAACAGTAGAATAGTGAAAGAGATGCAACATCACGGCGAAGAGAGAGAGAGAGAGAGAGAGAGACTGCAGACAATAGGTGAGTGGACGTGAGTTAATGAGACGAAATGCTTTCTTTTCTATGTTCATATTTACGCATCTGAGATATTATACACTGTTATCAGAAAGAAGACTGAGGATAGATTACTTTAGGTGCCAGAATAGCGTTAACACATGCTGTACCAGCGACGTCTTTGTGTATTTAGGCGCCAGAATAGCGTTAACACATGCTGTACCAGCGACGTCTTTGTGTATTTTACACTGTTATCAGAAAGAAGACTGAGGATAGATTACTTTAGGCGCCAGAATAGCGTTAACACATGCTGTACCAGCGACGTCTTTGTGTATTTTACACTGTTATCAGAAAGAAGACTGAGGATAGATTACTTTAGGCGCCAGAATAGCGTTAACACATGCTGTACCAGCGACGTCTTTGTGTATTTAGGCGCCAGAATAGCGTTAACACATGCTGTACCAGCGACGTCTTTGTGTATTTTACACTGTTATCAGAAAGAAGACTGAGGATAGATTACTTTAGGCGCCAGAATAGCGTTAACACATGCTGTACCAGCGACGTCTTTGTGTATTTAGGCGCCAGAATAGCGTTAACACATGCTGTACCAGCGACGTCTTTGTGTATTTTACACTGTTATCAGAAAGAAGACTGAGGATAGGTTACTTTAGGTGCCAGAATAGCGTTAACACATGCTGTACCAGCGACGTCTTTGTGTATTTAGGCGCCAGAACAGCGTTAACACATGCTGTACCAGCAACGTCTTTGTGTATTTTACACTGTTATAAGAAAGAAGACTGAGGATAGGTTACTTTAGGCGCCAGAATAGCGTTAACACATGCTGTACCAGCGACGTCTTTGTGTATTTAGGCGCCAGAATAGCGTTAACACATGCTGTACCAGCGACGTCTTTGTGTATTTTACACTGTTATCAGAAAGAAGACTGAGGATAGATTACTTTAGGTGCCAGAATAGCGTTAACACATGCTGTACCAGCGACGTCTTTGTGTATTTAGGCGCCAGAATAGCGTTAACACATGCTGTACCAGCGACGTCTTTGTGTATTTAGGCGCCAGAATAGCGTTAACACATGCTGTACCAGCGACGTCTTTGTGTATTTTACACTGTTATCAGAAAGAAGACTGAGGATAGATTACTTTAGGCGCCAGAATAGCGTTAACACATGCTGTACCAGCGACGTCTTTGTGTATTTAGGCGCCAGAATAGCGTTAACACACTTTTTTTTTTTTTTTTTTTTTTTTTTTTTTTTAAGAGACAATGAACGGAGGAAGGAAAAACACAGATAAAACAAAAAGGTCCATGTGCCTAAAGGCATCCTCCATTCATAAAATGTTTGTAACAACTGGATTTAAACATTTGTTGATTGTAAGTTTGTGGAAAGCAATTCGAGGGAAGTGAATTCCAAAGAGTAGTAGCTCTGGGGATAAATGAATTCTGATAAGCAGAAGTTCTGCATTGTGGAGGAGAAAGTGTAAATTCATGGGCGCTCTCAGCTGCCCTAGTTCTACGGGGAAAGATGTGGAGAGGCGGCACAATTGAAGCAAGTTCCTCGGAACAATTGCTGTGAAAATATCTGTAGAATAATGCAAGGGATGCAACGTTTCTTCGTATGGCTAATGTAGGAAGGTCCTGTGTGATTGCAGGGTTATTGATTAATCTAATAGCTTTATTTTGAATTTTGTCCAACTGCCTCAATGCAACCACTCCACTTCCACCCCACAGAGGTGAACAGTAATCCATCTGAGAGCGCACATGACTTTTATATATTACGGCCAACTGCTCGTCAGTGAAGAATTCTCGAACTCTGTACAGGAGTCCCAGTTTTTTAGAGGCATTCTTAGCAATGCTTCTAACATAATGTGTCCAGCTCAAGTTAGTAGTTAATGTTACACCGAGAATGTCAATACTAGGGGAAGTGGGAATATTTACATCATTAAAAAATATATGGGAGTCAGTGAGATTCTGTCGGTTAGAAAATTGAATGTACTTGGTTTTCTGTGCATTAAAGGAAACATGCTGTACCAGCGACGTCTTTGTGTATTTTACACTGTTATCAGAAAGAAGACTGAGGATAGATTACTTTAGGCGCCAGAATAGCGTTAACACATGCTGTACCAGCGACGTCTTTGTGTATTTAGGCGCCAGAATAGCGTTAACACATGCTGTACCAGCGACGTCTTTGTGTATTTTACACTGTTATCAGAAAGAAGACTGAGGATAGATTACTTTAGGCGCCAGAATAGCGTTAACACATGCTGTACCAGCGACGTCTTTGTGTATTTAGGCGCCAGAATAGCGTTAACACATGCTGTACCAGCGACGTCTTTGTGTATTTAGGCGCCAGAATAGCGTTAACACAGGCTGTACCAGCGACGTCTTTGTGTATTTTACACTGTTATCAGAAAGAAGACTGAGGATAGATTACTTTAGGCGCCAGAATAGCGTTAACACATGCTGTACCAGCGACGTCTTTGTGTATTTTACACTGTTATCAGAAAGAAGACTGAGGATAGGTTACTTTAGGCGCCAGAATAGCGTTAACACATGCTGTACCAGCGACGTCTTTGTGTATTTAGGCGCCAGAATAGCGTTAACACATGCTGTACCTGCGACGTCTTTGTGTATTTTACACTGTTATCAGAAAGAAGACTGAGGATAGATTACTTTAGGCGCCAGAATAGCGTTAACACATGCTGTACCAGCGACGTCTTTGTGTATTTAGGCGCCAGAATAGCGTTAACACATGCTGTACCAGCGACGTCTTTGTGTATTTAGGCGCCAGAATAGCGTTAACACATGCTGTACCAGCGACGTCTTTGTGTATTTTACACTGTTATCAGAAAGAAGACTGAGGATAGGTTACTTTAGGCGCCAGAATAGCGTTAACACATGCTGTACCAGCGACGTCTTTGTGTATGTTACACTGTTATCAGAAAGAAAACTGAGGATAGGTTACTTTAGGCGCCAGAATAGCGTTAACACATGCTGTACCAGCGACGTCTTTGTGTATTTTACACTGTTATCAGAAAGAAGACTGAGGATAGGTTACTTTAGGCGCCAGAATAGCGTTAACACATGCTGTACCAGCGACGTCTTTGTGTATTTGATTCTAGTTATATTTAGACGATTGTATTCAGCTTCGGAAGGACGCCTAGAAATTAAAATGCTACAGACTCCAATCACCCTTTTAGCTACCATGTAGCCATCCTAAGCTTCATGAAATCGTCTAAATGTAGCTGACATCAAATAAAAAAAAAAACTCACCGGTACAGAAAGGGTTAACAGTTGACCTACTAAGCTGCCAGACCAGTGTTGAAGATAAAGTTGAGGGATTAAGGGATTTTTTATGGCCCTCTGCTCACACATGTTTAGCCCCATTAATGCTGATCATTCAAGACGCTCGCCACACTAGTTTGGTGATTTGTTTTGCCAAAATGAATACCTTTAGTGTCCTTTGGGTGTCGATTTTATCCTGGCGAGCGACAGTGAGCTTGTATTGTAGGAGAGACATTATTATACCAAAACATGAATAAACTGATCTCGAAGGGGATTCATAGTGCGTATATCAAAGTTTGATAAAGGTCTAGGGAACAAACTACTCCCCCTGCCCTTCCCCCACTACTCCCCCTGCCCTTCCCCCACTACTCCCCCTGCCCTTCCCCCACTACTCCCCCTGCCCTCCCCCTGCCCTTCCCCCACTACCCCGGCCTTATCCCCTTTTGTACCGTCAACATCATATATTTGATTTTGGCTACTACTATTTGCTTATATTCAGTTTAGGAAGGAACTCTAGCAATTATATGGCATCGAACCTTTTAACTACCACAGATTTCTCGTAAGATGCATAAAAGCGTCTAAATATAGCTAGACAGAAAATACAACAGACGTCGCCGGTACAGAAGGGGTTAAAGGGAGATTTATATATATTGGTTTATTTAAGTGTGTATTTTGTTTAGTTAATTATATATTTTTATTTGATATTCTTTTTAGTTTCCTCTCTAGACTTCCATGAAGCTTTAATAAACAAATACCCTCAAGTCTCCCCTTCTAAATATATTTGTGCATTTTTCCGTAGATATAATCCCTCCTAACTTGCACGCTTGCTATCGCTCACCAGGAAAAAACGACACCTACATGGCACAAAAGGTCTTATAATCACCAAATGAATGGAACGAATGTCTAAATAAAAAATGCATAACTAATGGGGCTACACATGAGAGAGAAGGGTATATCCCCAGACCACCAACCCCCCCCCCCCACACACACACACACTCATACACTACTGAGATAGTAATGACTTCCATAAACTATTAATATCTGCATTTTACATTAATATTTGTAATACGAGTTCTTCAAAAGTGTCCTCTCCATTTTCCCCGGTTAATCCCCTTCATTTAGCAATTAGCTGGCAATTCCTATCCTTCTCATTCCACATCCAACCACCCATCTTCTCCATGCCCTTCCCTACTCGCAACAAGTCCACAACATTATAGTGGTATGGCTTTATCATGGCAGTATGTTAGGGGGACAGGTATAGTTGCCCACATAAGTTCTCTTCCTCGTCGTGCCCTTGTGTATGACAAGTAAAATAGTGAGAATAAATTGCAAGTGTGGTACATTTTAATTATCAGTCGACATATCAGATGAGTTCACCACTGCATAAGAAACTACACTCGTAAGTCAATCATGCGCATTATATTTCCATGTATAAGATCCCAGAGAGGAACAAAACGTATGTGGGGAACTGTACATAACAGCAACGTATATACGTTATTGTACACACACACACACACACACACACACACACACACACACACACACACACACACACACACATACACCGAAACATATTGTACAACTAACTCGTACAACATATTATATAACAATTCAATTAACTTATATTCAAAACATGTAATTTAATATGATGGCATGCTAAGTTAGCGTTAATAGTGATTAATAAGAGATACATATTGGCAGACATTTAATCTCGGTTTATTATCTCTGTTATTTTATTTTATTTTGTTAGCTGACAGTAAATTGTTATGTCTTGATCTTGATTACTCCGTTAGTATGTAGATGGTGTAGCGAAATATGTTGTTAGTAATGAAAACCTGGCAGTAGCCTAATATGCAGCAGAGACATATATTCCAACCATTTCACTTGCAAGGCGGCCGCATTAACTAAGGCCCTTACTCTTCCGTTCACTGAACCTTATAGGGCGGGGTCAACTATAAAGGAGGTGGTCATAGGACAACAGTAAAAGCTACACTACGTTAGTTTACATTTGTACTATCAGACGTGTTCATAATATTGTGGTAAGACAATATCAAATACCATATCGATAGTAAAAACAAATGTAGGTTTAATGAAGGTAATTTGAGTATAAGGTTCATTCATACGGCTGAAATATGTTGCATGCCATAAGCTGTAATGTTCTCGCCTATTAACTTTGCATTTACGTTACCCTTAACCCCTTGAAGTTTAGGACGTTGTTTGCTAGTTTATTTTGGCTATTATTACAGGATTTTAATCACCTTACAAATAACTTGTGGGAGCTAGATAATTTATTGAAGTAATGTTTACCCCTATGATTCCTAGAGACCCTTTCTAAAATGCATAAACTCGTCTAATGAAAACCAGAATAGTGTGTAAAAATGCGTCATCAAACACTAACAGTGTTGATGAAGGTTGTGATGTACGGATAAGGGGGGGGGGGATCTTTATACCCCTTTTCCTGCATGTTTAGCCCATTTGTTTCGATATTTTAACCCTTAACCAACGGCGCACGACATCTGTCGAGTTAAATAAATTTGGACTATGTGGCGGTGCACGACAGCTGTCGAGTGCCATTTTCAGCACGTAATGTTGCTGAGAGAGAGAGCTGAGCGGTGGGACGAGCGTAGTAACCTTATGACCGCTCCCCACGACCACCGTGGACGTACTAAACTGTATTCTACCTTCCTCCCCCTCTCGCACTTGCTACACAGGGAAATATGTATGGAAATTACCTAATTTTAGGTTTTTTGCACTCGTGTTGCACGATCGTTGCAAGAGAACCAGTGGTCGTACAAGGATGGTTCAGGTGTCATTGGAAAGCTCTGTTTACGCCCTTTCAGGGATAGATACTTGTTTTACGCTCTGGGTCTTATTTATGCATGAAAATGAGCACGGAAACAACCCTATTTAGGGTTAAACAAAAACGCTGGGCGGCACAGTGTAAAATACCCTACCACTCGCTCTTTGTGTGTTAAGACGTTCGCCCCATTAGTTTGGCGATACTATGACCTTTCGACTTGTTGTTTTGTTAATTTTAAAACCTTTTGAGCCATTTAGGTGTCCTTTTTTTTTCCTGGCGAGCGAAAACAAGCCAGCAATATAGTAAGAACTGGCTTAGGCCGGTGCATTGTCCTACCCCAAAAATATTCCAATTTATCTCGAAGGGGTATTTTCATAAGCCTGATGGAGGTCAAGTGAGCAAACTTATTTAAACATATTATATATATATATATATATATTTAATACATATGAGATTGAAAGAAATGGGAAGACGAAACCCCTCCAGACCACCTCAAAGCCGAAATCAACACAGCCCTCGAACAACTCCTTGAACAACACAGAAGACAAGCCGAAAACACAACCATAAAAAAGCTTGCCCGTCTTTATGGCGGAAACTTAAAACTTCCCAAACCAACAAAAGGATACATAAACCTAACTAACACCATTCTGACCCTGGACCAAGAAGACCTCCTCAACAAAGGCCTCAACTGCCACTACAGCTCCAAACCTGGCCCCCACCGGAAACGCCTAGAAACGGAAATCCTCCTGGACAACATCCTATGACTCAAGAAGGATGGCAAGGTCACCACTACTCCCGCCCTACAACCTACTCTCCTCGCTGAAGCCGCCAAAACCAGAGGAACTCACCATAGCAAAATCCTCAACAAACAACACGTCCAAGCTGCCAAACAATTAAGAGACAACCCCAACATCATCATCCGTCGTGCGGATAAAGCTTCCTGCCTCGTGATTCATGACAAGGAGGAATATCTTAGAAAAATGGACGTCATCTTAAGTGACAACACCAAATTTAAAAAGATCACCCGCAACCCAACCAACGAAATCAAACGTACTGCCAACACCACCATCACCGCCATCAATGCCAAACAAGGAGGGGTCCACCTTAAAAAACTCGTCGGAGAATACACCCCTGGTTATGCGTACGGAACCATCAAAACACACAAACCTGGGAACCTCCTCCGCCCCATCATCTCCCAGATCCCCACTGCCACCTACCAGATCGCCAAGGCCCTGAACAACCTCCTCACCCCCTACGTGCCCAGCCAATACAACCTTAACTCAGCCCACGATTTCTTGAAAATTTTACGAGACGCCCCCCGGAACAACAACCACACAATCGCCTCTCTCGACATAGAAAGCCTGTTCACTAACGTGCCAGTGGATAGGACCATTGACATGATTCTACGTCGAATTTACCATTGCCCTGATACACCAACACTGGACATCCCGGAGAAGGCCCTGAAAACACTACTGGAGCTATGTACCAAGGAGGCCCCTTCCTTTGCCCCCGGGGCAACATGTACAAGCAGATAGACGGTGTGGCGATGGGCAGCCCCATAGGAGTTCTTTTTGCGAACTTTTTTATGGGTACCATCAAGGAAGAACTCCTAGCTGCCCAACGACCCGCCGTCTACTGTAGATACGTGGATGACATCTTCGTGCAAATCAAGGACCTCCACGAACTACAGGAACTCCTGCGCCGCTTCATGACCTCCTCCGGACTTAACTTCACCTTTGAAAAATCAAACAATGGACAACTCCCCTTCCTCGACATCCTCGTAGCTCTGAACGACCATGGGTTCAAAACCACCGTCTACATTAAACCAACTAACAAAGGACAATGCCTCAACGGCGATAGTGAATGCCCCCGTCGTTATCTTCTATCCTCCATCTCCGCCTATGTTAGGAAAACCCTCACGCACTGCTCTACCTGGGCCGACATCCACCAGGAACTAGAAAGACTATCCCAAGTTTTAGTAAATAACGGATACTCCAACTCCGACATCTCCAGCACCATCAACCACCATCTTGAAAAATGGTACACCCAAAGCCCTCTCAACATTGACCCCCCCAATTAAATTAAGATCTTCTACCGCAATTTTATGTCCTCTGAACACAAAAATGACGAGGCCGTCTTAACCCTCCAGCCCCGGGGGCTTAGCTCGCGACTGTGCTGCGGTACCGGGTGTTTTGACGATCTTTGGGCTATGTTAACTACTCTGTAAGTCAATGAATATGGCATGTAATGTTGTGAATAAAAAAGAATAATGTTCCACAATCCTTCCTCTGTCGAATGGCGTTGAGTAGAGGTCTCTAGCCCCTCTGGTTGCATAATGGTGAGCGCGGGAAGACGAGTGTTTTTCGGCGGCAAATTCTTCCCCCGTTCGGACGCGTCGCCCCGGCCATGGCTACGACGCACCTAGCCGCTCGTCGCGCCAAAGTATTTATCTCCCTTAGATGATTTTAGTGTTTGATATTGAGAATGTGATGTTTATTTGATATTTTCATAGTTATTTTGAGGCCAATTATATAAAATATGTTTATTAGGGTATCACTGTCACTGATATTGCTAATTTTCACTCGATACCGTACATTTTATTAGTAATTGAGGTAGGTTATTGTTGTATTAGGCACTTATTATTCGTTATCACAGGTGTTTATTATACTTTGGCCATCAAATATGAGGTCTTGTGTCACTTTCACTTTGACAAATATGCTTTAGAGAGTGTCACTGTCACTGATAATGCTCATTTTCACTCGATACCGTACATTTTATTAGTAATTGAGGTAGGTTATTGTTGTATTAGGCACTGATTATTCGTTATCACAGTTGTTTATTATACTTTGGCCATCAAATATTAGGTCTTGTGTCACTTTCACTTAGTTATATGATTTGTAAACGTTTTATATACAATTTATTGTGTCTTTTTTCACTGATTTCTATATTTCTATAGGTTCTAATCATATGAATGTCACTTGGTATATACATATGTATCACTTTCACATATTATTATGGTGTAATTGTATTTGTATCAATTTTATCATAATACATGACTTTTGTATTACAATTGTTACGATCCAGGTTCTCAAAGACACAGGGCTCTTCAACATTGGACTAGATAATGGCAAAATGCAACAACGGTAACACTAGATCCAACCCCTGCCTTAAACACTGGAAAACAAAACACCATTACCGCCCTGAGTCGTGCCTAGACAACGAGGTATCCTATGACTCGGTAACTGGTGCACACACACTAGGCTGACACTCGATGAAACAGCCTATTCTCAAACAGTAAAAGATTACTCGATTAGGTTACACAAAGAAAAGATAGTTAACGTGATTAATTAACGTTACGGTAGATACTCAAATAACTGGCACTCCTGTATTAAAGAAAGTGCAATGCTAGTCCTGCAACATCAACTGGAAACTTCTGAAATAAGTCTGATGCTGGGAAGATGTTCGTAAAGAATCTTGAACAATTATAATGCAGAATACGGGTCACAATAAATACTAGGACATATAGTAATAATAGGCAGGCGAATAATAAAGACTGCGCAAAGGAAGTAATGCTCGACAACTAAAGAAATGCTTCATGACACAACGCAACAGCCTACTAGGGTTGTGCAACTCAACAACAACCTCGGCTCAAAAGTGCAGTGAATAACAATGTTGCATACATATAATAATGGGGGCTTATCTCTAACCAGTGTCTGCTCAGTTAATAAAGTCTAGCTGGGGTATCAAGGCAGGGCAACAATGGGCGAGCATGCGGCTCGTAGCCTAACGTTGTCTGAAGCTGGTATAATGAAGATTACGTTATATGACGGGGATGCTCTCTTGATAAATCTAGGTCTCTAGTACCTAGTTCTATCCTGGCGATCCCTCAGAAGTCAACACAAAGAGGCAGCACTATGTTGTGAGGGATAGGCTATGGCCCTCTCACACCACAGCGCTGTGCTCGCAAAGTAAACCCACCCGAAGACAACTTAGGCTCCCACAGTACCTGTCGATGTCGTGCAGGGATTAGCTAACACTGCACACATCGGAGACAAAGACACAGTAACCTTACCCCTAGTCTAGCTTTAGATAACCAAGCAGAATCACTCAACACCTTGCCAGGGAGACATATACCGGTCTACAACCTTCCCGAGAGAGGACACATACGGAAAAGTCCGTCTCTCCAAACCTCAATAAAGCATAATACCTCCTTAACCTAATACATGGAAATATCTGAGAGCTTCGCGTACAATACGACTGGTCGACGGTGAACGTCTATGCTGACACCAGAAGGGATGTTGAGTTTAATAAAGATTAGAGAATGAGAAAGGAGAAGTCGAGAGAGAGAAATAGTATGCAAAGTGGCGAGTATGGGGGACAGAATTGCAAAGGATGTAGGCGATACGCGTGTCAGGCAAGCTCTGAGCTGGTAAAGAACACGAGGCCGCGATGGGATGGGACTAGTTGACCACCCGGCCGCCAACGCCGTCAGCGCCCAAGCGAGCCGCGTCATAGCTCACCCCGCTGCCAGGTGTACTCCCTCACCCTCTCTCGCTCGCCTCCCACACTAGCAACATTTATATTATAGTGAATATAAAATATAAGGCACGGTCACAGACCAAAACAAAGACCATTTCTAGACTGTCTGTGGCAACACGACACTAATTACATAAAGCAGATCATTCTAGGACAACTGTAGCCCATCCCCCCATCCTGGCGAGCGCTAGCGAGCTGCAATGCTCCACGCAACCATTCTGCTAACGTAGGGAGGCGTCACACCCCCCCCAAGATATGGGACACTCAACCATGAGCCCATATCTGAACAGGCAGAATATCGCTGGAATCTGCCACTCCTAACCACTCTGCCACTCATGGAATGCAAACTCAGTCTCCACAACAAAAATACAACAACATTTATATATAAAAAAAATCTTATCACCCTTCCCAAATATAATACATTAATTCATAACATTGTGCTCCCAGAGCGAGCTTTAAGAAGCACAGCCTACTGAGGGATAATCATCTGCACTCAGTACTCAGCTACAATATTATCTTAAAATTAATTATCAAAAAGAAAGAGTTTTTATTTAATTTTTCATATTTTATTTTAATGTTGTTTTTGGCGGCTACTATAGATGTAGCCTAATTTTCTTCTAATCAAAGCCAACAACTCCTGCCCTGCGACCCTACGCTGATGCTACACACGCGAGCCAACAAGCACCAGCGCAAAAATACACCGCGAGCCAAGACAGGAGGCTATACCAACATACTGTGGTAGCCTACCCCGGATCCTCCACCCGCGACAAACAGTCCGCAATCACATTCTCACAACCGGCAATATGGCGAATGTCTAAATTGTACTCTTGCAACATGAGCGACCATCTGGTCAGCCTCATATTCCGGTTGTGGAATTGATTGAGGAATTTAAGCGGGTGGTGGTCGGTATACACTACCACGACTGGCCCATAGGCAGGAACATAGACCTCAAAGTGTCTGAGCGCTAACACGATTGCCAGCAGTTCCTTTTCAACAACCGAATAGTTTTTCTGTGCTGAATTAAATTTCTTTGAAAAGAAACTGACTGGATGCTCAAGACCTTCCTCGTCTGTCTGCAAAAGTACGGCACCAGCCCCTACTCCGCTGGCATCAGTCGCCAACTGAAATGGTCGTTCAAAGTCCGGGGCCCTGAGGATAGGGTGAGTGCATAAAAGGTGTTTAACTACTCGAAACGCCTGCTCACACTCAGGTGCCCAGCGGAACTTTTTATCTTTGGCTAGTAGATCTGTCAAAGGAGCTAACACAGTAGAATAGCCTCTTATAAAGCAGCGGTAATACCCAATCATGCCCAAAAATCTCATGATCTGCCGCTTGGTGGTTGGCCTGGGGAACAAGTCGATAGCCTGTATCTTCTGTTGGGGCGGGCTCACCTGCCCTAACCCAACCACAAACCCCAGATACTGCACCGTGGCTTGCACAAAGTCACACTTGCCCAGATTAACCACCAAGCCTGCTTTACTAAGTTGACTAAATAAGGCTTGTATGTGCTCACAGTGACTTTGGAAATCGTTGTCATAAATGATCACGTCATCAAGGTAGACAGTACAGTTTGGGATGTCTGCTACGATGTCGTTCATTAAGCTCGGCAAAGTGGCCGGTGCATTTTTCAGACCAGATGGCATCACGTTGCAACGGTAAGTACTGCCATCCACCACAAACCCGCACACCTCTTTAGCCCGCTCAGACAGTGGTACTTGCCAGTAGCCTTTGACGAGGTCTACCTTGGTCAAGTACCTTGCTTTCCCGATCTTATCCACACTGTCATCCACCCGGGGAAGAGGATATGCGTTGGTGGGGGTCAACCCGTTCAACCGCCTAAAGTCAATGCAGAACCGAACTTTTCCATCAGGTTTGGGCTGCAGAGTGACAGGAGAAGTCCACCGTACTGCCCCCCTTCTCGATCAAGCCTCTCGCCAGCATATACTCCAGCTCATCCCTGAGCGCTGGGAGTTTAATGGGTGGCACCCGATAAGGTATCGACTTGAAGGGGGGGTGCTCTCCTACATCGACGTCATGCACCGCTTGAGTAGTGAGGCCTGGGTGCTCGGCAAATACAGTGGGGTATGAATCGAACAGGCGCTGCACTGCCACCTGCTGTTCCTCCGGCAGGTGCGCCAGAGCATCATGCGCACATTGGCTCGAATTCCCCGCCCACTGATCAGCCGAGACATGACAATCCCAGTTATCATCCACCTGGTCATTGCTGCCCCCCTCTCCTTCTCCACCATGACTGCAGCAGGTCAACACGGGGACAGCTAGTGACTCAGGTGGGCGCCTCACATACTCCTTCAACAAATTAATGTGGCATAGTTGGTTACGCTTCTTCCGGTCTGGAGTGGCAACGAGGTAATCTAGATCGGAGATCTTTGACACCACCCGATAAGGCCCAGCGTACTTGGCAGCCAGAGGATGACCTGCCAAAGGCAACAGGACCAACACCTCTTGACCTACCTGAAACTCCCGGAGTTTCGCCTTAGTATCGTACCTGTCCTTCATACGGGCCTGCGAACTCACCAAATTACGCCCGGCCAGCTCCAGACTTCTAAGCATTCTCTCTCTGCTCTCGAGGACGTATCTCAACATAGAACATAGCTTAGCGGTACCCTCCCAAATCTCCTTCACCATGTGGAGAGGGCCCCTTACCTGATGCCCGAAAACAAGCTCATTCGGACTGAAACCGAGACTCTCTCCAGGTACTTCTCTTGCCGCGAACAAAACATACGGCAGACCAAGGTCCCAATCCTTTCCGTTCTCTGCGCAATAACATCGAAGCATGCTTTTCAGCGTGGCGTGCCACCTCTCCAACACCCCTTGACTCTCCGGGTGATATGCAGAAGAGACGACAGTGCTGATGCCATGCTGAATCATAGTTTGTTTGAACAGATTAGAGGTAAAATTAGAACCTTGGTCCGATTGCACCTCCTGCGGGTAACCATACCGCGAGCAATACAAGAGCAGGTTCCGGACAACAGTTTTCGCCGTGCCATTTCTCATTGGATATGCATCAGGATAACGAGTGGCCACATCCATGATAGTTAATAGAAATTTATTACCGGCACTAGTAGGGGGTAGGGGTCCGACCATATCAATGATGACCTTACTGAAGGGCGGTCCACTGACAGGAATGGGGTGCAACGGGGCTCTCGGAATTGTTTGGTTAGGTTTTCCAACCCTCTGGCACGTATGACACCTTGCTATCCAGGTTACCACCTGCCCCTTCAACCCCTTTCACCAAAACAATTTTTCTAAAGCCGCCACCGTTTTTCTCACCCCTAGATGTCCTGCCAGTGGTATGTCATGCGCCAACCTCAGTAGGCTATCCCTGCACTCCCGTGGCACCACCAACTGGTCCACTACTCCGGACCCCTCTTGCCAACTACGTTTAGGGTCTTGAAAACGCCTATAGAGGATGCCTTCTAAATAAAAAAATCTCCTGGCTGTGCATCGCCGTCCTCGTCGAGCTCTACAGCTCCATTAGCACACGTTTGGAGCTCAGGGTCCTCTAGTTGCAATCGACGTATATCTGAGGGTGCCAAGCGATCTAACTGCTCCCGGAGCAATGCATGACCTTCCCCGATACTGGGCTGCTCCCTCTGTCTCTCTCGATGTACATAACGTTGCTGTCGTGGAGACTCGTCATGCCCAACCTCGTCACTCTCGATGACAGGCCCAGGGGCTACTCCAGAATTAAGTAATGGTGCTAATACTGAATCACCCAGGAGAGCCGCCGAGTCAAAACTCTTAAAACCAACTCCAGCTTTAGCCTCCTCCTGTTGATCGTTCCTCCGCTGGTCTGAAGACGGAGGACTAGGCTGTGACACTTTAGCTGCCCGAGCTCGGGTGACAACACACGCCATGGGTTGTGTCTGGCACCGCTCGACCCACTCTTGCTCTTCCCTACTCACGTCGGCCGGCCTCTCGGCAACGACTAAGGGTAG
Organism: Paralithodes platypus; assembly: GCA_032716605.1. Taxonomy (NCBI): domain Eukaryota; kingdom Metazoa; phylum Arthropoda; class Malacostraca; order Decapoda; family Lithodidae; genus Paralithodes; species Paralithodes platypus. The sequence continues at coordinate 35,247,780 of CM064491.1, read as the reverse complement.
AACCTCAGAAGCGGGCATTGCAAAGTCGTTGCCGAGAAGAAGGTCGACGCCCTCCACTGGCAGTTTCTCCACAATCCCGACATCCAATCCACGTGCCACACCATCCACCTCCAACTCCAACCGCACCAGCGGGTATGACCGAGTTGCATTAATACCCTGCACCACCACCACCTGAGCCGCGTTTATAGGGTAGCCAGTCAAGTTTTTCATCAGAGTCTGGGAAGCGCCTGTATCACGCAAGACCTCTACTCCATGCTTGCGCCCCGCCCACATCACGCAACCCCGCCCTCTATGGTCGCAAAAAACATCCTGAGCAGGGTTCGAGCCTCCCAGGTGTTTCTGCATTGGCTGTGCCTCAGCCTCTGACGAACTGCCCCGGGCAAACTCAGATGACTTCGGAGACACACCAATGTTGCAGGCCAAAGACACAGCTGCTGTAGGTGGTTTGCTAGGACAGACTCTTGCAAAGTGCCCCTTTTTATGACAATGATAACACTCCAACTCCCCTTTGGGCTTCCCTTGGTACTGGGAAGGGCCCGGCCCCTTCTTAAATGGGACGGTGCTAGTCTTGTGGTCAGTCTTGGTATCATGGCTCTTGTACTTGTTTGCATAAGGTATATCACTAACTCGGGGGGGTGGGGCATCACGCCCCTTGTTACCTGCCTCACTACGCTGGGCAGACCCGCACCCACGAATTAGTGATAGCCGGAGGTCAGCCATCTCAGCTGCCTCCTGTAGAGTTTTTGGTTGCTTTTCTTTAAGGTTTAACGTCAGGTCGCCGCCCTTGCATTTGAAAAACTGCTCTAAAAGCACCAACAGTTTAATGTCGTCAAACGTAGTAGCTTTCTCCGACCTCAGCCAATTCCCAAAAGCATCGGACAGCTCCCGGGCATGTTCCAAAAAGATGCTCTCCCGACCCTTGGTAACACCCCGGAACTTCAACCTGTACGTCTCTGGTTGTAGTTCGTATGCTCTCAGGACAGCCTCCTTGAGATCCTCGTACACAATACATAACTCCAAAGGTAACGCATCGTAGGCTTTAAGACCCTTGCCTATTAATCTAGAGGATACAAGTGCTGCCCATTTATTCTCTGGCCACTGGTGTTCCTGGCACTTCTTCTCAAAGCGTGTGAAAAATTCTGTTACACCACTCTCATCAAACACCGGAACCAGTTTCAATAAGTGCGAGAGAGACTGCTCATGAACACGGTTACCAGCCCCAAGTCGCTGTCCCGTTGTCTCTACTCGCGACTTCTCTACGTCCATGTCGGCACAGTACCTAGTCGACTCTAAATCAGCTTGGATTTTTGCTAGCTCTGTTTGCTGCTTAAGCTCACATGCCCTTTGTTGCTGTTGAATCTCAGATGCCCTGATAGCCTTTCTCTCTTCGATCTTAGCTGATTCTATTTGCTGCTGGATCTTAGCTAATTCGAGCTGAAGCAATAATTCGGGAGTTAACCCTTGAGGAGGTGAAGGTGCTACAATGTTTGAAATTACCGGTGGTACCCCCAGGGGCAACCCCCCCCGCCAGTCACCACCCAACTGCGGAAGCGTACCCGGGGTCGGCAAACCACTGGGATGGCTGGGAGTCGAGTGTAGGGGAAGCATGGCCGAAGGGCTCTGAGCACTCAACCAATCTCGCTCACCAGTCACCCCACCCAACACACACATTATCAAGTTATCCTTGGTCAAGCTGCTAGTAACCGCATGACCGATAGCTGTGGCCAGGCATTGAAGACCGTACCGATCCATACCCTTCAACCGCTCGGCAGTACCAGGCCATTGCAAAAATATCCTAGCATCCTCCTCACAGTTCACCCGATTAACCCTTTCATCATGCTGCTGTTCCTCAGTTTCGACATTACGTACTGTGTCTCCATTCTCCTCTGACCCGGTATAAGACATGATGCTCACAAAAATTTCTCACCACAATATTCAGAAAAGAAGTACCCCAAACTCTTATGTAGCACTATTCACTTGCCAAAAATGTCTGAAGACTCTCAAGTGCTATACTACTTTGCCAAAAAAAAATTAACGTGCCCACTATATTCCTCAATAAAACAAATGACCACAACAATCCTGCAATTATCTCTTAGTTCACAATGTCCTGAGCTAGGTCGCCATTTGTTATGATCCAGGTTCTCAAAGACACAGAGCTCTTCAACATAATGGCAAAATGCAACAACGGTAACACTAGATCCAACCCCTGCCTTAAACACTGGAAAACAAAACACCATTACCGCCCTGAGTCATGCCTGGACAACGAGGTATCTTATGACTCGGTAACTGGTGCACACATACTAGGCTGACGCTCGATGAAACAGCCTATTCTCAAACAGTAAAAGATTACTCGATTAGGTTACACAAAGAAAAGATAGTTAACGTGATTAATTAACGTTACGGTAGATACTCAAATAACTGGCACTCCTGTATTATAGAAAGTGCAATGCTAGTCCTGCAACATCAACTGGAAACTTCTGAAATAAGGCTGATGCTGGGAAGATGTTCGTAAAGAATCTTGAACAATTATAATGCAGAATATGGGTCACAATAAATACTAGGACATATAGTAATAATAGGCAGGCGAATAATAAAGACTGCGCAAAGGTAGTAATGCTCGACAACTAAAGAAATGCTTCGTGACACAACGCAACAGCCTACTAGGGTTGTGCAACTCAACAACAACCTCGGCTCAAAAGTGCAGTGAATAATAATGTTGCATACATATAATAATGGGGGCTTATCTCTAACCAGTGTCTGCTCAGTTAATAAAGTCTAGCTGGGGTATCAAGGCAGGGCAACAATGGACGAGCATGCGGCTCGTAGCCTAACGTTGTCCGAAGGTGGTATAATGAAGATTACGTTATATGACGGGGATGCTCTCTTGATAAATCTAGGTCTCTAGTACCTAGTTCTATCCTGGCGATCCCTCAGAAGTCAACACAAAGAGGCAGCACTATGTTGTGAGGGATAGGCTATGGCCCTCTCATACCACAGCGCTGTTCTCGCAAAGTAAACCCACCCGAAGACAACTTAGGCTCCCACAGTACCTGTCGATGTCGTGCAGGGCTTAGCTAACACTGCACACATCGTAGACAACGACACAGTAACCTTACCCCTAGTCTAGTGTTAGATAACCAAGCAGAATCACTCAACACCTTGCCAGGGAGACATATACCGGTCTACAACCTTCCCGAGAGAGGACACATACGGAAAAGTCCGTCTCTCCAAACCTCAATAAAGCATAATACCTCCTTTACCTAATACATGGAAATATCTGAGAGCTTCGCGTACAATACGACTGGTCGACGGTGAACGTCTATGCTGACACCAGAAGGGATGTTGAGTTTAATAAAGATTAGAGAATAAGAAAGGAGAAGTCGAGAGAGAGAAATAGTATGCAAAGTGGCGAGTATGGGGGACAGAATTGCAAAGGATGTAGGCGATACGTGTGTCAGGCAAGCTCTGAGCTGGTAAAGAACACGAGGCCGCGATGGGAAGGGACTAGTTGACCACCCGGCCGCCAACGCCGTCAGCGCCCCAGCGAGCCGCGCCATAGCTCACCCCGCTGCCAGGTGTACTCCCTGACCCTCTCTCGCTCGCCTCCCACACAAGCAATATTTATATTATAGCGAATATAAAATATAAGGCGCGGTCACAGACCAAAACAAAAACCATTTCTAGACTGTCTGTGGCAACACAACACTAATTACATACAGCAGATCATTCTAGGACAACTGTAGCCCATCCCCCCATCCTGGCGAGCGCTAGCGAGCTGCAATGCCCCACGCAACCATTCTGCTAACGCCGGGAGGCGTCACACAATAAATTGGTTTTCTTCCACTGTTTGCCTATATATAATTATAGTGTACATATTGTCATTTTATTTGGCAATTTCAGTATGATTATTAGAACTCCAGCTTGGAGTGGTAATCAAAGAAGCACTCTAAAGCACAGAGTGCCACCTTGCACTCCACACACTCCATTGTTGACTTTTTACCTGACCTGGGCCTCACCCTGCTGTTGTAGCAGACATGGCACCGCTTCTGCTGCGTTCTTCCTGATTCATTCTGAGGCAGGGAACCAAGCCTGTGCCTAATCAAGTATAGAGCACACTGCAAGCGGTCAATAACGGCGGGCCCAGGATGTGCCACTGCCCTCTGTGGCGTAGCATACTTCTCCAGGAGCTCCGTCAACACCTGCTTTTGGAACCTCCGCAGGCTATTAAACTTCATGGGTGTGTTCACATTCCGAAGCTTGTATATATTGTAGGCATTCAGAACTGACATGTCCACCATATGCAGAAAGAACTTTTTGTACCATCTGCACGAGGTACGCAGGCAGTCAATGAAGCCTATCTGCATGTCGGACTTGTCCACCAGCCTCATGTTGATGTTGTAGTCCAGGACAGCATCGGGCTTGGTCACCCTGGCCTGGGTGCGGCGATCCACCTTGCCAGTCTCCACCATTTCCCCCTTGTGGATGGTGGTCAGGAGGTTGACCTTCCGCTGGTCGTGCCAGTGGATAGCCAGAATGGGCCCCGACTTCTTCTTGAACACATCACCTTTTTTGGTCTTTGGAGGGAAATGTGGCATGCCCTTCCTTTTCCCTCGTACTGTGCCTACAATCCCCGTCTTGCGCTCATGCAGGTACTGTGAGAGAGTGGGGGACGTGTAATAATTGTCCGTGTAGAGGACGTGATTCTTATGAAAGTAGCGGTCCATCATGGCTTGCACCACTGCTCCGCCAAAGCCAATGAGGGGGTCCACAAGCAAGTCCCCTTCCTTCCCGCTGTAGACCAGGAAGTCCAGGACATAGCCAGTTTGGCAGTCGCACAGCACAAAGAATTTTATGCCAAAGCGATGTCTTTTTGAGGGGATGTACTGCCGGAAGCTGAGTTTTCCCCGGAACAGCACAAGAGACTCGTCAATGACGACCTTGCGGAAGGGCTTGAAGTAGGAGGTGAAGCGTTCTCGCATCATCTCGTACAACGTCCTAATCTTCCACAGCTTGTCACCGAGGTGGACGTCGGTGTTGGTGACAAGATGGAGCGCTGCGAGGATATCAAGGTACCGGTCGCGAGACATATATTTCCCGAAGGCAGGGGTGGATATCAGATCATTGGTGATCCAATAGTCAGGCAACCTATTCTTCTTGACATGAGGTATTAGCATGGTGAGTGCCAGGAACACCATGAACTCTTTATGAGTCACTGGGGTCCACTGCCTCATGTGGCCCTTGGTCACCTTGCCCAAAAAGTGGACCTGGAATTGGTGCTGTTTATTTGTCTCTTTGACAACATAGCCTACCACCTCCTCATCAAAGAAGGCCTCAAATAGTTCGTGTGGTGGAGCATTGGGGCCTGCAGGAAAATTGGGGGTAATGCCTGAACCCTCCAGTACCTCATCAAAAGCTGGCACATCAGGGTTGTATCCATCCCCATCAACTACGTCTTGCCACTGAAAAACGTAGAATGGGTCTTGTCTACGCTGACGAGGAGCTCCAGCTGGTGGCCCAGCATGCCCACGGCCAACTCGGGAGGTGCGCGCCCTAGGGCGGCGAGGGCGGCGGCCAGGGCGGCGGCCAGCACGACGGGCAGCACAACGCCGGGCCAAGCGGATGGGTCGAGGGTCATCGATGTCCATATAGTCATCGTCAGAGTGGTCATCTTGCCCTGACGGTGGACCTATGTAATCATGGCCAGAGTCTTCAGAGAGGTGCCCTTCATCATCAGTGGCCCCCAGATAATCTGGCGGGGAACCAGTGATGCGTGGGCGGCGTGCGGGTGGGCGAGGTGGGGAAGGAGTGGCAGGTGAGGCTGTGTCCCCCCGAGGTCCTGGGCTCCTTGGCCTGCGACGAGTGACAGAAAGCAATGTTTCACTGTCACTAGGCCCAGGTATTGGTGATGCGAGCTCACAGACTTCTTCAGGAAGACATGTTGAAGGCAGGAGAGGTGGGGAGGACCGTGGGGAAAGTTGCGGGGACGTATGGCTGGGGCCGGCAGGGGTGGACGCCGCGGGAACCTCGAACAAAACTCTCTTACTTTTCTTAATTTTTTTGGTATATTTCCTGCCTTTCCCCTTTTCGGCAGTAGTATGTCTCCTGTCGGGGGACCTAGGAGGCAAATAGGCCGAAAGTTGGGGGTCCTCAACCCTTGGCAGTGGTGAGGGTGGTGGGGAAGAATGCGGGGCATCCGGGTCATCTTGGGTGGCGGGGGTAGATAAGGGAGACAATGGCGGACGAGAAGGGTCACCACGTTGACCCTCACTCACAGCCTAATCCTCACCAAGTATTTTTGCTTGTTCCCTAGCTGCCGCTGCCGCCTTCTCAAGTATTTTCTGCTTATACAAGTGTAGCTTGAAAGGCGATTTACCTGGGGAAGGGCTTGGCGTCGTGTCACTTATGCGAAATTTGGTGAGTGACCTTGAACTCTCCCACTCACTCACTCTCTCAAGTTCACTGTCTTAAGGTAAACCAGCTTCCTCAACAACTGGTACATCACCTTCATCACTCTCATCACTGTCATGTTCTCTCACAAATCCCAGGAATTGCTCTTCTTTCTCACTCTCATGGCCATAATCACTCGACTTATAATTATTGGAGTCGTCACTGACTATATCATCAACAATATACTTGGCATCAGCACGCTCATATAGTCTCAATGTCGTCTCAATACCTCCGGGAGATAACACATTTTGGCGATGGCGTCGGGGTAAGGCGCGACGAACTAGCAAGGGCGTCGTAGGAATCACGGTATCGGACACAGCGGAATCACTATTTGGCGTACTGTCCATGATGGCGTCGGGGTAGATACTGTTGCTGTGGCGTAGTTTACACCTGGTGGCGCCACCTACCCTCCCACGACACCAAAAATATACGCGCGGCATTCGAAAGCACTCACGCAAGCAATGGGCGTTCAAGAGCCCTTCCGGGTTGCGCGGGCCGAGTTTGTTATGGGCGTTCAAGAGCCCTTCCGGGATGGAGGGGTTAAAAGAAATAATCTCCAAGCATGTCCACCCAACCAACTCGGAAAACAAAATCAAATTAATAATTTATTACTAATCCCCCAAGACCTCCAACCTCGTTCTCCGCAACAAACCAGCTTCCACCAAGATAAAGAGCCCGATGACCGACGATCACGTCATTTACCAACATACCTGTAATTATGAGGACTGTGGACCTCATTCCTATATTGGTATGACGCAGACTCGTCTTTCACGTCGGTTAACTCTTCACCTTCAGGCTGGAGCCATCAAAGACCACTATCTCACCCCTAACCACACCCACCTCACACGCAACGAGTTAGAGAAACACACCACCATACTCGATAAAGAAAGTGACCCAAGGAGATTACCTATTCTCGAAGCATTATATATCCAAGCCTTACATCCCAACATCAACAACCAAACTCTGGACCTTCAGATCCTTCCTTCTGCCAAAAGGCACTTTCCTACAGGACCTAACGCCCCTCCTCGCCCCCCGGTGCCCTTGACGCAGCCCCCCCGCGCTACCTCCTTCAGCTTCGTCTTCTGCAGGCCCCACACGTACCACGCAACTTAGGCAACGCCCCTCGACACGCAGCCAATCAGCTTCGACCCCGCCAACCGACCACCATCCCGCATCCAGTGCGCATGCGTGAAGCGGTTCTATCTTTCTCTCTCCTAGAATACCCCTCCACCAATAGCAGACTTTTGCCCCCTGATTTTCGCCTCCTCTGATCCTCCACCCTCTATATATACCCTTCCTGCTTACCTTTTATATCATTCTATCCTTACTTGATAATGCTGGTTGTCCAGTGATGTGTTAAACGCAATATATAGCATAATAATGCAGTCTTGTGGGTTATAATATAATTGTGCTCACAGCTGTTTAGGATATGTTTCATGATTATATATTCCCATTACAGACATTATTCGTAAATTATAAAGTATTCGTTGAGGTTAATTTCAATTGTTTAATGTGAGGAAATTAATTATTTATATTATCTTGCCTCGTTGAATATTTAATGACCAAATACACAATGACTACAAAATTTAAAGTTTAAAGATAATCACCCAAGGTTTGGTTATGACCTAACCGTACTATTGATATAATATGGGTTAATTTGATTAGGTGCATACATGATATAACACCACAATACTCTGATGTAAACAAACTCAGTCCTATAGGCTACAATTTAAAAATAATGTTACTGGTCGCTTTATATAAATATGTTAGTTCATTGGTCACTACAATACATAATTTGTCAGTCCGAAATTACGTTTTAACAGTTGATTTTGAATATCCTGATAGCGAATAAACATTTTGAATTGATTCTTAAGTGTTCATTCCACTTACAGTCATTTATGAATAGAAAATGTTTTGTAAATGCCATATTCAAATGCGTAGAATCAACCTGAGCAACGCTTGATAATCATATAACTGCGAAAATGTAGTTTCGACCCGACTAGAGGCTAGTATCGTATATATTATGGTAGAGTAATAGACTTATTATAGTAAAGGTAATGAAACCATTTAGTTGGTAAATATTTTCATAACGAACAAACAATGATACGGTACTATCATTTAGTATGTTATATAACAGTGGCGATTCTGACATTAGTAAAGTGTGTACAATACAGTAGCTGTGTGAAGTATGAAGACAAATCCCTTAGATTTTGTTCAGCAATATTAGTACCGCGTCCATACACTAGATGGCGTTGGTTGCAGCCTCAAATCGATGCCAGACACCGCTATCTATGGTATTATTTATTTTAATGGGAGGCATAGGAAGTTTCCTATCTCCCTTATACTTTCTCTGATGATAGTCCTGCAGCGAGCTATTGAGGATAGGGATATATTTTGTGTTTTATATATATATATTATATATATATATATATATATATATATATATATTCTTTATATATATTTCTTGTCATTTATATCCTTCTGTTTTAACTAATTAGGTCTTTCCCCGAGTTCGCGCCTCACCCCAATCGACATCAACGCCGCCTAACAACTTATCCACCCAACCGCCTAAAACCCTTACCACGCCCCCCACTTCAGTGACTTCAACACCACCTCACAACCTATCCAACCTAACCACCACCACAGCAAAACCCCAACTCACTCCCTCAACCCCATCAGCAACCCACCATCATCAGCCCCGCAGTAATAAACCAACGTATGTCCATCCCTCCCAGACACCAACAATGGGTGGGGTACCCATTGTTTCACCCTCCCCACAGCACAACATGATCCTCACCCCCCCCAAAAAAAAACCTGTATGGAGCGCTGCAGAATTCAATCCGCCCTATTATCATCCAAAATTAACACCATCCTAATTGCCAACATATCGGAGGTGTTTTTGACACTCCCAAAAGGCCTCATAATTGGAGACCTCGAAATTTCGACGACGTAGACTCCACCCCAATCTCACAAGCCCCCCCACCATACTTCCACCCATTTCCAAGACTTTAATCCCGCTGCAAAAGCACCAAATGAACCAAGTACTGCATGAGTTCGCCGATGTCTTCGCTCAAACCCCCACTGAAATAGGAAAAACCCATATGGAAGAACACCTCATCCATACCACAGGACCACCCTACCGTCAGCCTTCCCACAGAAAAACCCCACTACAAAAAGAGGAAGAAGACCGCCAGGTTCAAGAAATGTTGGATACCGGTATCGCCACGCTCTCCGTCAGTCCCTGGTCCTCCCCCGTAGTGTTGGTAAAAACAGAAAGACGAATCTACCCGGTTTTGCGTCGATTACAGACGCCTAAATGACGCAGCCATCAAAGACGCAACCCATTACCGGGAATCGACGACTCGCTAGACTCACTCCACGGCTCAAAATGGTTCACCACCCTCGATCTCCAAGCCGGGTACTGGCAAGTCCCTATCAAATCCGAACACCAACAAAAGACAGCTTTTTCCACCAGCGGAGGACATCTTTATGAATTCAATGTCCTACCCTTTGGTCTATGCAATGGTCCCGCAATGTTTTCCTGCCTCATGGAGTCCGTACTAAGAGTATTAACTTGGAAAACCTGTCTAGCGTACCTACAGTAGATGACGTCATCGTGTACTCGAAGACTTGGCCCAAGCACATTCAGCGACTCCGGCAAGTGTTCCAACGCATCAGACAGGCAGGATCAAAGCTAAAACCATCGAAATGCGATATTGCCCGGAAGACAGTAGATTTCTTGGGACACGTAGTGTCTCCCCAGACCCTCGTAAACTATCCGCCATAGCAGCCCAAACGCCCCCTACTACAGTTAAAGGAGTACGGTCCTTCCTCGGCCTGGCTACATATTACCGACGTTTTGTGCATAGTTTTGCTACAATAGCCAAACCCCTCCACAAACTCACCCACAAAGAAAATGAATTTGTATGGACGCCAGAACGAGACCAAGCTTTCAACACCTTAAAACAAATTTTAGTGAACGCCCCTACAGTAGCCTTCCCAGACTATCGGCAACCCTTCAGGTTATACACAGATGTATCACTCTACAGCATAGGTGCAGTCCTAGCACAAGTGCAGGAAGGAAAAGAGCACATAATAGCCTGTGCCAGCTCAACTCTAAATAATGCCCAACAAAATTATGCAGCCACAAAAAGAGAATGTCTCGGCGTCATTTGGGCATTGAACTACTTCCGGTCGTTCCTCATCAGCACGAGAGTGGGCATCATCACCGACCACCAATCTCTACAATGGCTACGTTGGTCGGAAACCAATTCAGCCCTCCTAGTACGATGGCGTGAGACGCTCGAAGAATACGACTTCAAATTTCATTACCGGCCAAGTAAATTACACACCAACGCCGATGCCCTCTCCCACCTACCCGTACCAAATGCCACACCATCTACCTTGGCTGCCCTGACGACCTCAACACCATTCACTCAACCACACAAAACACCACAAGGAGATACCGAACCGACCTTACTACAAGCTTGGCGAATGAATATCAAACCAAAGTGGATACCTAAAGAAATTGTTTACCACCTCCATCAGGTCGGTGATCAATTATACACCGAGTCCGGTCACATCGCCATCGACCCTCGCACCGCCCAGGACCTCATGATCATCAACCACGAAGGCAACGGAATCCATTTGGGTCAAACAAAAATGTTAAAAACCTTCCAGCAAAACTATTGGACAAATAACCCGTCGACCATCGCCAAACGAGTCACAGAAGCCTGCAAAAACTGTACCTTAGGCAAAGATATAGGTAAAATATCTGGACCAGCCGGAAAATTTTCAGCCAACAAACCTTGGCAAACCCTCTTCTTCAACGTGATGGGCCCCTTTCCTGCAAGCAACGGAAAACATTTTATAGTCACATTCGTCGATGTATATTCAAGCTTCCTAATAGCTTGACCAATAAAAGATTATAATGCTCTCACCGTAGCAGAAGTCCTCGCCACTTAATTTTCCCAAACTTCGGCTTACCCATTACCTTACTCTCCGCCAACGCCCCACAGTTCTCAGATCAAGTATGGAAAGCATTTACCCAAAAATGTGGCATAAAGATCGCACATTCATCACCATACTAGCCACAAGGTAACGCCATTTGTGAACGCAGTCATAGAACAATTAATAACCAACTGCGAACGCGCCTCATAGCCCTCAACACCATCGACTGGCCCGCACAAATAAAGATGATACAATGAGGTATCAACTCATGCCCTAGAGAGGACGGCATCATGCCCCATGAACGCCTGTACGGTTTTCGCCCCCCTACTACTTGCATTCCACCACCTCGCCCAACCCCCCACCTCACCAATAAACATAGACTGCTTACAACACCTCCAAAACACCCTACACACAGCACAAGTGTGTGAAGACGTACAACGTGACAACACCACACCTGACAAACCCTACGCCATAGGCGACACAGTTATGGTAGCCAAGTTACCTGTCATTAACAAACTGGGTCCCCGTTATGTAGGGCCTTACAAAGTGCTAAAAGTCCCCAATCCTTACCAAATCATCGTGGATTATAACGGAGAGACTAGGACGTACCAAAATTGCTTTGTGAGGATCTACCGTCTTTTGGTCATCGATGGGGACAGCTACCAGCAGTCTCCTACAACACATGGCCAAACACGTGACCGGCCAACATCTGCCTCACCTAAACCAGCAAACCCTACAACGACAAACCCCACCAAGATACCAACATCTCCGAACGCAGAATTCAGCCACTCCGGACAAAGCTCTCAACCTCCAACCTCACCTCCCCCGCCATCACCCTCACCCCACTCAACCCCATCCACCCACAAACCCAACTCAATAAATATCAGCAAATAAACGCCCCCGCCCACTCATCCCACACACCTACCCATCGACACAAAAAACAAAACAAAACAGACAACTCAAACCACCCCTAGTACCCCCACAAGAATTACCACAGACAAACCTCAAACCAAGCGACCTTCAACCTCTCCACCCACTTCCTCACCACCTTTACCTAAACAAAAACACAGAACCCCCTCACCCACCCTGTCTCCAGGCACATCCACCACAAAAAAATCAACAATGTCCTCATTCCCACCTCCTACACCACCAACTCATGTCCTACCCCAACTTCTCCCCTACCAACCCCACCACTCTCCAAAAACCCAACCCCAAGACCATTCTCAACTTTCAAATCTACCGTCCACTTCACAAAATCCTCAAACCACACACTCAGCCTCTCCTACAAACCCCCAATATCAAACCCCAGCTCCCACCAACACCCATCGCCTAGCTCCCCCCACCCTTCTACCCTACCCATCTACCATGCCCTCCCCCAACAGAAACGTACCTAAAAAAAATCCATTTCTCCACAAATCACTTTATACCCTAACCTCACCAGTCAACCAATCACCGCCAACCCCCGACCTCAAACCCCACCGTCATCCACACCCTCTACAGTCTACACCCTCTGATACCAGCCCAATCCCACCCCCCAGACCCAACTTTTCAACAAGATCAGGCCGGTTATCAAAACCCCCAGTCCGATTCTCTCCAATTTTGACATGCAAACCTCACCTAACCTCTTACCACCACATATCACACCAAACAAACCACATAGTACCCACACAAACACCAACAACACTCATAATATCATCAGCAACAAACACAAATTCAGCCTTCCCACAAACAGTTTTTGACAGCTCCGTCATCCCAGGAACTTTTGCGTCCACAAGGATCAATAAAACCCCTCAGGTCACTGATCAGGTCATCAGTTGCCCTCACACCACCAACAGCGCAACAACTACCACCTCTACCTACACCCGTAATAACCAGCCTTCAACCACCATGACTACCTCCACGCCCTACATCACCAAAGTTAAATGGAGTGCCGATCAGGACAAATTCTTCAAGATACGCTACATAGACGAGGCACAAACCGCAGCCATCATCGCGGATAAGCACTAATTTTTATCCGTATCTACAAACCCCCAGCGTGTTCCTGACCAACGATCAGTAGACTTGTGGGCATACCTCAACGCCCTCCCTACATTCACCCGCCATGCAAACACCTTTTGTTTCCAGCTGGAATTACGTAGCCGTGCCTACCATTCCCAAGAGTGAAATAAAATAACCAGATTTACGAAGACCCCCATAACAAATAAAAGGAAACAAGCAGAAGAAGGGGAAACCAAAGCAAATAACATTCCCAGTCAAACACAGAAAGGAAAATGGAGTAGGAAAGAAGAAGGAATAACTAAAGCAGAAATACCAACAACGAAGCAGAGAAATACATAGAACAAGATCAACTACAGACGTCACCTTTTGCTCACCAGAACTCGCCCCCACTACATCCTGGAGGGTGGTCAGAATCTTAGGCTCTGACCACCTCCCAATCATTATCACCACCAAAACCAGACTCACCCCAGCTAGCCACAAACTCACATACACCAATTATATAAGAGCTAACTGGGAAGCATTCACAAATGAGACAGAACAACACTTCACAACTGTAAACAGTACACCCATCACTAACATCAACAATGCTGTACACATACTCAATAAAACAATCCAAAACGCTGACAAGAAACACATTCCAAGAGGTAACAGAAAAAGACACAACCCCAACTTCACACCAGAAATTCAAAACCTCATCAGACAACGCGACATACTGAAACACTCCCCAGCACCCCACACACAAGACATCACACAACAAATCCAAGCACTAAACACCCAGACTAACAACAAAATACAAGAACATCAAAAACTAAATTGGAATAACTTCCTACAAACACTTGATCACAAAACAAACCCCAAAAAACTCTACAATACACTAAACAGCATCACACTTTCCAACAGCAACACATCACAATCACATGCTGCAATTACAACAACAGACTCTACTCCTCATGTAAACAACAAGCAAACACTCTCATCAATCACTTCTCACATGTCAGCCACCTAAAACCTCACAAAGATGACCGATGTGTCATCGGACATAAGAGACAGTTCCCCACAGACCCTGACTATACACCCTTCACCAATCACCAGACAAAGCATATCATCAACAATCTCAAGCACTCACCTGCCTGTGGCCTAGACAACATAAGCAACATACACCTCAGACACCTAGGACCACAAGGCATACAAGCACTCACTAACATATCAAACTACAGTTATTCACACAACACAATACCAGACATTTGGAAGCATGGTATCATCATCACATTCCCCAAACCCAACAAAGACCCCACGCTACCCTCCTCGCACCGCCTCATCACACTCCTTTGCAGCCCCTCTAAAGTCATGGAATGCCTAGTATTACAAATAATTACACCCGACCTACCCCTAGCTCCAACACAACATGGCTTTAGGCCACTGCACTCCACAAACACTCTTCTCACAGACCATACACAAAGAGCATTTGACGGCATCAACTCAGCTAGACCACCACACCGATCATTATTAGCCACACTCGACATTATTAAAGCCTTCGATGCCATCCCCCGCCACAACCTAACAAACAAAATCTACAACACAAACATGCACAACAACACAAACAGGTGGCTGGCCAACTTCCTAGCAGGCAGATGTGCACACGTATCTTTTGCCGGTCAGTCATCTAGAATCAGAAACTTTCCAAACGGAGTCCCACAAGGATCCGTCCTATCGCCCGCACTCTTCAATCTGTACATTGTAACATCCGTACCGACTGGATGTCATGGGGCCAGACCAACCTGTTGAACGTGACTTTACAATTACCTCGTGGCAACAATTCGCCTTGCTTACGTGACCAGAGAGAGAGAGAGAGAGAGAGAGAGAAACCAGCCAAGTTTGGGGGGAAACAACTGAACGAGGCGGAACCAGCCCCCTTCTCCCTACTGCCCCAACCACTCACGGGGCCTAGTTCACCTGCTTCTCGTCTGTGAATGGCTGACACCAGCAGCCTGTTTCATTGGTTTCACCACCTGTTTCCTGCCTTCTGATTGGATAGCTTGGTCCGAGGAATGATATATAAGCCGGAGATTTGATAGTTAAAAACAATACATTTCTAGCTGGGGAACACGAGCAGTGTGGTGGGGAGACGAGACAGACTTCAAAGGCTTGTATATTATTATGTGTTAAGTTGCGTCCGGGAGCGACCTCTTACACGTTAGTTAGGGATTATTTGTGACTATTAATTAACCAGAGGTATGTCGAAAACATACACTCATTTTCTTTAAGATTTTGTGATTGGAGAAATCATTTTACTTTACTGTTTAATTTACTTGGAGAAATCATATATGTTTAATTTACTTGGAGAAATCATATATGTTTAATTTTTTTGAGAAATCATATATGTTTAATTTACTTGGAGAAATCATATAGGTTGGATTGGAGAATCCTAACAGATTTAATTTAATTGGAGAGATATATATTTTGAATTACTGTTTAATTTTGGTGATTAGAATTAATGTTTGATTCAGAGATGATTTCTGATTGAATATTCTACTTTACATATTAACAATTAACTAACTTGATGTAAAGCTATTGTCATTCATAATTACTGATTAACCCTTGTATAAGTTAAATACTTACCTGACTATTGTTCAGAATAGGCATTGTAAAGGCCTAAGCCTATTCAACTTTAATTTGTACTTTAGTGAAATCAGAACGTATGCAAAACGATCCTGAAACTCTATCATAACTTTCATTGCTTATTATTTTGAATAATTGTAAAATACCTTATTTACGTTTATAAATATAATTCCCTTTTATATGTGACTTTATAATATTTCCATACCATTTTTATTTAGTCAAATGTCTTTCAGTAATAAGAATAAATAAGATAAAATACTAAAGGAGAATAATAATAATAAACTAAGAATAACGAGATAACATAGAGAGAGTAAAACAATCTTTAGAGGGTTAACAAACTTAAATTAATTATTTATAAAAGATCTTAATACTTTGCTGATAATCAAGATTAATTGAGATATTCTAGTGTCTTAAAAACTTTGCTTACATACCGAACTTTTGTATTCGTAATTAATAGCCTCTTTCATATTAAAACATTCAATGTAACTTTAAATAGTTTACTGATTAAATATAATTGAAGTGTATCAGAGTATAAAGGATAACTGTCCCAACAACTGAGGGAAAGCAAGTGACAACAGAACTAACTTTAATATTTTACGTTCTTTTGGCATTCAGCTGTTTTGATACACTTTCACCTTAACTGTTGTGTCTTTATTTATTTAGTTAACCACTTCTAAATCAAGATACATAACAGATTAACTCCTTCAGACATATTATGTTCCAGTAAGTCTACGGAGGCGGGAGCCCGGTATCCTTGCCACCGCCTCGCACTACACTCACAACAACACTGCGGCCGTTAGAATTATCGGAGGTGGCTGAGGTTGCCACCAACAGTTTTATCGTAAGCTAACTTATCGGACTTACTGAGCTCCATATGACGCACTAGCGTCATATAACTTATTAGAGAGCCATGAAGATAAGTCCATATGACGCACTAGCGTCATATGAGTTTTTGGCGCACTCGGCTATATGACGCGGTAGCGTAATATATGTCTGAAGGAGTTAACTGGCGACCTTGCCAGGATACGTTTTGTGTAAGTTTCACTAAGTTTCACTCATATCATAATCATGCCTGAAATTATTAATAAGGAAGATGTTAAGAATTTATTAGAATCGTCACCCGTTGCCGATGACATCGATCACTTGTCCAAGGCAGAGTTAATAGTACTAGCCTCGTATCTTGAGCTAACAGTCTCGGACATGTCGAAACGTGAAATAGCACAGATCATAAAGTCAGAATTATTTGGGATTCACGAGGGCGGTGAGCATAACGGGGACGAGGGCGGTGAGCATGGCGGAGCCGAGGGCGGTGAGCCAAACGGAACGGTTGGTGGAGGACTCGGTAATGGGATACAGATGCGGTTTGGTGATAATTTGCCAGAGGGAAATCTGGTTTAGCTCGATTAAATGCTGCCCAGGCAGACGCTCAGCTGCAAACACAGGCACAACAAACTCAGCTAGATCATGAATATCGCATGGCCCAATTAACTGCTGAAACCGAGGCCAAAAACCATGTGCTTGCTCCCCCTCCGGGATTAACCATGACTAGTGTAATTCCCACGTTCACCGAAGACAATGTTCAGGACTTTTTTGTGTTGTTCAAGGAGGTTGCTACAGGTATGGGGTGGACAAGGGATCGGTGGCCATTTATGTTGCAAACGGTGTTGACAGGACAAGGTCGGGAAACTTACATTTCAGTAGAGTCTGAGGTTCGGCAAGACTATGACCGTCTCAAAGCAGCCATTCTTAAAACCTACAAACTGCTGCCTGAAGCATATAGACAGACTTTCAGAAAGACTCATAAAAAATTCGAGGAAACTCATACGGTGTTTGCCAGGACCATGAACAAAGCTTTAGATAACTGGCTAATAAGTAAGAATGTCACTGAGTTTAAGGGTCTGAAAGAGTTAATCTTGCATGAGAACTTCCTATGGAAGGTAGATTCATCAGTAGCCTATCATTTGAGAGGGAAAAAGGTAGAAACTCTTGCCGAAGCTGCAGACATGGCTGATACTTATGTACTAAGCAACAAATTTCGTGGGAAAAAGCCCTATGATAATAATAAGTTCTCCAATCACAAATCTAATAAATCTAGTCACTCGCAAAAGCCTGTAACGTCTCCCCACATAAGCCAAACTAAAAATGCTCCCCCAACTAAGAATGTGACTCCTGGTAATGGTAACAGAGGTGGGGCCCAAACCAATAATAATAATGCTTACAAGGGGAATGTATCCTCGAAAGTGTGAACCTATTGTGTAGCTTATCAGTGTTGGGCTAAGGAGAGAGCCGAGAGATCGGGGCCGACAGTAGCCGCAGTAACTGCCTCCCCAAATAACCCAAACCACCCAAATGTGCCTTTGATGCAGGACTCCCGACAGAACGAGTACCTAGCTACTAACTTAAATCAGACCGGAAATGGTATAGTAGCGTGTGTGGTACAACCCGCAAGGGTTAAGCCTGTCTTAGTGTCCCCAACAGTGCAGGATAGCTACCGTCCCTTTATTTCATCTGGATGTGTGAAAATAAATGGTTGTGTACATGAGGTAAAAATCTTAAGAGATACTGGTTCTACTAGCACCCTCATGGTGAATCCTTATTGTGAATGCCCAACTGGCGAATCAGTAATAATGAGAGGTGCTGTAGGTCAGTTTTCTGCTAACTTGGTGAATGGTGTGATTGAGTGTGATTTGCTGAAGGGTGAAGCCTATATAGCTTTGTGTAGGCCTCAGGACATTCCTGTGCCTGGGGTAACACTCCTTTTGGGGAATGATGTGGCTGGTGAGAGGGTCCGACCAGACCCCCTTTTGTTACTTTCCCCTGTTGACGAGCCACTAACCGGTGAGCTCGAGAAGGAGATGCCAAAGGTTTTCCCAGTGTGTGCTGTCACTCGATCTATGGCCCAAGTAGCAGTTCCCTCAGATATAATTGTACCATCTGTGAAGGTAGATAGAAGGGATGTAAGAGTAGTGAATGATGCTCTAACTGTGCCTGAAGCAGAGACTGAAGTAGATATGTCTGACACCTTTATGGCTAACCTTGAGCCGAATGCTCATGAAACCCCTCCTAATTTGTCCTAGTGGCCTGGTAGAGTTGCAGCAAGATGACAGGGAGTTTAAGGAGTTAGCTGCCAGTGCCGTGAGTGAAGAGGAGAGTGAGAAGGAGAAGGGTGAATGCTTCTATATGAAGAAAGAACTTTTGTGGCGTAGGTGGAGACCGCAACATAGACCTATTGATGACTGGGCATAGGACGTACATCAGGTAGTTGTTCCTAAACCTTGCCGTAGAGATATACTAGAAATGGCCCATAGTATACCCTTAGCAGGGCACCTAGGTGTGAGGAAAACCTTAGATCGCATTAGAGCCCACTTTCACTGGCCAGGAATGCGTGCAGATGTAGTGGAGTTCTGTAGAGTGTGTCACACCTGCCAGATGACAGGTGAACCTAATCAAAAGGTGCCTGCACACCCTCTGGTGCCCTTACCAGTGTTCGAGAACCCTTTCACTCGGGTGGTAGTGGATATCGTTGGCCCATTGCCAAAGACATCCCAGGGACATATATATTTGTTAACTATAATGGACATGGCAACTCGATACCCAGAAGCTATACCTTTAAGAAATATTTCAGCTCAAACAGTTATTAAGGAACTGCTCAAATTCTTCACCAGAATGGGTTTCCCCCATGAGGTGCAGAGTGATCAAGGTACTAATTTCACTTCCAATGTATTTCAGCAATCCCTGAAGGAATTGGGTATCGACCATGTGAAGTCCAGCTCCTACCACTCAGATAGTCAAGGGGTCCTCGAACGTTACCATCAAACCCTAAAGTCTATGTTAAGAAAATATTGTGAGGAAACTGGAGGTGATTGGGACAAGGGGGTACCTTTTCTGTGGTTTGCCACCTGTGAGGTTCCAACTGAATCTCTGGGTTTTTCACCTAATGAACTAGTTTTCGGTCACCAGGTACGTGGCCCTTTGCAGCTATTACAGGACAGCCTAGTTGGTCAGGAAGGGAACCAAAATCTCCTCAGGTATGTGTCCGAGTTCAAAACCCGGCTGAGATCTTCGTGCGAGTTTGCAGCACAAAATCTAAGAGTAGCTAAAGATACCATGAAAGTATGGTACGATAAAAGAGCCCGAGTGAGAGAGTTTCAGCCCAGTGATGAGGTCTTGGTTCTCATTCCCCTTTTCGACCAACCTTTATCAGCAAAATTTAGAGGACCATATAAAGTACTAAAAAGGGTGAGTGTTACTGACTACTTAGTGGCTACCCCAGACAGGAGGAAGCCTAAGCAAGTTTTTCACATAAATATGTTAAAACCCTATCATAGGTCCCCTGATTCCTCTCCTCCAGATTCTCCTACTGTGGCAGTAATAAGGACCTGTGGACATCCTGGTGCGGGTGATGTTTGTAGTCCTTACCCACAGATCCCGCAGCAAACTGTCCCAGATCCTGAAGGTATCGATTTTGACTTGTCTTGTGGTCTATCCAACTTTAAATATAATTCAGTAGCCTGGGGGGAATTACCAACTAAATTATGTCATCTTCCCTCAGAGAAAGCTAAAGAACTAATCAATATTTTATCACAGTCTCCCAGTGTGTTCCGTGATACTCCAGGGCTCACCTCGTTAGCCGTGCATGACATAGATGTCGGGGATGCAGCACCCATCAAATTATCCCCATACCGTGTCTCACCACAGCGCAGGAGTATTCTGCAAGTTGAATTAGATTTCATGTTATCCAATGCCATAATTACTAGAGCCTTAAGCCAGTGGAGTAGTCCGGTCACACTTGTGCCTAAGCCAGATGGGAGTTATAGATTTTGTATGGACTACAGACAAGTCAATACCGTAACAAAGAATGATACTTATCCACTGCCACAGATTGATGATTGTATTGACCAGATTGGCACTGCCAGTTTTATAAGTAAAATCGACCTTATGAAAGGATATTGGCAAGTACCTCTAACACCCAGAGCAAGGGAGATTTCATGTTTTGTGGTAAACAATCAAGCCTTCTTCTGTGAAGTAATGCCTTATGGCCTGAAAAACGCTCCAGCAACCTTTCAGCGCCTCATGAATCAGGTGACTGAAGGGGTACCTGGGTGTGTGGTGTACATTGACGATATCCTTCTTTTTTCCCATACATGGGAAGAACTTCTCAAACAAATCAGACTTCTTTTTGCTAACCTTGCTGAAGCAAATCTTGTATTGAACTTTAAAAAGTGCACTTTCATTAAGAGTACTGTCCAATATCTTGGGTATATAGTAGGACAGGGTCAGGTTGCACCTCCTCATGCTAAAGTAGAGTCAATTTCTAATTTCCCAACACCTACCAATAAGAAAGAAATCCAAAGATACTTAGGGATGATTGGATACTACAGGAGGTTTATTTAAAAAATTTCAAGGTTAACAGCACCTTTAACAGATCTTCTCCGAAAGGATGTGAAGTTTGAGTGGTCCTCCGATTGTGAGGAGGCTTTCACTTACACACTTTGTTACACTTTGTAGTATTCCGTCCGTTAGCGACACAGTTGAGCTGAGGCTCCACTGCGACCAGGCAGCTCCCTTTCTTCCACTCTCCATTCCAGAAGTCGGTTGGAGACGGCGCTGGGGTATCCTGGTGTTGGTGGCCGGTCCGGTATTTTGGCCAGCCACATGTCCAAGTGTTTCTTGAAGGTGTCTGGAGACACCCCGGTCATGTTCCTGAGAGGGGCTGGTATACAGTTGAACAGTCTTGTTCCATTGTATGCAAAGCTGTGATGGATCAGGGATTTGATATTTTGCGTTGATCCCGGTGTAGTCCTCACATAGCACAGCCTCCCTCGCCTTTGGTGTTGAGTTTCGTGGATGTTTGGATTTGGTACCTTTTTTTCCAAAATCTTCCAGACGTAGATGATGATGTATCTCTCCCTACGTCTTTGAAGTGAGTACAGCTGCAGCTCCTTGAGTCTCTCCCAGTAGTTAAAGTGTTGAAACCCATGGATTTTACTGGTGAATGTCCTCTGGGTGGCTTCAATTTCTGTTATTTCTCCTACTTTTTGGGGAGACCATAGCTGAGAGCAGTACTCAAGTCGTAGTAGGACCAGTGACTACCACAGTGTTAACATACACCTCTCATTTCTTGTGTGGAAGGTTCTCAGGATCCAGCCTTCTATTTGTTTTGCTGTTGTTATGGCTTTGGTAATATGCTGGGAAAAAGTGGCATCACTGTTCATATTTACTCCCAGGTCCTTCACTGTGTCCTTGGCAGTAATTTCTTGCTGTCCACTTTTGTAGTTGGTGGCGTTTTGTAATGTTCTCTTGTTCCCGTACCTTAGAAGCTCGAACTTGTCTCCGTTTAGGGTCATGTTGTTTTCTTCTGACCACTTCATGATTTTGTCCAAGTCTTGTTGTAGTAGCTGTGCATCATGTTGTGAGGTGATTTTCTTCATGAGTCTGGTGTCGTCTGCGAACGATGTGGCTGTTGAGTGTTCCAGGTCCCTGTCGATGTCTCCTATCATGATGAGGAATAGGAGAGGTCCCAGTACTGATCCTTGTGGTACACCGCTGATGACCCCGCCTGCTTCTGATAGGCTTCCTTGAACCGTGACTCTTTGTTTTCTGTTGGTGATGAAACTGTGGAGCCATCTTCCAAGATCTCCACCTATTCCAAGTGATTTGAGTTTATGTAGAAGGATCCCATGGTCCACCTTGTCAAAAGCTTTGGCGAAATCTAGGTATATGACATCTACATTTTCTCCGTCTTGAATATCCTGTAGGATTTTGTCGTAGTGTGATAGTAGTTGTGAAAGGCAGGAGCGGCCTTTTCTAAAGCCATGTTGACCCTCGTTGAATGCCTCGTTATCTTCCAGGTAGCTGACCATCTTAACTCGTATTGTTCTTTCTATGGTTTTAATAAGATGTGACGTCAGCACCACATGTCTGTAATTTTTGGCTATGCCTTTACTACCCCCTTTGTGGATTGGTGTGACAGTACCTTCTTTTAGGGATTGTGGTACATATCCAGTTTGGAGGGACTTGCTCCACAGCAGTTTTAGAGGAAAGGCTAGTTGATGTTTTCAGTTTTTCAGCAGTTGGGCATGAAAGCTGTCTGGTCCTGTTGCAGAGTTTGGTCCAATCTTGTCGATGGCTGCTATTATGTCCTCTGTTGATACTGTTACCGAGGAGAGTTGATGTGGTGCCCCTGGAGCGTTGTCGAAGAAGGTCGTTGCATTGTCGATTTTCTTGTCTTCATTTGGTGGGCTGAAGACACTTTCGTATTGCTGTTTGAGTATCTGGGCCATTTCGGTTGGGTCACTCTCAAGTTCGCCCGTAGGTTTTGCAAGCGGTCCTATTGTTGAGGTGCTCCTGAGTCTCCTTTTTGCGCATGCGTAGAAGAATTTGCTATTTACTCGTATGTTTGCAACTGCTCTGAGTTCTTCACATGTTCTTTGCTCTTGGTGTGACTGGTTGAGTTTTCTTTCGATTTCATCGAGCTCTTCTTGTAGTTTGGTGATAGTGTGCGCATGGCTGGTATTCCTTTGCTTGGCTTTCAAGTTCGTCCTTTTCTTCATTAGTATTTTTCTATCTCTGTGAATCTGTTTTATCTGCTTCCTGCTTGATTTGGGTGGTATGGTGTTTTTACAGATCTCCAGACATTGTTTCTGGAGGATACTGAGAGTTTCGTCTACGTTTTTATCTTCGAATAGTGCTCTCCAGTCGGTTACTGCCAGTTCTGCTCTCAGTCTGTCCCAGTCTATTTCTTTGCTATAGAAGTTGAGATCTTTCAGAGAGGTGCAGGGGATTTGGCTTGAGTCCTGTTGACATCTTCTGGGTAGTGTGGCAGTGGGGGTTCTAACTTTGATGTGGCTGTGGTCGGACATTACAGTTTTAACAGTTTCGTACGAGTGTACCAGGTCGAAGTTGTTGCCAAATAGTAAGTCCAGTGTGTTGTTGCCTCTTGTAGGTTCCTCGATGTATTGCTTCATATATGCAGTGTCCATGATAGTCATTAGCTCCTTGGCTTGCTGTTTTTCATCCCTGAATCCTCCGTCTATTTTCATGGTTGCCCAATTGATGATGGGCAGGTTGAAATCGCCTGTGATGAGGAGATCGGTAGTGGGAGTTGGCAGATTTTGTAGGAGTGATTGTATCTTCTCTGTGACCTCCTTGAAAATTTCCCCTGTGGTGTTTGGAGGTCGGTACAAAATTATGATGAGCATGTCGGTTTGTCTTATGTGTACTGCTAGTAGCTCTGTTGTGCCGTTTGAGAATACAACTAAAGTGTCGGTATTTGCAGCCATATCCTCCCTTAGGAGTGCTACTCCTCCATGGCTTCTATCCGCTCTGTCGGCTCTGAATAGTGTGAAGTTATGGATATTGATCTCTGCATCCAAAATGTTTTCGTTCAAGTGTGTTTCTGTGAGGGCTAGAAAAATTGAGTTATCTTCCTCTGCAATTTCTTCCAACATGGGGACTTTACATTGATTGTTTCGTGGGTAGAGTCCTCTGATGTTGCCCACAAAAAAACGATTTAGTGGTAGTTGCACCTTCCTCTGTGTTTCATGTCTGGCCCCTCGGTTTAGGCTAGTAAATACATTCTCTCTAACTATACTGTTCTCCGTGCCCCTGATTGCACCAGATCTTTCTTCCTAGCTGTTGATGCAAGTAATACTGGGGTCGGAGCAGTGTTACTCCAGGAGGATGACTGTAATGTACTGCATCCTGTTTGCTATTTTAGTAAAAAGTTAAATTCTGCTCAACGTAATTACTCTGTCATAGAAAAGGAGCTGTTAGCATTGATTTTGTCCCTCCAATACTTTGGTGTTTATGTTCAATCTGCCCCTGGTTCCATTACTGTATATACTGACCATCACCCATTAACGTTTTTGCACAAGTTCCAAAACAAGAATTAGAGACTGACACGGTGGAGCTTGTTGCTGCAGGAGTACGCCTTGGATGTCAAACACATCAAGGGGGTCCAGAATGTGTTGGCAGATTGTCTGTCAAGAGTCTGAAAATGTGTCCTATACTTTCCTCCTATTGAACTCGTTTCTAGTGGTGGAGGTGTAACATCCGTACCGACCGGATGTCATGTGGCCAGACCAACCTGTTTGAACGTGACTTTACAATTACCTCGTGGCAACAATTTGGCTTGCTTACGTGACCAGAGAGAGAGATAGAGAGAGAGAGAGAGAGAAACCAGACAAGTTTGGGGGGAAACAACTGAACGAGGCAGAACCAGCCCCCTTCTCCCTACTGCCCCAACCACTCACGGGGCCTAGTTCATCTGCTTCTCGTCTGTGAATGGCTGAAACCAGCAGCCTGTTTCATTGGTTTCAGCACCTGTTTCCTGCCTTCTGATTGGATAGCTTGGTCCGAGGAATGATATATAAGCCGGAGATTTGATAGTTAAAAACAGTACATTTCTAGCTGGGGAACACGAACAGTGTGGTGGGGAGACGAGACAGACTACAAAGGCTTATTATGTGTTAAGTTGCATCCGGGAGCGACCTCTTACACATTAGTTAGGGATTATTTGTGACTATTAATTAACCAGAGGTATGTCGAACACATACACTCATTTGCTTTAAGATTTTGTGATTGGAGAAATCATTTTACTTTACTGTTTAATTTACTTGGAGAAATCATATACTGTATGTTTAATTGATTTGGAGAAATCATATATGTTTAATTTACTTTGAGAAATCATATATGTTT
Source organism: Paralithodes platypus (assembly GCA_032716605.1). NCBI lineage: Eukaryota > Metazoa > Arthropoda > Malacostraca > Decapoda > Lithodidae > Paralithodes > Paralithodes platypus. Next base: position 35,222,067 of record CM064491.1, on the reverse strand, counting down.
AATTTACTTGGAGAAATCATATAGGTTGGATTGGAGAATCCTAACAGATTTAATTTAATTGGAGAGATATATATTTTGAATTACTGTTTAATTTTGGCGATAAGAATTAATGTTTGATTCAGAGATGATTTGTGATTGAATATTCTACTTTACATATTAACAATTAACTAACTTGATGTAAAGCTATTGTCATTCATAATTACTGATTAACCCTCTGGATCCCAGCGACGCACGTGTTGCGTCGGCAATGTTCGATCACCGGAACCCAGCGACGCAACAGTTGCGTCGGTCCCAATTACTTCGGTCCTATGGCACCTAGAGGGCTAAGATTTGTATGGGAACTGTGTAAGTATTCCCACGCAACCATGTCGATGGTTGAAAACTCTCGAAGTCCAACCGCATGCGCGTGAGCGTACAAAAACATGTTTTGGGGGGAAATTGCCTTCAATTTTTTACTCTTGTAAAATCTGTTTTCGGGGGCTCTGTAGGACCATTTTTTGAGCTTTTTGATCGGTTTTTCGTGGTTTTTCCTTCATTCCTAACCCATTCGCTATTGTTTATGGAATAAAAAAAAATCAAAACCTGCTGGGCCCTGGTGGTACTATATTAATAACTAGCTGGGGCTCAGTGGATTAAGCCTTGTATAAGTTAAATACTTACCTGACTATTGTTCAGAATAGGCATTGTAAAGGCCTAAGCCTCTTCAACTTTAATTTGTACCTTAGTGAAATCAGAACGTATGCAAAACGATCCTGAAACTCTATCATAACTTTCATTGCTTATTATATTGAATAATTGTAAAATACCTTATTTACGTTTATAAATATAATTCCCTTTTATATGTGACTTTATAATATTTCCTTACCATTTCTATTTAGTCAAATGTCTTTCAGTAATAAGAATAAATAAGATAAAATACTAAAGGAGAATAATAATAATAAACTAAGAATAACGAGATAACATAGAAAGAGTAAAACATTCTTTAGAGGGTTAACAAACTTATATTAATTATATATAAAAGATCTTAATACTTTGCTGATAATCAAAATTAATTGAGATATTCTAGTGTCTTAAAAACTTTGCTTACATACCGAACTTTTGTATTCGTAATTAATAGCCTCTTTCATATTAAAACATTCAATGTAACTTTAAATAGTTTACTGATTAAATATAATTGAAGTGTATCAGAGTATAAAGGATAACTGTCCCAACAACTGAGGGAAAGCAAGTGGTAACAGAACTAACTTTAATATTTTATGTTCTTTTGGCCTTCAGCTGTTTTGCTACACTTTCACCTTAACTGTTGTGTCTTTATTTATTTAGTTAACCACTTCTAAATCAAGATACGTAACAACATGCACGATATAACTACACCCAATACGCCCCAAATAAAATTAGCCTCCTATGCACATGACATAACACTCACATGCACACACCATGACCCAAAAAGAGCAACAGATCTCCTTCAACCCTATCTCAACACACTACAAGGCTGGTGCACTACAAACAGACTTAATCTAGCCCCAGATAAATCCACCGAACCCTGTTCACAACTTGACAGGAGAACACGAATACATCCCTCAACTCACCATAAACAACACACCCCTAACACATACACACACACCCAAAATCCTAGGAGTAACATATGATACTCATATGACATTCAAACAGCACACCACAAACATTAAAAAGAAACTGACACCCAGACTTAACGCCCTTAGGTCACTTGCTCACACAAAATTTGGATACAACAAAGTGTTACGATCCAGGTTCTCAAAGATACAGGGCTCTTCAACATTGGACTAGATAATGGCAAAACGCAACAACGGTAACACTAGATCCAACCCCTGCCTTAAACACTGGAAAACAAAACACCATTACCGCCCTGAGTCGTGCCTGGACAACGAGGTATCCTATGACTCGGTAACTGGTGCACACACACTAGGCTGACGCTCAATGAAACAGCCTATTCTCAAACAGTAAAAGATTACTCGATTATGTTACACAAAGAAAAGATAGTTAACGTGATTAATTAACGTTACGGTAGATACTCAAATAACTGGCACTTCTGTATTAAAGAAAGTGCAATGCTAGTCCTGCAACACCAACTGGAAACTTCTGAAATAAGTCTGATGCTGGGAAGATGTTCGTAAAGAATCTTGAACAATTATAATGCAGAATACGGGTCACAAAAAATGCTAGGACATATAGTAATAATAGGCAGGCGAATAATAAAGACTGCGCAAAGATGTAATGCTCGACAACTAAAGACATTTTTCGTGACACAACGCAACAGCCTACTAGGGTTGTGCAACTCAACAACAACCTCAGCTCAAAAGTGCAGTGAATAATAAAGTTGCATACATATAATAATGGGGGCTTATCTCTAACCAGTGTCTGCTCAGTTAATAAAGTCTAGCTGGGGTATCAAGGCAGGGCAACAATGGGTGAGCATGCGGCTCGTAGCCTAACGTTGTCCGAAGGTGGTATAATGAAGATTATGTTATATGACGGGGATGCTCTCTTGATAAATCTAGGTCTCTAGTACCTAGCTCTATCCTTGCGATTCCTCAGAAGTCAACACAAAGAGGCAGCTCTATGTTGTGAGGGATAGGCTATGGCCCTCTCACACCACAGCGCTGTGCTCGCAAAGTAAACCCACCCGAAGACAACTTAGGCTCCCACAGTACCTGTCGATGTCGTGCAGGGCTTAGCTAACACTGCACACATCGGAGACAACGACACAGTAACCTTACCCCTAGTCTAGCTTTAGAAAACCAAGCAGAATCACTCAACACCTTGCCAGGGAGACATATACCGGTCTACAACCTTCCCGAGAGAGGACACATACGGAAAAGTCCGTCTCTCCAAACCTCAATAAAGCATAATACCTCCTTAACCTAATACATGGAAATATCTGAGAGCTTCGCGTACAATACGACTGGTCGACGGTGAACGTCTATCCTGAAACCAGAAGGGATGTTGAGTTTAATAAAGATTAGAGAATGAGAAAGGAGAAGTCGAGAGAGAGAAATAGTATGCAAAGTGGCGAGTATGGGGGACAGAATTGCAAAGGATGTAGGCGATACGCGTGTCAGGCAAGCTCTGAGCTGGTAAAGAACACGAGGCAGCGATGGGAAGGGACAAGTTGACCACCCGGCCGCCAACGCGGTCAGCGCCCAAGCGAGCCATGTCATAGCTCACCCCGCTGCCAGGTGTACTCCCTCACCCTCTCTCACTCGCCTCCCACACAAGCAACATTTATATTATAGCGAATATAAAATATAAGGCGCGGTCACAGACCAAAACAAAGACCATTTCTAGACTGTATGTGGCAACACGACACTAATTAAATAAAGCAGATCATTCTAGGACAACTGTAGCCCATCCCCCCATCCTGGCGAGCGCTAGCGAGCTGCAATGCCCCACGCAACCATTCTGCTAACGCCGGGAGGCGTCACCCCCCACCCAAGATATGGGACACTCAACCATTAGCCCATATCTGAACAGGCAGAATGTCGCTAGAATCTGCCACTCCTAACCACTCTGCCACTCATGGAATGCAAGCTCAGTCTCCTCCAAAAAAATACAACAACATTTATATATAAAAAAAATCTTATCACCCTTCCCAAATATAATACATTAATTCATAACATTGTGCTCCCAGAGCGAGCTTTAAGAAGCACAGCCTACTGAGGGAAAATCATCTGCACTCAGTACTCAGCTACAATATTATCTTAAAATTAATTATCAAAAAGAAAGAGTTTTAATTTAAATTTTTCATATTTTATTTAAATGTTGTTTTTGGTGGCTACTATAGATGTAGCCTAATTTTCTTCTAATCAAAGCCAACAACTCCTGCCCTGCGACCCTACGCTAATGCTACACACGCGAGCCAACAAGCACCAGCGCAAAAATACACCGCGAGCCAAGACAGGAGGCTATACCAACATACTGTGGTAGCCTACCCCGGATCCTCCACCCGCGACAAACAGTCCGCAATCACATTCTCACAACCGGCAATATGGCGAATGTCTAAGTTGTACTCTTGCAACATGAGCGACCATCTGGTCAGCCTCATATTCCGGTTGTGGAATTGATTGAGGAATTTAAGCGGGTGGTGGTCGGTATACACTACCACGACTGGCCCATAGGCAGGAACATAGACCTCAAAGTGTCTGAGCGCTAACACGATTGCCAGCAGTTCCTTTTCAACAACCGAATAGTTTTTCTGTGCTGAATTAAATTTCTTTGAAAAGAAACTGACTGGATGCTCAAGACTTTCCTCGTCTGTCTGCAAAAGTACGGCACCAGTCCCTACTCCGCTGGAATCAGTCGCCAACTGAAATGGTCGTTCAAAGTCCGGGGCCCTGAGGATACACCCTATCCTCACAGGCGCTGCACTGCCACCTGCTGTTCCTCCGGCAGGTGCGCCAGAGCATCATGCGCACATTGGCTCGAATTCCCCGCCCACTGATCAGCCGAGACATGACAATCCCAGTTATCATCCACCTGGTCATTGCTGCCCCCCTCTCCTTCTCCACCATGACCGCAGCAGGTCAACACAGGGACAGCTAGTGACTCAGGTGGGCGCCTCACATACTCCTTCAACAAATTAATGTGGCATAGTTGGTTACGCTTCTTCCGGTCTGGAGTGGCAACGAGGTAATCTAGATCGGAGATCTTTGACACCACCCGATAAGGCCCAGCGTACTTGGCAGCCAGAGGATGACCTGACAAAGGCAACAGGACCAACACCTCTTGACCTACCTGAAACTCCCGGAGTTTCGCCTTAGTATCGTACCTGTCCTTCATACGGGCCTGCGAACTCACCAAATTATGCCCGGCCAGCTCCAGACTTCTAAGCATTCTCTCTCTGCTCTCGAGGACGTATCTCAACATAGAACATGGCTTAGCGGTACCCTCCCAAATCTCCTTCACCATGTGGAGAGGGCCCCTCACCTGATGCCCGAAAACAAGCTCATTCGGACTGAAACCGAGACTCTCTCCAGGTACTTCTCTTGCCGCTAACAAAACATACGGCAGACCAAGGTCCCAATCCTTTCCGTTCTCTGCGCAATAACATCGAAGCATGCTTTTCAGCATGGCGTGCCACCTCTCCAACACCCCTTGACTCTCCGGGTGATACGCAGAAGAGACGACAGTGCTGATGCCATGCTGAATCATAGTTTGTTTGAACAGATTAGATATAAAATTAGAACCTTGGTCCGATTGCACCGCTTGCGGGTAACCATACCGCGAGCAATACAAGAGCAGGTTCCGGACAACAGTTTTCGCTGTGCCATTTCTCATTGGATATGCATCAGGATAACGAGTGGCCACATCCATGATAGTTAATAGAAATTTATTACCGGCACTAGTAGGGGGTAGGGGTCCGACCATATCAATGATGACCTTACTGAAGGGCGGTCCACTGACAGGAATGGGGTGCAACGGGGCTCTCGGAATAGTTTGGTTAGGTTTTCCTACCCTCTGGCACGTATGACACTTTGCTATCCAGGTTACCACCTGCCCCTTCAACCCTGGCCACCAAAACAATTTTTCTAAAGCCGCCACCGTTTTTCTCACCCCTAGATGTCCTGCCCGTGGTATGTCATGCGCCAACATCAGTAGGCTATCCCTGCACTCCCGTGGCACCACCAACTGGTCCACTACTCCGGACCCCTCATGCCAACTACGTTTAGGTCTTGAAAACGCCTATAGAGGATGCCTTCTAAATAAAAAAAATCTCCTGGCTGTGCATCGCCGTCCTCGTCGAGCTCTACAGCTCCATTAGCACACATTTGGAGCTCAGGGTCCTTTAGTTGCAACCGACGTATATCTGAGGGTGCCAAGCGATCTAACTGCTCCCGGAGCAATGCATGACCTTCCCCGATACTGGGCTGCTCCCTCTGTCTCTCTCGATGTACATAACGTTGCTGTCGTGGAGACTCGTCATGCCCAGCCTCGTCACTCTCGATGACAGGCCCAGGGGCTACTCCAGAATTAAGTAATGGTGCTAATACTAAATCACCCAGGAGAGCCGCCGAGTCCAAACTCTTATAACCAACTCCAGCTTTAGCCTCCTCCTGTTGATCGTTCCTCCGCTGGTCTGAAGACGGAGGACTAGGCTGTGACACTTTAGCTGCCTGAGCTCGGGTGACAACACACGCCATAGGTTGTGTCTGGCACCGCTCGACCCACTCTTGCTCTTCCCTACTCACATCGGCCGGCCTCTCGGCAACGACTAAGGGTAGAACCTCAGAAGCGGGCATTGCAAAGTCGTTGCCGAGAAGAAGGTCGACGCCCTCCACTGGCAGTTTCTCCACAATCCCGACATCCAATTCACGTGCCACACCATCCACCTCCAACTCCAACCGCATCAGCGGGTATGACCGAGTTGCATTAATACCCTGCACCACCACCACCCGAGCCGCGTTTATAGGGTAGCCAGTCAAGTTTTTCATCAGAGTCTGGGAAGCACCTGTATCACGCAAGACCTCTACTCCATGCTTGCGCCCCGCCCACATCACGCAACCCCGCCCTCTATGGTCGCAAAAAACATCCTGAGCAGGGTTCGAGCCTCCCAGGTGTTTCTGCATTGGCTGTGCCTCAGCCTCTGACGAACTGCCCCGGGCAAACTCAGATGACTTCGGAGACACACCAATGTTGCAGGCCAAAGACACAGCTGCTGTAGGTGGTTTGCTAGGACAGACTCTTGCAAAGTGCCCCTTTTTATGACAATGATAACACTCCAACTCCCCTTTGGGCTTCCCTTGGTACTGGGAAGGGCCCTGCCCCTTCTTAAATGGGACGGTGCTAGTCTTGTGGTCAGTCTTGGTATCATGGCTCTTGTACTTGTTTGCATAAGGTATATCACTAACTCGGGGGGGTGGGACGTCACGCCCCTTGTTACCTGCCTCACTACGCTGGGCAGACCCGCACCCACGAATTAGTGATAGCCGGAGGTCAGCCATCTCAGCTGTCTCCTGTAGAGTTTTTGGTTGCTTTTCTTTAAGGTTTAACGTCAGGTCGCCGCCCGTGCATTTGAAAAACTGCTCTAAAAGCACCAACTGTTTAATGTCGTCAAACGTAGTAGCTTTCTCCGACCTCAGCCAATTCCCAAAAGCATCGGACAGCTCCCGGGCATGCTCCAAAAAGGTGCTCTCCCGACCCTTGGTAACACCCCGGAACTTCAACCTGTACGTCTCTGGTTGTAGTTCGTATGCTCTCAGGACAGCCTCCTTGAGTTCCTCATAGATAATACAAGACTCTATAGGCAACGCATCGTAGGCTTTAAGACCCTTGCCTATTAATCTAGAGGAAACAAGTGCTGCCCATTTATTCTCTGGCCACTGGTGTTCCTGGCACTTCTTCTCAAAGCGTGTGAAAAATTCTGTTACACCACTCTCATCAAACACCGGAACCAGTTTCAATAAGTGCGAGAGAGACTGCTCATGAACACGGTTACCAGCCCCAAGTCGCTGTCCCGTTGTCTCTACTCGCGACTTCTCTACGTCCATGTCGGCACAGTACCTAGTCGACTCTAAATCAGCTTGGATTTTTGCTAGCTTGGCTCTCTCTTCTATCTTGGCTAATTCTATTTGCTGCTCACCTGCCCTGATAGCCTTTCTCTCTTCGATCTTAGCTAATTCGAGCTGAAGCAATAATTCTGGAGATAACCCTTGAGGAGGTGAAGGTGCTACAATGTTTGAAATTACCGGTGGTCCCCCCAGGGGCAACCCACCCTGCCAGTCACCACCCACCTGTGCAAGCGTACCCGGGGTCGGCAAACCACTGGGATGGCTGGGAGTCGAGTGTAGGGGAAGCATGGCCGAAGGTCTCTGAGCACTCAACCCATCTCGCTCACCAGTCACCCTGCCCAGTACACACAATATCAAGTTATCCTTGGTCATGCTGCTAGTAACCGCATGACCGATAGCTGTGGCCAGGCATTGAAGACCGTACCGATCCATACCCTCCAACCGCTCGGCAGTAACAGGCCATTGCAAAAATATCCTAGCATCCTCCTCACAGTTCACCCGATTAACCCTCTCATCATGCTGCTGTTCCTCAGTTTCGACATTACATACTGTGTCTCCATTCTCCTCTGACCCGGTATAAGACATGATGCTCACAAAAATTTCTCACCACAATATTCAGAAAAGAAGTACCCCAAACTCTTATGTAGCACTATTCACTTGCCAAAAATGTCTGAAGACTCTCAAGTGCTATACTACTTTGCCAAAAAAAAATTAACGTGCCCACTATATTCCTCAATAAAACAAATGACCACAACAATCCTGCAATCATCTCTTAGTTCACAAGATCCTGAGCTAGGTCGCCATTTGTTACGATCCAGGTTCTCAAAGACACAGGGCTCTTCAACATTGGACTAGATAATGGCAAAACGCAACAACGGTAACACTAGATCCAACCCCTGCCTTAAACACTGGAAAACAAAACACCATTACCGCCCTGAGTCGTGCCTGGACAACGAGGTATCCTATGACTCGGTAACTGGTGCACACACATTAGGCTGACGCTCAATGAAACAGCCTATTCTCAAACAGTAAAAGATTACTCGATTATGTTACACAAAGAAAAGATAGTTAACGTGATTAATTAACGTTACGGTAGATACTCAAATAACTGGCACTCCTGTATTAATGAAAGTGCAATTCTAGTCCTGCAACTCCAACTGGAAACTTCTGAAATAAGTCTGATGCTGGGAAGATGTTCGTAAAGAATCTTGAACATTTATAATGCAGAATATGGGTCACAATAAATGCTAGGACATATAGTAATAATAGGCAGGCGAATAATAAAGACTGCGCAAAGGTAGTAATGCTCGACCACTAAACAAATGCTTCGTGACACAACGCAACAGCCTACTAAGGTTGTGCAACTCAACAACAACCTCGGCTCAAAAGTGCAGTGAATAATAAAGTTGCATACATATAATAATGGGGGCTTATCTCTAAGCAGTGTCTGCTCAGTTAATAAATTCTAGCTGGGGTATCAAGGCAGGGCAACAATGGGTGAGCATGCGGCTCGTAGCCTAACGTTGTCCGAAGGTGGTATAATGAAGATTACGTTATATGACGGGGATGCTCTCTTGATAAATCTAGGTCTCTAGTACCTAGCTCTATCCTGGCGATCCCTCAGAAGTCAACACAAAGAGGCAGCTCTATGTTGTGAGGGATAGGCTATGGCCCTCTCACACCACAGCGCTGTGCTCGCAAAGTAAACCCACCCGAAGACAACTTAGGCTCCCACAGTACCTGTCGATGTCGTGCAGGGCTTAGCTAACACTGCACACATCGGAGACAACGACACAGTAACCTTACCCCTAGTCTAGCTTTAGATAACCAAGCAGAATCACTCAACACCTTGCCAGGGAGACATATACCGGTCTACATCCTTCCCGAGAGAGGACACATACGGAAAAGTCCGTCTCTCCAAACCTCAATAAAGCATAATACCTCCTTAACCTAATACATGGAAATATCTGAGAGCTTCGCGTACGATACGACTGGTCGACGGTGAACGTCTATGCTGAAACCAGAAGGGATGTTGAGTTTAATAAAGATTAGAGAATGAGAAAGGAGAAGTCGAGAGAGAGAAATAGTATGCAAAGTGGCGAGTATGGGGGACAGAATTGCAAAGGATGTAGGCGATACGCGTGTCAGGCAAGCTCTGAGCTGGTAAAGAACACGAGGCCGCGATGGGAAGGGACTAGTTGACCACCCGGCCGCCAACGCCGTCAGCGCCCAAGCGAGCCGCGTCATAGCTCACCCCGCTGCCAGGTGTACTCCCTCACCCTCTCTCGCTCGCCTCCCACACAAGCAACATTTATATTATAGCGAATATAAAATATAAGGCGCGGTCACAGACCAAAACAAAGACCATTTCTAGACTGTCTGTGGCAACACGACACTAATTAAATAAAGCAGATCATTCTAGGACAACTGTAGCCCATCCCCCCATCCTGGCGAGCGCTAGCGAGCTGCAATGCCCCACGCAACCATTCTGATAACGCCGGGAGGCGTCACAAAAGAAACCACCTCCACAGTATATAAACGTTACATAAGATCAGTGATGGAATACGCAAGCCCAGCCTGGGCTTCTAACCTAACTGAAACACATCATAAGACCTTAAAGACTATTCAAAACAAAGCCCTAAAGATCATTACAGGCTGCACAGCCACTGCACCCACAGATCACCTACATCAAGAAACCAAAATCCTAAAAGTCAAAGACCAACTGGACATGAGAGACACTCAATTCCTGGCAGCAGCATCCACGAACCAGGACCACCCACTAAACTACATGGCAACACACCCACAGACACCAAGAAATATCAAAACAACACCCAGCACACGGTATCACACACAATTACTGTCCTCTCTCCCTCCCTGCCCACCCCGAACCAACTTCCAGAAGCACATCCATACTCACATCTCTCGCCGATCCATCCACTCACTCATAGACAACACGCAGCTGCAAGCACGACCTCCCGAAATCCATCCTTCCGAATCCTCCCTTCCTCGCGAGGACAGAGTCCACCTGGCCAGGCTGAGATGCGGACACCATCCAGCTCTCCTGAGCTATCAGAAGAGACTGGATGACTCCGTCGTCGACACCTGCCCGGGATGTAACACAGCACCCCATACCATTAAACACATCATAGAAGATTGCATTTCACACAACCACTTACGCCAACAACACAATCTACACTCAATGAGAGCTCTGTGGGAAAGCCCGATCGTGGCCATGGCCTTCCTCAGGGACTCGGGGCTGTTCGGCCAGGCAGCTTAGGGAACAACAACAACAACAACAAGATCAACGCAATGCCCAGGATACCTAAATTACCCCACGTCACCAACAAAGAAGACAGAAATAATCACACCAAGCAGAACCTACACACAGAGAAGAAAAACCCATCCTCAGCACCGAGAATCATCACACATATAAAACAATGTGTAGGAAGTAACAACAAAACTAAACCCATCATATCTAGCCGCTCAAACAAATCCTATGCACCACTACCTAACACCAGACAAGACACCAGAATTGCCACCATCACATCAGATATACCAACAACACCAGGCAAGACCATCACCAAAGCACAACAACACCACGAGGATCCCAGAAAGAAGATAGTGTTCAGTCAGGGACAGGACCAACATCGCCACATTAAGAAGGGACACTTACGCCCCTCTTCTGCCAAGAAGTCGACTCACCTGCCCACAAACTTCTGAGGGTCCTCCTAATCCCCCGGAATACGCCCCCTCCCCCCCCCCCCCCTGGACTTATGACCTTTTGATCCCCGCACACCTGCCCTGGGACATCTCGGCTGAAGTCGTCACTAGTCCGACGAAAACCTGAATAAGGCAAACAATTCTAGGGCTTGATTTAACTGGCATGTCAGCAATCAAGTCCTAAAATTACCCTCCCATACAAGGAAAGAATTGAAGCCATGGTGAATATCTTTCGAGGTCTGAGAAGTTCTTTTACCTATTGAGGAATTGCTATTATCACATGCCATTGAATAGTGACTAATAATAAGATCCCTAATAGGCTGCACTTTTAGTATCAGGAGTATAACCCCCGGACATGTCCCCACTTTACTTCTTTTACTAAAACCGCATTTAAGACTATAGAAAGATGCTTGCCATGGTAAAGGTCATTCGACTAGTTTAGGGCTTTGCAAGATACCATTAATACCGGCACTCAACATATATAAGTCCTTAGTGTATCCGTCCGACGCCATGGTCGAGGACACTTACAACCTCTTATAACGGTCAGTGGCAGATCAAGTGAAATTAGTAAGCTCATGATCTTACTATCTCCTCGCGTGAGCCCGATACGTTGTCACTGTGTCATGACACTAGAGACATCATATTAAAGACCCCAAGTCAAGAGTACCGAAACGGAACTTCATCAACGATTAGCATAACGGTCAGGATAGACGAGTACCTCTAGCCCCAGGACATGTCCTAGCTAAATTACTCGCGTTAGTCCGATGAAAGTGCCCAATGTCATGACATCGGAACTATCATTTAAGACCCGAATCCAGCTAATCCATCTGTATCCCAAACTACTAATCCACACGGCAGGCCCACCTGAACGGCCCAACGGAGAACTAGAAGAACAACCAGCTGTTATCTCATCTTATCACCTACTCCACTGCAAGTGTTAGGCTAGGAGTGTATGTTGAAAACTCACAATTAATGATGCACCAGTGAAATAAGGTGACCCTAGCTAAATACGATAGAGGCCCCAAGTATTGAATTTACCTAACTCACACCAGTGCAAAAGGTGTCATAATAAAGAGTCCACAAATATCAATTATATTTATATTCCTCACTAAGTGTACCCCAGTGAGTAGCCAAACACGACAGAGGCCCCAAGTATTGACTCTGCCTAAAATTACACCAGTGCGAAAGGTGACATAATAAAGAGTCCACAAATATCAATTATATTTATATTCCTCACTAAGTGTACCCCAGTGAGTAGCTAAATACGACTGAGTCCCATATTTTGACTCTGATTTTGATCTAGGTTCTTGTGACAGGTCCTATATATATTGTGTGAGTAAATTCAAGATAGATACAGCTAATAATTATATTCCTAGTCCCATTGCGGATCCTCGCCCGTGCTCGGCATATTTATGTTTTTAACTACTTATTCACGTATAAGCATTAGTATTCTTAACCTTAGGAGTATACAAATAAAACTGTTCATTAATTTACTCTGTGTTATATGTTGCCCTTTGTTTCTTCTGTGCATGTGTTGTGTGATTTTGAACTCTCCATTTAAGTAGAACCTACCAAATCCAATCTACAAACCTGATAAAAACCCTTGTATAACAGAAATCATAATAAGATGATACTTAAGTGAGAACAAAAATATTAATGCACATCGACGTACATCTATTTCATCTTTCTTCTTCCACCCTATATTCTCTCCGTCCCTCCCTCCATTCCTTCTTTCCAAACTTCCTCCTTTCCATCTCCGTCTCTAGACCCCCCCCCCCCTCTTGGCTACACTACTGTTTTATATTTACAACAGTTTTAGCGTCAGCAGTTGTATGGGTGCTTGCCGGCCGGTTTTTCAGGGTGTCGTACGCGGGTTTTAATGTTCATCAATAGACGAAGATTTTACAGGGTTTAATAATATATTTTTAAGAAGACTAATCTGCCTTTCGTTAGTTGAAGAGTCTTTGGTACAACAGTTAAGCTTATTGGGTGCCTAAAGACATAGTGGAGATAATCTGTGCTTCTATCCGATATTGTATTAGTTAATTTTGCAGTTTAATATTCTCAGTATCTGTAGTAATAATATGCTAATATCTAACTTCATTAATAATTATTGGTATACTATACGTACATTTAAACATAGTTCCGTAGACAATCGGCTATTTTGTTGGCATTGTTCAATATTAATTTGCTACTACATTCATCAGGTACCACAGACATAGACTATTGATAATGAAACGCAAAAATATTATGTTCCTTATAACAACTTTGCTAGCTTTACATTATCACCATTGTAATCTTATATAACGTGTTAACGCAACTATTCACTGACTCGGGTAACTCAGTAAGCCTTTGTTTCAGTGCACTAAGAATAATCAAAATTGAATATTTTAAGCTTAAGGCACAATTTAGTGAGAAACCTGTAGCACCATTAGATAATCCAAGTAATTAGGTATATTTTCTTCTTTCTCCACAGTAAAGAATACCATCAAGGTGATTGCAAATATAACAGCATAGTTGCTCCAACTTTTACCTTTTCGATTGCATATTGTGGTTAGCGGAACTGAGATTCTGAAGGAAGCGACGGTTACTGGTGCTGATTGGAGGAGGATGACAATTATTTGTTTAGTATTATATACAATTAGCGTCGTAGCCACTCGACCATCCGCTCATGGTCGAGTGGCTGCAGTGCACAACTCTCCCAAATATACCTGGGGTGAGTGAGTGAGTTCGACTCTGGTCCGGATACCTCACTCCCACAACAACAACAAATAAATAAATAAACAATAACATAAATACATAAATAGATAAATAAACGGGAACAGGGTGGAGGACATAAACACCATTTTGTAAACACTAAACCTTTTCCATTCCTCTGTTTGTTTGTTTTCCCCAATTGAGAGCAAACAAAATCCGGTCATAAACGTCCCCCATGACTTTCATTGTAGATGGTAAGGGAATTTGAAAATATGTACAGTTCTGAGTTCAACCTATAATTGTTTTGGAAAATTGTTGAACAATGCTAAAACAAGTGTATTGTTTACACGGTTAGTGAACGACGGGGAGTATTTGTTTGTAGGGGAATTATTATTGGTATATTGAGAGAGAGAGAGAGAGTGTGTGTGTGTGTGTGTGTTATAGTGTGTGAGGGTGTAGGAGAGTGTGTGTGGGTGTGTGACAGAGTGAGAGTGATTGTGTATAAGTATGTGTGTGTGTAGTTATAGTGTAAGTGGAAGTGTATGTATGCGTGTGTGTACTTCTAAGTCCAGGAGTGAAATAATTGTTTATGCTACCAGAATATCACGCATATCTGTTTGATTTCCATTACTACATCCCTGCATTTCTTTCTCATTATATCAAATACATTCTTCTCCCTGTCCACACTCAATTCTCACACGCAACTTGCTCCTCTGTTCGTCCAACATTTGAGTTTCATGGAGTGGTGAGTTTGAAGTTAAGGAATGTGTTTAGTAATGTAGAAATATTGTTCGTTTTATATGAGTGAATGGAATCCCTTTCATATTGTATATGCATATTGTAATCCCTCTCTCTCTCTTCATTTCTCTTTCTTCTTAGCAACTATGATAATACCTAGTAATTTAATGTAGCCTACTAAGAATAGGGAAGCGGGAAGGCACGGATAGTATAGCAAACGATATTAATGATAAAAGAGGGATAGAAACCTAATACAAGGAAGGACGTTATAAGAAATTACAGATAATAAGATGCTTAAAGAAAACAACAAATTCATTAACTCCTTCAGTATTTAAGCACATATGTTTACACTTTATTCTGGTTATCATTAAATGATGCTATGCAACTTACAAAGGATCACTAGAAATCCATAGTGTAAAAGCTATCTCAGTTAACTAAGCTCAATAATATCGTATATTAATAGCCAGAAGAAACCGTTATAACACGTCATAATCCTTAATGTGTTAAGGCAGAATGAGCGAGGGGGCAACGTTGTATTACACTGCATAACTAGAGGAACACTCGGTAGAGCGCATACCTCCCCCTACACCATTAATATCATAAGTTGAAATATTGTTCTGGATCGGGGTTATGATCTGGATTGCCTGCTAAATTGAATCACGTCTTCCTTGGCGCAAATATTTGCCCGCTAAATTTCGTGGAAATCGCTTCATAATTTTGTCAGACATCTTGTTACAAACAAACATACTGTAGAGACACAGAGGCGATGACAAAACCTTAGTCCAACTTCGTTGGTGGAGGTAATAACCTCTTACATATTATTATATATTGATTGTAATGGGAAGTCGGTGTAATTCTTAATTTTACCTAAATAATTCTCTAAAATAATTGTTATGTATAATCGTGGTCATGAGTAATTGAACATTTCCTAAGGATGCAAACAAGATGGTGAGCGTTAACTAATGAACGTCAGTAATATGATCTGTGTGGTCCTAGCAAATCACCATAATAGTTCGGCAGTGTATCATTATCGTCCTTCTATAAACTGTTCAGAAATAAATGTCTACTGCATTATCCATTTCCTATCTATTTAATACCAGAGGTCTTGATCACCGAGGAGGTGGACACGAATGAACCTCCTCCTTGCTCCTCTGTAATCCGTTGGCCGGCGCCCCTCCTCCCACCCAACGCCACTCTCACATTCCGCTCAATCTATCCCTCCATCAATCCTTCGTTCTGTCTCTTCCTCTCCGCCCTTCCATCTCACTTTCATACACTTGGTTTAACCATTTCCTCACTATCCATACGCTTGTTATCTAAAATTCCAGAACTGCCGCCCTTATTATTATTCAGGTCAAACTCAGGCATGTAATTCAATCTACCTCACTGCGTAATAGACGAGAGAGAGAGAGTAATAGAGAGGGTGGAGGGGGGGGGGGGGGAATAGAGAATGTGACAATCCACTTTAGCAACCTTGAAGCAGGATTCAGCGTTTTCAATCAGATAATCCGTTCGCAATTCTTCGTTCCCGATTACTTGTCTGTACGATTCCTTTCTCTCTAATGTTTGGCTTGGAATGTTCGTAATAATGTATTTATAAAATGTTAATTCTGTCAGTGTATCAGGACACATGTTTTAATTTTACGCTGGCAATTATTTGACGATTTTATGCAACTTAAGCCTGGTTCACACATAGCCGAGTCAGTGCGCGAGTCCAGCACGAGTCACACTCGTCGATTATCGCCGTCGCTGGAGGCCGAGTCGGCCGCGAGTAGCAATTGATCCCGAGTCAACGAGAGTGTAACACGAGTTAACTCGAGTCAATACGAGTCAACACGTGTTCATGCAAGAGTCTGTACGAGTAACTGAGTCAAAACGAGTGTAACTCAAACCCAAGACGAGTGTCAAAAATTTGAAAAATAAAGGTCAAATTCCAGGGCACGTAAACAAAGAGTAGGTACGAGTTTTAACACGATCAACACGAGTGTAACACGGGGTCAACACGAGTGTAACACGGGTCAACACGAGTGTCAATATTAACAATCCTCGTACATGATTATTTATTTTCTATATATATTTCAGCGATAATATTCATTACTATGATTTTATTTATATTTTTCTCATATATTTGGGTAATGTTCACCAGAGAAATTGAGATAACTTTTTGTTTTTTGTTTTTTCTGTCTATTTAATGCATCTATCTCCCTACATATATATAACTATGTCTTATTTGGTCTTTTTTTAATCTATGAATCATTTCTAATACATGGAATTGAAAATAATATTACCCTTCTAACACACAAATAATAACATGAAAAAGAGTCAATAAAAATGTCTCCTTTGTCTTTTCAGAACCAATTAAGTCGTCTGTCTCATAATAGTTGTGTTTGTTTATCACTCACTTCCCCCTCTGCAACTCTCTTTATATCTATCTATCTCTCTAATGCATCTACCTAACTCCCCTATACATTAACATAACTATGTCTTATTTGGACTTTTTGTAATCTTTGAATCATTTCTAATGTGATGGAATTGAACAATATAATATCCTTCCAGCACATAGATAAACAATAAATAAGATAGTCTACAAAATATTTCAACCCTCCCCTCCGTCGTCTTGCTGTGCGAGGCCCGAGCTTCAGAGACAGAAGATTTGCGTTTCATAGATTTTTTTTTTTTTTTTTCCCACGGTATACACAAAATGATGGGTAAATATTGTAACATGTTTTTAATTGACATTTGTGTCGTTTTTGCTGATTATGAGTTGGTGGGAAAAAAAAATCTTTAATTCTATCATATCGGAAATGATTCACAGATTATATAGAAACCAAATAACATAATATACTTTTAAGTATGTTCAATAGTTTTGCATTATCAATAGGGTGTAGTACAAGGCTTATCAACATCATCACAGTAACGGGGTCGGGGTTTAGGCCAGGACGGGGAGGGGAGCGAGTATGCCTACAGCGCCGGGGATTTTTTTTTTTTTTTTTTTTTTTTTTTTTTTTTTTTTTTTTTACATGTGAAATTTATCATATTAATGACAAATACCACCCTTATTATGTTTTCAGGGACAGTACAGCCCATAGTATTATGTTCTTATATCCATAACAGTATTATAATAATTTTCAGCATATTTCCCTTATACAGTATGTTCTACCATGAACTATGTCCTTCAAATTGCTTAATCATCATAATTATTTTATCTATTCTTCCAAAAAGTATTTAATTCATATTACTTATTTATTTCTCTGTTAACAAGTCATTTAAAACTTGAGTAAAGTCAAATTGTAAATTAAACTTATTATTTTATGTGAATAAAGTAACTATAAATATTAATTGGATGCAAAACAACACCTGGAATCACATACATTTGATTTTGACATACAAAATACAACGTCGAAATTATGACGATAATCGACGAATCACCAAAGACTGTTACACGGGTTTACATGAGTCAACACGAGTTAACACGAATAACGAAGAGTTATTCAGAGTCAAACACGAGTTAACACGTATGTACATGAGTCTACACGTATGCAGGCCACACTCGTGGGTACTCGCCAAAATTTCATGCATGCATGAAATTTTTGGACCCCGTGGCGAGTACCCACGAGTGTGTCAAGTAAACAAAGAGTATACACGAGTCTAACACGAGTGTTGAGGAGTCTCGACGAGTCATTGCCGAATAGCTAAATTTCATCACTCGTGTTGGACTCGCGCACCGACTCGGCTATGTGTGAACCAGGCTTTAGAAAGGATTTGTGGGATTCAGAGGGTTATATGAGGAAATACTTACTCCTCTTATACCTAAATATCCTTCCAAAGCTGTATGAACTCTTCTAATGGTAGCCAGAATATACTGTTAAGACGCGTTTAAATTACTTGTAAAGGTGATTGTGTAAAGTCACGAGCATAAATGCTTCAAAATTAACCAGATAACGTAAACTCCTGCATCACAATAGGTATATACTAAGCTGAATAAAATCGTCTGACTGTAGCTAGAATGAAATAAGGAAATCGTTTTGGGTATACAAAACAAAGTTTACCAATACCTTGCGAAACGAAGGGGGAATGCTATCTGGTTAGTGTGGCAGTATTTATGCTCGTGACTGTACGTATCATACAGTCAAGAGCATAATTACCCACGCCTCAATTTGAATCAGTATCAAACTAAAAACAAATAAAAATACAATACTGTGTTATAGCCCAGATGCTTCAAAACCCGGCTATAATGGTTCATGTATTTTATTGGCGTACCATACTGTACATGTAATCAACACTGTACACTCTAGGACCGGGGTTCCCAACCTCTTTGTTCCTCTGTACCACTTGGGCATTCTGATAGGTACCCATGTACCCCTAACAATTTAGGATAAACATTTGTAAAATTATGTACATTTTATATTATTTTATTATGAAATATGTATGTGGAGTCTGCAGAGGGATCTTAGTATTGATATTATCAATAAAATGAACTCAGTGACTATAAAATATTTTGATCTGTCACATACTCGGACATTATCGGGCGGTATTGCAGCTGTCTCGAGTTGGTATACATACCTGATTGTTTCACGTCCAATACAGATTGTGGGCGCAGGAAGTCACATAATAGTGAAAAAATGGAATAGTCACCTCACTGATATAATTTTAAGGGAAGGATGTAGTATCCGGGTGTACGGTCGTCCGACGGTCGTCATGTTTACATAGGTCAATCGCTCGCGGTTAAGCTCTCGTATATTTTTTCTTTTATTTGACCCCTGCTTGCAATATATATGATGATGACAATAAGTCATGGGGGGTGAGGGGGGCAAAAGCCCCCCTTCAACCTATTATTGTATCCCACGGCAGTCAAAATAGACGGGAACATGATTGCGAGCATCTGCGTAGTGTAAGGCCACCTGGTAACTACATTCTTGCCAATTTTAATATAAGTTTGGCTTACTGAAATGAGGAAATTGATAAAAACACAACTTCTTGCAATCTGCCTGTAGATTAGAACACCATGTTTTGTACACTATGGTTATTCTCTCAGACCCCTATGTTCCCTCTGAGAAGTGCAAATGTACCCCTGGGGGTACATGTACCCCAGGTTGGGAACCCTTGCTCTAGGATATATATCGTGACCGTATATTTTTGTAAGCAATCTCGAACTGAATGGACACTTCTCATTAATGTTTTACCTAATAAATTATTTACTTTTCTGAGGATCGTTTGTGCTGCTTGAGGGTTCATATTAGGCCATGATTTAGGTTTTAAAGTGAACCTGTACAGTATGTGTTTTCTATGTTTATATAATTATGTATTTGCGAACATCATACTGCAACTCAGGTTTTAATCAGTGCACTTACTTTTCTCCACTCTATTCCTGACCAACAACAACCACCTCCAGGCAACATTTCAGCGTGAAAGTAATGTGTGTGATATATTACATGTTAAGCAGTATTCCTCAACAGGCATACCTCACATAATATAAAGTTTTATCCCACATTTCGGAACACAAAAATAATATTAAATATACAAAATATAAATATATATATATAATGGCAGACAGTAAGTGAAGGGAATATTGTAGAGTAGTGTACGTGACAGTGTCTTGTCTGGGTACCACACCTTTAGCCTGACAACACACACACACACACACATACCCAGAGAGAGCAGGTAAGAGAGGGAAGAGGGAAGGGTATTGTAGCAGTGTCTTGCCCATGGATAACACACCTTTAGTTAACACATGTCAACACACACACACACACAGTAGGTAAGGACGGGAAGAGTGTAGGGTAGTAAAGCAGTGTCTTGCCTGGATAACACACCTTTAGTTAACACCTGCCAACACTCTTATTCTCTTACACACACAACAGCAAAAAATACATTCAAGCTGTCAATTATTACTTCAGCTTACATAACGATCACCAAAACCAGAACACTTAGTATTTACAGAGAGAGAGAGAGAGAGAGAGAGAGAGAGAGAGACCTGCACATCTAACACTATACGCATACGAACCGAATTATGTCGGCAGAAACACGCCTCATCAAACCCTCACGAACATACGTACGCACATATTACAACAACAAACATAAAATACTCTTTGAGAGCTCAGTGGGAAAGCCCGACCGTGGCCATGGCCTTCCTTAAGGACTCGGGGCTGTTCTGGCAGCTTAGAACAGCTTAGGGAACAACAACAACAACAACTATGTATTACCATTAAATTCCAAAATAGTGTCAGCGTGTGGTTTCGTTTTTGAATACCATAAGCCTTGAGGATTACTATCATACACTCAACACTATCCCCTGCTACCATTACACGCTCAACACTATCACCTTCTACCATCATACACTATCACCTTCTACCATCATACCCTCAATAATATCACCTTCTACCATCATACACTATCTCCTTCTACCATCATACCCTCAATAATATCACCTTCTACCATCATACACTATCACCTTCTACCATCATACACTATCACCTTCTACCATCATACAATATCATCTTCTACCATCATACACAATCACCTTCTACCATCATACACTATAACCTTCTACCATCATATACTCAATACTATCACCTTCTACCATCATACACTCAATACTATAACCTTCTACCATCCTATACTCAATACTATAACCTTCTACCATCATACACTCAATACTATCACCTTCTACCATCATACACAATCACCTTCTACCATCATACACTATCACCTTCTACCATCATACACTATCACCTTCTAACATCATACACTATCACCTTCTACCATCATATACTCAATACTATCACCTTCTACCATCATATACTCAATACTATAACCTTCTACCATCATACACTATCACCTTCTACCATCATATACTCAATACTATCACCTTCTACCATCATATACTCAATACTATAACCTTCTACCATCATACTCTCAATACTATCACCTTCTACCATCATACACTATCACCTTCTACCATCATACACTCAATACTATCACCTTCTACCATCATATATTCAATAGTCAATACTATCACCTTCTACCATCATATACTCAATACTATAACCTTCTACCATCATACACTATCACCTTCTACCATCATATACTCAATACTATCACCTTCTACCATCATACACTCAATACTATCACCTTCTACCATCATACACTCAATACTATCACCTTCTACCATCATACACTCAATACTATCACCTTCTACCATCATACACTCAATACTATTCCCTTCTCCCATCATATACTATCACCTGCTACCATCATACGCTATCACCTGCAACCATCATACACTATCACCTTCTCCCATCATACACTATCACCTTCTACCATCATACACTCAATACTATCCCCTTCTCCCATCATATACTATCACCTGCTACCATCATACGCTATCACCTGCTACCATCATACACTATCACCTGCTACCATCATGCACTATCACCTGCTACCATCATACACTATCACCTGCTACCATCATACACTATCACCTTCTACCATCATACACTATCCCCTTCACCATCATACACTATCACCTTCACCATCATACACTATCACCTGCTACCATCATACACTATCACCTTCTACCATCATACACTATCACATTCTCCCATCATACACTATCCCCTTCACCATCATACACTATCACCATCTACCATCATACACTATCACCTTCTACCATCATACACTCAATACTATCCCCTTCTCCCATCATACACTATCACCTTCTCCCATCATACACTATCACCTGCTACCATCATACACTATCACCTTCTCCCATCATACACAATCACCTTCTACCATCATATACTATCACCTGCTACCATCATACGCTATCACCTGCTACCATCATACACTATCACCTTCTCCCATCACACACTATCACCTTCTACCATCATACACTCAATACTATCCCCTTCTCCCATCATACACTATCACCTTCTCCCATCATACACTATCACCTGCTACCATCATACACGATCACCTTCTACCATCATACACTATCCCCTTCACCATCATACGCTATCACCTGCTACCATCATACGCTATCACCTGCTACCATCATACACTATCACCTTCTACCATCATACACTATCACCTGCTACCATCATACACGATCACCTTCTACCATCATACACTATCCCCTTCACCATCATTCACTATCACCTGCTACCATCATACACTATCACCTGCTACCATCATACACTATCACCTGCTACCATCATACACTATCACCTTCTCCCATCATACACTATCACCTGCTACCATCATACACTATCACCTTCTCCCATCATACACTATCACCTTCTACCATCATACACTATCACCTTCTACCATCATACACTATCACCTGCTACCATCATACACTATCACCTGCTACCATCATACACTATCCCCTTCTACCATCATACACTATCACCTTCTACCATCATACACTATCCCCTTCTACCATCATACACTATCCCCTTCACCATCATGCACTCAATACTATCACCTTCTACCATCATACACTATCCTCTTCACCATCATACACTATCACCTTCTACCATCATACACTATCCCCTTCACCATCACACACTATCCCCTTCGACCATCATACACTATCCCCTTCTATCATCATACACTATCCCCTTCACCATCATACACTCAATACTCTCCCCTTCTACCATCATACACTCAATACTCTCCCCTTCTACCATCATACACTCAATACTATCACCTTCTCCCATCACATACTATCACCTGCTACACTTATACGCTATCACCTTCTACCATCATACACTATCACCTTCTACCATCATACACTATCACCTTCTCCCATCATACACTATCACCTTCTACTATCATACACTATCACATTCTCCCATCATACACTATCACCTTCTCCCATCATACACTATCACCTGCTACCATCATACACTATCACCTGCTACCATCATACACTATCCCCTTCTACCATCATACACTATCACCTTCTACCATCATAAACTATCCCCTTCTACCATCATACACTATCCCCTTCACCATCATACACTCAATACTATCACCTTCTACCATCATACACTATCCCCTTCACCATCATACACTATCACCTTCTACCATCATACACTATCCCCTTCACCATCATACACTCTATACTATCACCTTCTACCATCATACACTATCCCCTTCACCATCATACACTATCACCTTCTACCATCATACACTATCCCCTTCACCATCATCCACTATCCCCTTCGACCATCATAAACTATCCCCTTCTATCTTCATACACTATCCCCTTCACCTTCATACATTCAATACTATCACCTTCTACCATCATACACTCAATTCTATCCCCTTCTACCATCATACACTCAATACTCTTCCCTTCTACCATATCATACATTCAATACTATCACCTTCTACCATCATACACTCAATACTCTTCCCTTCTACCATATCATACACTCAATACTATCACCTTTTACCATCATACACTCAATATTATCACCTTCTACCATCATACACTCAATATTATCCCCTTCTACCATCATACACTCAATACTATTACCTTCTACCATCATACACTCAATACTATCACCTTCTACCATCATACACTCAATACTATCACCTTCTACCATCATACACTCAATACTATCACCTTCTACCATCATACACTCAATACTATCACCTTCTACCATCATACACTCAATATTATCCCCTTCTACCATCATACACTCAATACTATCACCTTCTACCATCATACACTCAATACTATCACCTTTTACCATCATACACTCAATACTATCCCCTTCTTCCATCATACACTCAATACTCTCCCCTTCTACCATCATACACTATCCCCTTCTACCATCATACACTCAATATCACCTTCTACCATCATACACTCAATATTATCACCTTCTACCATCATACACTCAATATTATCACCTTCTACCATCATACACTCAATATTATCACCTTCTACCATTGTTAGGTACTCCAATATATCCAACTATTACTCTGTGAATTACTTAAACACTAGAATACATATTTAAAGTATATCTCACTATTATTACATTAATACAACTACTCATATTAGTAAACATAGTATTTCTTACATCAACTGTACATGATGGAGGCAAGTGGTACTGGGCGCCTAGAATCTGAGGTTTAAGTAGACGTCAGCTTCTAGTCAGCATTCCCGAGATCTCACAATAGAGTTGGTTACACGTGACCGCTCTGATGGAAAGTTACCCAGAACAGGTCACGTTGGAAGCCACACCTTATGACGTCATTATCGACAGGTACTAGGATTGGGCGTGATGTACACGTGAATGATAATGAGTGGTTTTACGTCATAAAGAGGGGCGTAACCCAACATAATATAAGGTGGGTATCCAGAGAGCGAGGGGAGAAACAAGAGAGACCCCGGCTCGCTCATCGAAGGGTCAGAGGTTAGCTCCGTGTGTGATAACCAGACTATATAACATACTTGAATTAATCGTACTGATACGAATACTTATACAATCATATATAAGTGTACTTCTGAATAAGTCTTAAGATATCTTTTATTATAATATTCTTAATTATTCTCAAGTTTCATTTACCTAACCTTACCATTTATCTAACATTCATTTGAGTTATCTAATTAATCCCAGGGTAAGCCTGTGATGGTGGAGCATATATATAGGGAATTGATACCATTATTAACCCTATTCTCTTCGCAATACATGGTGTGCAGCGCGTGGTCCTTTTTTTGTTTACAACACTCACGTGTTAATTGACCGCTAAAGCTACTAAAAGTATTTAATTCAAGTCACTGGAGTCTGTATAAATATATATAATTCACACACGGCGGGCTGAAACAATTGTACATCTGGCAAGTTTCCCTCCCTGCCTGCAACGCTCCCCCACACAACTACGGGGCTGGTCGCAAATTCGTCAAAATATTCTTGCGGCGGAAGCAGGGAATCCTCAACTTTGTCTGACGGAGGAGGAGTCTACATGGATATGGTACCGACGTGTGGTGTGATTGGCCAGACATAGGAGGACCAAGTTTGAGTGACAGTGGTTTGAGGCCGAATTCTGGACGTCGCCGGCAGTGAAAACCACCAAAGCTCCACCGCGGATAACTCACAACAATTCTCTTCAGCCTAGCATACCACTGAGGCACTGCAGGCAGTTGTATCTTGCCTTGGTTTGAGTGAGGATATACGATACAGCCAGGCGTGACATTGAAGAGGTAACATGTTACTGGAGGCCTTAAGTGCATCTTTCTATCCATAAAATTATACCAATCTTAATTCAATACATTCATTCAATTGTGTAAATCATTTTTTGTATCACTGTTTTTTAATTAATTAATTAATTTGTGCTAAATAGGGTGTATTTAGATTCAAGATTTATTGTGCGGTGTTTTTACAGGAATTATTTACTATATATATGGGAGGATTTTATATATTATATGTTTATCAAGTGAAATTTCCACATGTCATTAAAACGATTGTTTAGAAAAAGGCCTAAGGTTCCCGCTATCAATCCAGTTGATCCCGAATTATCTGATATTGCTGAGGATAGCAGAGACGATTTTTCGGACGATTATTGGAGTGATTTTGATAATCATTATTCAGAGATTGAATCTCAAGCAAATCCGGCTTCTTCGGGATCTCCACCTTTGTATCAAAATATTAATCAGAGTGTGTTAAGAAGCGGGACTTTCCGAGATACGACCCCCACCTATGTGGAACCATTGCCTAGTATAGTAATTCCCACACCTCCCGAAAATAACGTCATTATGTCGGGTAACGAACCCCAAGCTTTTCATTTAAGCGTGACCCATGGGCAGGCCGTCAAACATTTCACTGGGTTGGAAGAATACAGAAATATTTTCTAAGTTTTGGATGATGTAGAGACGGAAATTGCAGCAAAGGGTATTACTCAGGAGAAGGCCAAAATTGACATTTTTCGCTCGAAAATTGAAAATGGGAATACTCCAGCTGGGTACCTTTTGGCTTGCGATGACCTCATAAATGCTAAGACTTACGATGAGTTCAGGCTAGAATTCCTAGAGAAGTTTGGGTCGTCAGCTAACGTGAAATTTGCGAAATTCCATGATTTTGCCGATCAGCTATTGAAGCAAAAGAAAAATCTGTCAGTAGATACATTATTGGCGCAGTGTTCACAGTTCGCGAATTGTATGTCGCATGATCTAGTTCGTCACTCCTGGTTTGAGGACAGTAATATAACAATAGGACAGCTGAGCAAGTTACTGGGGTATGTTATGCTGGTTAGTGATTTACCAGACACCGTGAAACCGATCGCACGACGTATCGAGTTCCCTCCAACAATGTCTCTCAATAAATTCTCAAAGGAACTTAGGAAGTCTTGTGATACTAGCGGTGTAACCACCGAGCAAATTCAGTTCTCGTGTGCTGCTGTTAGGAATTCCCTACCTGTTTCCCCAGCTCAACCTGGGCCTAAACAGAATTTCCCTAAACAGAGTCAACCAAATAAGAACTTTCAACCACATAGAAATCCTCAGCAGTTCTCCTCAAACAGTTCTTTTCCCAAATTCCATAAACCCGCACAAGTAAGTCAGAGTAGACAGAGTTACAGTACTCAAACATGGAACCATCAATCGTCTCGTTATCAGGGGAATGATGGTCGACCGCAGGCCGCAGGTGGAGGCGGTCAGGGCACGCAGAGACCTGCGATAATGGCTACCGGCGCATCTGGTCAACACAGGGATGTTATTTGTTTTTATTGTGGTATACAGGGGCACATTGTTCCTCGTTGTAACATCAAGGCCAAAGAGCTATATGAATATACGGCAGGTAAGCAACCTATCTGTCGTAGATGCAAGTGTAATGATCACAGGACCGGAACTTGCCCGGAAGTGAAGGTAGATTTGGGTGATTGGAAAACCAGTCACCCTAGGTCGGGGGAAGCTTACGATCACTCCCAAGCAAACGTAACGTAAAACATCAATGTACACAAACTCCGGAATATCCTACGTTAATGATAAGTGCCCTTATGCATTCACCTGACTCGTTAATTTTGAAGTCATGTGTAAATAATACAGATATAAGTGTTTTAATTGATACAGGTTCTCCTGTGAACCTAATGTCTAGCTCTGTCTTTAACAAATTAAATCATGATGATTCGTTTAAACTTGAATTCCCCGATGTTAATCTTAAGAGTGTTTCAGGAGATAATATTTCAATATTGGGGGTTACATACTTACCGTTGGCATTGCATGAGGACTTGGATTTAATGACGGAGACAGTTTACGTTGTTCAGGGTTTAAACATCTCTTCGGACCTTCTGTTGGGTTTTAAGACAATGAGGGCCCGTAAATTTATGTTAAGTCTAGAGATGAATGGTGTATCTATTGATGGTACTTTTATTGAGGCATCATCTAGCTCCCCAGAGAGTTTACAATTTATTACAAGGGGAGTACGTAAGGGCATTGTGGAGAGCAGTAAATCTCTTCAGGGGAAACGTCGTACATCTGGCAGGAATAGCGGGAGAGGTAGATGCAGGCACTGCCACGGTACCAACCCCGCTGTTCCCGCTGTCGAGATTAAACTGCATGATTATTTAGAACAATCTATGGGGGATTCTGATATTCTCATTCACTGTAATACTATTATTGAACCGCATTCTGCGAGGGTTGTTAATGTTCATGCGAACAATCTTAAGAGTACAGTAAATTCTATTGTATTATTACCCGATTCCTCAGCGATCAAGGGTATTACGTTCGCTCAAGCGTTACATGAGGTGGATGACACCAATGTTTTCCAAACTCTCATTTTAAATACCACAAATGGCTTAATGAAATTATATGCGGATACGAAGTTTTGTAATGCTTCCTGTGTACCTTGTAAATTCGAAGAAATTAATTCTCTCCCCGTGGCTTCAGTGCGCACAGGGAGTTCTCCTGGTATGGAGGGTAGAATGTGTAAGATTTACGAGGATTTACAAGGTACCGACTTTCCTGAGACTCAGGGTCCGCTTAAGGCGTTATTGAGGGAATTTAATGAGTCCGTACATTTGAAAGGGGACGCTATGGGGTTTACTGACATTATAGACCATAAAATTGTGTTGAGTGACAAGGATCAGAAGCCCGTTTACCTGCCTATGTATCGCTTATCGCACAGTCAACGGGAATTGACTGATAAACATGTTTCAGATTTACTTTCTCAGGCCGTAATTCAACCATCAACGTCACTTTGGCGATCACCTCTTTTCTTGGTCCCGAAGAAGGCGAAGGGGGAGTTTAGAGTCGTGGTAGACTTTAGAAAACTTAATACCATTACGGAGACCAATAATTTTAATATGCCGGCGATACCGGAAATTCTTGCTAGGTTGGGTACGAATAACAAGGTATTTTCAACCCTCGATCTTTCGAGTGGGTTTCATCAAATTGGGTTATCACCGGAATCAAGGCAATATACAGCATTTAATTCTCCTTCCGGTACTTTTGAATATAAACGTCTACCCATGGGCCTTAAAAATTCACCAGCAATTTTTCAGAGATTAATGAATAATGTATTGGCAGGATTGATCGGTCACAATGTTTATGTATATAGAGACAATATTATAGTTGTTTCTAGAACGGTAGAGGAACATCTTATCGCACTGAGAAATATACTTTCTAAATTAAGTGAGGCAGGATTAAAAATTAAAATCAGTAAATGTGAATTCTTTAAAAAGAAACTGTAATTTTTGGGGCATGAATTAACTCCGGACGGGGTAAATACCACTGCTCAATTGACAAATTCTAGCTAAGTTTCCTACGCCCACTAACGTAAAACAGTTAAGGCAATTTTTGGGCCTATCAGGCTACTATAGGGCATTTATAAAGAACTACGCTAGCATCGCAAAGGCCCTATATATTTTACTTAAGAAGGACGTTGAATTTTTGTGCGGAGTTGAACAAGAGGGTTCTTTTGCTGAATTAAAAGCGAGTTTAACATCTCGACCGACCCTTGCTTTCCCTGATTTTAAGAAACCTTTCTATATTAATTCTGATGCATCATATACTGGGTTTGGAGCTGTTCTTATGCAGTATGACGATAGGAATCTCTTACGGCCGTTAGGATTCGCTAGCCGTTCTTTAACCCTTGTCTAGCGGGGGGTTTTGGGCTATTTTGGGCATATTCAGGCCCTCCTGAATGATCAATCAAGTATCTGCATGAAAAGAAATATATTCAGCAAAAAACTAGGCTATAAAAGCTTCACAATGAGACCAGAACGAGCTACGTAGCACTCGTGGTTCTCATGCAGTGGTGCCACCAACATGGGAGTTTAACGTATAGCGGCATATTTTTTCCCACTACGCTCACTAATGGTAACACTGCCATCCTCTCGAGAACAGAGGGAGCGTGAGTCAGTGGGTGGTGGTAAGCCCTGGGTGTCGGACGTGTGGCCTGCTGCGCTCCCGGCCATTTGCACTCGATTTTAACCCTTTAAAAGCCTTAATAATGCTCCTAACTTGCTGCAAATTGGTGCACGACTTAAGTCGAGCGCCGCTCTTTTAAGGGTTAAGACCTGCGGAACAGAATTATTGTGTTACCTTAGAAGGTGCAGCGCTAATTTGGGCGTTAAATATATTTCGTGAGGTAATAGCGGCTCGCTTGGTGTAGTGACTAGCGTCTCGGACTTCCACCCAGAAGGCCCGGGTTCGCGCCCACGCTCGGCGCATTAAAGATTTTTCACAAGCACTGAGTCGTTACCATCCCTCATGAGCAAAGGGATGGGGTAGTAGTACAGGACCCCAATGGAAATACGCCTAATCGGCCTTATTGAGCTATCCTTAGCTAGCATAGCATGCGCTAGCTTTAAGAACTATTATTATTATTATTATTATAATATATGGTTATGATGTAACTGTTTGGACAGACCATAAGCCTCTAATTAAATTGTTTAATGATAAACTTCTCACGCATAGACGTGCCAGGTGGAAGTTAACATTAGCATCATACAATCCTACATTATTGTACGTTGAAGGCAAGCTCAACACAGTTGCCGATGCGTTATCAAGGAATCCTGTTGGTCTAGTGTCGGTTAACGCACTGTTGTGCAGTAAAAGTATTGCGTTAGACCAACTTAAAGATAGTTATTGGGGTAAAGTCATTCTTGCTTTAGAATCGGGTGATTTTAGCGGCAATCTCCCTAGTCACCCCGATTTAGCAGGTTTTGATTATTCTAATTTTGTAATGCATGAAGGGTGTTTGTACAGAAAGATGGATGTTAATGACAGGGTAATTTTGCAACTTGTCATTCCAGATTCGCAAATTCGTACTTTATTACCTATTTTACATGGACATGATACAATTGGGCATCCGGGGAAGCTTCGTTGTTTGACACAAGCCCAGAGAAATTATTATTGGCGGACGATGAAAAAGGATATAGATAAATATATTGACTGTTGTTCTACATGCACCACTATTAAGCCTAAGTTGAGCCCGGAAGTGAAAATCGGGGAATATCCGATTCCGGCGTATCCTTTCGATGTGGTTGCTATAGATTTATTGAAACTTCCACTGACTGACGCCGGAAATCAATACATTATGCTCACTATTTGTCACTTTTCAGGTATGTCGTGTTATCAGTGTTGCAGGATAAAGAGGCGAAATCGGTCGCTAATAAATTTTTAGCGGACGTCGTGTGTAAATTTGGTTGTCCTAATATAATTATAACTGATAATGGTACAGAATTTTGTAATTCTAGTATGACGAAACTATGCGATGAATATAATATAGATCATGTTACTGTTTGTCCTCATTCACCCAAGTCTAATGGCTTGGCAGAACGCGCTAATCAATCTCTTATCCGTGCTCTTCGCGGCTTATTATTAGATCGTGATACGAGTACATGGGATTCAGTTTTGCACTTTTCAGAATCAACACTAAATTGTTCGATAAATTCCTCAATTGCGGATTCGCCTTATTTTATTGTTTTTGGTAGAGACATGAGACTTTCTCATAATTCGTTAGTTCAGTCTAATTCTCCTGTTTATAACTTCAATGATTACGTGTTGTATTACTTGAATAATTGTCGGTCTATTTATAAGACTTTACGCAGTTCTCTTTCGAAATCAAAGGAAGACATGATGGACGTAGCGAATAAACGTAAGAGGAATGTTTAATATTGTTGTAGGGGATCTTGTTTATTTGAGGGAATTTTACGCCAAAGATAAATTACAACCTGTTTTCGAGGGTCCTTACCGCATAATTTCAGTCGACAAGAATAGTACTGTTATGAAACACTTAGAAAAGGGCGTTGAGAAAAGGGCTCATATGAATCATTTGAAACGTGTTATACGCAATTTACCTGGTTATGAAGATATTTCTGTTGACCACAAACCGATGAGTCCGAGGATTGTTAGGGGACGTAAACGGCCTACAAAGACAACGGGTGCTCATAAATATAATTTAAGATCGAGTAATGTTGCTTTTGTTAAAGAGGGAGGTAATTTTGTTGCTCAATGGTGGGTAGACAGTTTGGGAATTAATTTGGATTCATTTTACATGTAAATTTGTAGTCATATTTGTGTTTTGTTTGGTTCCTCAGATGGGTGTCGTAGGAAGGATTGTGGGGCGTGTCTTGGTATTCTGGATGCTGGGATGGTTGGCTGGACAGCTACGCACTGTCGCCGCTAGCACAGGCAATCCTACCAATCTCACTAGGTCGGGGATGATTATGAGACCTAAGGGTAATGTTGTAATAGTTTCCGATGTGGTAGGATCTTACGTGGATATGGCATATTTGACTAAGATTAAACAGGGATGTGGTAGTGTTTCGGAGGATGTAACTAGAACGAGGGATAAGTTGGACGAGCTTCAAGATTTGACTAAGCACTCTAATACTCAGACTGTGGATTTATTTCATTTGATGCGCTGGAAATTGTCTGTTGTGCAGTCTGAGGTAGACCATGTTTTTCGTAATGTAGAACCTGACTCTCACTCTCGCCGTAAATGGGGGTTGATTAATGTAGGTGGTAAGCTACTTGGGGGTTTATTTGGCCTCGTTACTGAGGAGGACCTTCAATCTGTTGAGAGTAAAATTGAGGATCTTTCTATATATTTGGAGAAACAGAACAGGATTATGTCTACGAACAACATGAATTTGCAAAGCATGGTAACAACCATTACTGATATGAGTACATTTCTTAATGATGTACAAGGGTCACTAAATGCATTGGAGAGTAACGAAACGTTTTTTGAGGAGCTCGTCATGATATCCACTCGTATTGACACTTTCCATATTTGATCTACTATTTTGGGGAAGGATTTTGAGCGCTATATGCATGCTTTAGTTCATGCGGAGAACGGGCTAGTGACATCTGACTTACTTTCCTTGGCTGACTTATACAAGTTACTGAAATTGGCAAATAGGGAATTTGATGTGTTACCTTTGGTGGGTCACTCAGAATTAGAGTCTTATTACCCTTTCCTCGAGGTGTACATGAATCACGGTAAATTTCTTATTTTGATCCCTTTTGCTTCTGACATGATTTTGTCTTGGACTGAAATTATACCTTTTCGGTAAAATTTCGTAATTCCTTGCTCACTATTAATTTCTCTGCCGAGAATTTGCTAGTTTCGAAAGGGAAGTATACAGATGATTACTATTCGTTACTGAGTTCCTCCACTGTTCATGCGTTGTGTCACACGGCTCTCGGCTTGTTTACTATTTGCCCAGCGTCTGCCGTTCCTTTACTGCCAATGAGGTCTAACAAATGCGTTCAAGCTTTTATTGGCAATGCCGATATCCTGAATAACTGTAATTTCACTCCGGTTCAATTTCACCCATTTTTTCATGTTCACGTAATTAATACTAATTTTCTTTATTTTGTGAATGCTTCAGAACTACTTGTTACTTGCCCGGACCGTGCACCCTTTCATAAATCATGTATTGGCCAAGTTTATGTAAGGGACTCGTATCTGTTGGTTTCGTCTCATCTTACTCTTTACCCATCATTCACTCACATGCTTTCGTTCACAGAACAGGATATTCTGTTTGCTAGCATTCCGTCTGAAGTAAATATTACAAACAACTTTTCATTTCCCAAGATAATTTCGCGTGAGATTGAAACTTTGGAGCTGATTAACACATCCATGGATACGTTGTCGTTCATGCATTTCGTTCGCCCTGAGTACATCTACCCTCTGCCACTGTTCACTTGTCTTATCGTGCTTATTTTCATTATCATTTTCCTTGTAATTTCCAAGAACATTGAGGGTAGGTTGACAAGGATTGAGATTATTCAAAATGCTAGACCATAAACTGTTTTCATTATGTGTAAGGCAGCAGAGACATGTAAACAGACCTGTGGCATTTTTGTTGGTACGATTCCGTGTTTAACTTACTTTGCATAAATTTTATTTGTATATTGGAATTGTTCTTTTTCAAGTTTTCTATTTTCAGTATTTGTTTTTGATATATTCTATGTAAATTTTATTGTGTATACTGTATATCTATTTTGCACATTTTATTTGTTATTTGCATATTGCATATTATCTGATTGGTTTAATTTTCTTTCCTTGGGATTCCGTGTTGAAAACCAGAATTCAAAGATATTACCTATCTCTTTATTTTCCTTAGTATAAGCTCCAACGTAGTGTTTATCTATATTGAAAATTAGTTGCACTCTACATCTACAAATTCATCACAGTATTATCAATGTTGAAATCTAGTATTATAACTCTTGAAACACGAGTTATCAATTTTAATTTAAGTGTTAACTGGGACTATAACCTACTATCTATTGTATTCATATTTCAGACTGGATAAAAATGTTGATCAAAGACATTGACTAAGTGGTCTAGTAATTGGTGGATCCTATCGAAAGGATGATAAACTTTCTCTACATTGCTTCAGTTATGGTCGATTTGCTTTTATGTCTTTGTTGTTTGGGATATGTGTACACTTATATATATATATATATATATATATATAATCTCTATATATTGTTCTTATGTACATTTTTCTTCCAGATTTTCTTAATTTTAAATTCCTTTTTATATAATGAATTTACAAACTTCAAAATGTTTACAAAACAAAAATCACAAAACCAGAAAATGTATTCTTAATACAATAATCACTTGCTATTATATTTTGTTTGGGAGTAATTTCAGTGATAGAAATTATATCTCTTATCTTTAAGGGGGGCGTGTTAGGTACTCCAATATATCCAACTATTACTCCGTGAATTACTTAAACACTAGAATACATATTTAAAGTATATCTCACTATTATAACATTAATACAACTACGCATATTAGAAAACAAAGTATTTCTTACATCGACTGTACATGATGGAGGCAAGTGGTACTGGGCGCCTAGAATCTGAGATTTAAGTAGACGTCAGCTTCTAGTCAGCATTCCCGAGATCTCACAATAGAGTTGGTTACACGTGACCGCTCTGATGGAAAGTTACCCAGAACAGGTTACGTTGGAAGCCACACCTTATGACGTCATTATCGACAGGTACTAGGATTGGTCGTGATGTACACGTGAATGATAATGAGTGGTTTTACGTCATAAAGAGGGGCGTAACCCAACATAATATAAGGTGGGTATCCAGAGAGCGAGGGGAGAAACAAGAGAGACCCCGGCTCGCTCATCGAAGGGTCAGAGGTTAGCTCCGTGTGTGATAACCAGACTATATAACATACTTGAATTAATCGTACTGATACGAATACTTATACAATCATATATAAGTGTACTTCTAAATAAGTCTTAAGATATCTTTTATTATAATATTCTTAATTATTCTCAAGTTTCATTTACCTAACCTTACCATTTATCTAACATTCATTTGAGTTATCTAATTAATCCCAGGGTAAGCCTGTGATGGTGGAGCATATATATAGGGGAATTGATACCATTATTAACCCTATTCTCTTCGCAATACACCATCATACACTCAGTACTATCACCTTTTACCATCATACACTCAATACTATCCCCTTCTGCCATCATACTATCAATACTATCCCCTTCTACCATCATACACACAATACTATTCCCTTCTACCATCATACACTCAATACTATCACCTTCTACCATCATACACTATCCCCTTCTACCATCATACACTATCCCCTTCTACCATCATACACTCAATACTATCCCCTTCTACCATCATACACTATCCCCTTCTACCATCATACTCTCAATACTATTCCCTTCTACCATTATACACTCAATACTATCACCTTCTACCATCATACACTCAATACTATCACCTTCTACCATCATACACTCAATACTATCACCTTCTACCATCATACACTCAATACTATCACCTTCTACATCACACTCAATACTATCACCTTCTACCATCATACACTCAATACTATCACCTTCTACCATCATACACTCAATACTATCACCTTCTACCATCATACACTCAATACTATCACCTTCTACCATCATACACTCAATACTATCACCTTCTACCATCATACGCACAATACTATCACCTTTTACCATCATACACGCAATACTATCCCCTTCTGCCATCATACACTCAATATTATCACCTTCTACCATCATACACACAATACTATTCCCTTCTACCATCATACACTCAATACTATCCCCTTCTACCATCATACACTCAATATTATCACCTTCTACCATCATACACTATCCCCTTCTACCATCATACACTCAATACTATCCCCTTCTACCATCATACACACAATACTATTCCCTTCTACCATCATACATTCAATACTATCCCCTTCTACCATCATACACTCAATATTATCACCTTCTACCATCATACACTATCCCCTTCTACATCATCACTCAATACTATCCCTTCTACCATCATACACTATCCCCTTCTGCCATCATCCCCTATCCACTTCTACCATCATACACTATCCCCTTCTACCATCATACACTATCCCCTTCTACCATCATACACTATCCCCTTCTACCATCATACACTATCCCCTTCTACCATCATACACTCAATACTATCCCCTTCTACCATCATACACTATCCCCTTCTACCATCATACACTATCCCCTTCTACCATCATACACTATCCCCTTCTACCATCATACACTATCCCCTTCTACCATCATACACTCAATACTATCTCCTTCTACCATCATACACTATCCCCTTCTACCATCATACACTATCCCCTTCTACCATCATACACTATCCCCTTCTACCATCATACACTATCCCCTTCTACCATCATACACTCAATACTATCCCCATCTACCATCATACACTATCCCCTTCTACCATCATACACTATCTTACCATCATACTCTCATATTCCCTTATACACTCAATACTATCACCTTCTACCATCATACACTCAATACTATCCCCTTCTACCATCATACACTATCCCCTTCTACCATCATACACACTATCCCTTCTACATCATACACTATCCCCTTCTACCATCATACACTATCCCCTTCTACCATCATACACTCAATACTATCCCCTTCTACCATCATACACTATCCCCTTCTACCATCATACTCTCAATACTATTCCCTTCTACCATTATACACTCAATACTATCACCTTCTACCATCATACACTCAATACTATCCCCTTCTACCATCATACACTATCCCCTTCTACCATCATACTCTCAATACTATTCCCTTCTACCATCATACACTCAATACTATCACCTTCTACCACTACCATCATACACTCAATACTATCACCTTCTACCATCATCATACACTCAATATATCACCTTCTACCATCATACACTCAATACTATCACCTTCTACCATCATACACTCAATACTATCACCTTCTACCATCATATGCACAATACTATCACCTTCTACCATCATACGCACAATGCTATCACCTTCTACCATCAAACACTCAATATTATCACCTTCTACCATCATACACTCAATACTATCACCTTCTACCATCATACGCACAATACTATCACCTTCTACCATCATACACTCAATACTATTCCCTTCTACCATCATACACTCAATATTATCACCTTCTACCATCATACACTCAATACTATCACCTTCTACCATCATACGCACAATACTATATCTACCATCATACGCACAATACTATCACCTTCTACCATCATACACTCAATACTATCACCTTCTACCATCATACACTCAATACTATCACCTTCTACCATCATACACTCAATACTATCACCTTCTACCATCATACACTCAATACTATCACCTTCTACCATCATACGCACAATACTATCACCTTCTACCATCATACACTCAATACTATCACCTTCTACCATCATACACTCAATACTATCACCTTCTACCATCATACACTCAATACTATCACCTTCTACCATCATACGCACAATACTATCACCTTCTACCATCATACACTCAATACTATCACCTTCTACCATCATACACTCAATACTATCACCTTCTACCATCATAGCACAATACTATCACCTTTCTACCATCATACACTCAATACTATCCCTTCTACCATCATACACTCAATACTATCTATTCCACCTTCTCATCTATCCACTAACGATACGCTATCATACACTCAATACTCCATCGACCTTCTCATCATACACCTCCTGTCCCATCTATATCCTAGTCCACTCACTCCCCATATCCCCGCCTTCTCTCATTCTCATCTATTCCCTTCCTATTGCCTACCCCTCCCCTGGTTCCCCGCTCCCACCCCTCTCGTACATTTCTCATCCGCTTTCCATACGTTCCATATGGCCGAACCATCTCAAGTTGTTCCTTTTCACACTTTCCAGCACATCTACCTCCACACACTCCTTCTTACTTCCTCATTAGTCTGTCTATCCCTCCATGTAACTCCGCACGCACTCCTTAAGTAATTCATTTCCACTGCTCTCACTCTTGGTCTGAGTCTCTCAACCAACGTCCATGCTTCGCTTCCGTAAGTCAGTGTCGGGATTACCACACTGTCATGCAAGGACTTCTTCACTTCCATGCTGACCACCCTATTTCTTGTTACTGCTTTTAACGTTCCTACAACCCTCTTCCCCTGTTGTACCCTCTCCCGCACCTCTTCATCCATAGTCCCATCTTTACTCAACACACTGCCCAGATACTTAAAAGAGTTGACGATCTCCATAGCCTGACCGTTCAGCTTCACCTCACACTCTGTGACTTCACCCCTTTCGAAGACCATAACTTTGCTCTTCCCCGTATTTACCTTCAAATTCCGTTTTTCGCACACTGTTCCAAACTCATTTACCAGACCCTGCAACTCCCATTCATTATCACTCATCAGAACTGTATCATCCGCAAACAGCAGTATAGGTAGCTTCCACTCAATTCCCTCCCTTTTCAGCGATACACCAACATCCACTGCTCTTGATAGTATTTCTTTCATAACTCCATCCATATATACAGTAAACAACCACGGGGACATCACACACCCCTGTTTCAAACCAACATTCAGGTCAAAGAACTCGCTCTGCTCACTCTCCACACGTACTGCCGCCTTTGCACCCTCATACATGCTCTTCACTGCTGTCAGCAACTTGCCCTCTACTCCGTATATTCTAAGTACTTTCCACAAACCTTCTCTATCCACTCTGTCATAGGCCTTCTCCAAGTCCATAAAGGCAACATACACCTTTTGTTTCTTCTCCAGATACTTCTCCACAACACAATTCAGGGTAAAAATCTGATCTACACATCCTCTTCCCTTCCTAAAACCTCCCTGCTCGTCGCCTATCCATTTCTCCGTTCTCACTCTCACTCTCTCAATCACTACCCTACTGTATACCTTCCCTACTACGCTTAGAAGACATATTCCTCGGTGGTTACCACACACTCCTCTTTCCCCTTTGCCCTTATATAGGGGGACTATTATGCCAGTCTTCCAGTCATCGGGTGCACTCCCCTTCTCCCATGCTAGTTTGCACATTTTCCATACCCATTCTATCACTATCTCACCACCATACCTCAACATTTCCCCACACACTCCATCTGTTCCTGGTGCTTTCCCCAACTTCACTCTTTTCATGGCTTCCCACACTTCTGACCTCCTGATCCCCACCTCCTCCTCCACTACTTCTCTTCTTCTCCCTCCCATACCATATCCAGCTATGTTTGCTGGCTCTTCATTCCTTTCATTTAGCAACTCACTGAAGTACTCCCTCCATCTTTCGACTCTCTCTTGCTTCTCGGCTAGCATTATCCCATTCTTATCTTTCACACCCTTACTGTTTCCCTTGCTACCTTCCCTAACTTTCTTGACTTCTTTCCAGAACAGTTTCTTACTCTCCCTCCATTTTACACTCAGATTCCTTCCAAATTCCTCATCTACTCTTCTCTTACTTTCCTTCACTACTCTCTTCACCACCCTCTTACTCTCCACGTACCTCGCTCGTTTCTGTCTCTCGGAATCTTCATTCCCTCTACTACCCAACCACTCTCTATATGCTTTCTTCTTTTCTTCCACAGCTATTCTTACCTCTTCTGTCCACCATGCTGTACCTTTCACTCCCCTCCCTCTTCTCCTCACTCCACACCTCCTCACATGCTGCACAGATCTCATCCTTAAACACCTTGCTCATCTCCTCCACTTCCTCCATAACTTCCAGGTCGAACCCACCTAGTCGTCTTTCCACTGCTCTCCTGTACTCCTCCCTGACTTCCTCCTCCTGCAACCTCTCCACCCTCCTCACCATTCCACCCTCCTCTCGCCTCCCTCCCGCTCTCCTCACCCACTTCTTTTGTATCCTAACCTTAGCTACCACTACATAATGATCAGACAGACCCCCTCCAATACCCCTATACACCCTAGCATCCATCACAGATTTCTTCATTCGTTCATCCACACATACATAATCAATCAATGACTTTCGTTCCACCACTGTCTTATACTTCATCGTCAACATCCGTTTCCACGTGTACCTGTGGATCATTCTGTGTCGGAAGAAGGTGTTGGCTATCCACAGCCTCCTCCCCACACATACGTCCACAAGTGCACTACCATTCCCATTCACCTCTGATGGTACCCCCCACCCTCCCACCACTCCCTCAACTTTCCTATCACCCACCTTACCATTCATATCCCCAATCAGAAATATTCTTTCGTTCTTGTCAAACTTCTCCAGGCACGCCTCCACATTCATCCAGAACTCCTCTTTCTTTCTTTCAAGTATATCCTCTGTCGGGGCATACACGCATACAATCACCCACGTTTGTATTCCTACTTTCATTCTCACCCACACAATCCTTGAGCCCACAGACCCATACTCTCTTACACATTCCTTCCATTTGCTACTTACAAACAAACATGCACCTTCTCTCGCTGTTCCTTCACTCACTCCAGCACACACACCCATTCCACACTCCCACTCTCTCACATCTGAACCTTTCCATTTGGTCTCTGTCATTCCACATACATCCAGCCTGGCATTCACTAACACTTCCAGAACCTCTCTCTCTTTTGTGCCATCATTCATGCCACTAACATTCCACGTAGCCATTCTCAGAATGTCCGAAGGCATGTCCTTAGTCGGTCGTGGTTCGTCAACGTTGGTTCCGTCCGCATCCGAGGCTGTTCGTTCGTTTTTTTTTGCTTAGATATTTTTTCCGGGTGGGGGTCGCAAGCCCACCGACCCAACCTCTTTAGTCGCCTCTTACGACACGCAGAAGGCACGTGAGGCATATTCTATTCCCTAACCCCCAGGGGGTACCATCATACACTCAATACTATCACCTTCTACCATCATACGCACAATACTATCACCTTCTACCATCATACACTCAATACTATTCCCTTCTACCATCATACACTCAATATTATCACCTTCTACCATCATACACTCAATACTATCACCTTCTACCATCATACGCACAATACTATCACCTTCTACCATCATACGCACAATATTATCACCTTCTACCATCATACACTCAATACTATCACCTTCTACCATCATACACTCAATACTATCACCTTCTACCATCATACACTCAATACTATCACCTTCTACCATCATACACTCAATACTATCACCTTCTACCATCATACGCACAATACTATCACCTTCTACCATCATACGCACAATACTATCACCTTCTACCATCATACACTCAATACTATCACCTTCTACCATCATACGCACAATACTATCACCTTCTACCATCATACACTCAATACTATCACCTTCTACCATCATACACTCAATACTATCACCTTCTACCATCATACACTCAATACTATCACCTTCTACCATCATACACTCAATACTATCACCTTCTACCATCATACACTCAATACTATCACCTTCTACCATCATACGCACAATACTATCACCTTCTACCATCATACGCACAATACTATCACCTTCTACCATCAAACACTCAATATTATCACCTTCTACCATCATACACTCAATACTATCACCTTCTACCATCATACGCACAATACTATCACCTTCTACCATCATACACTTAATACTATTCCCTTCTACCATCATACACTCAATATTATCACCTTCTACCATCATACACTCAATACTATCACCTTCTACCATCATACGCACAATACTATCACCTTCTACCATCATACGCACAATACTATCACCTTCTACCATCATACACTCAATACTATCACCTTCTACCATCATACACTCAATACTATCACCTTCTACCATCATACACTCAATACTATCACCTTCTACCATCATACACTCAATACTATCACCTTCTACCATCATACGCACAATACTCTCACCTTCTACCATCATACGCACAATACTATCACCTTCTACCATCATACACTCAATACTATCACCTTCTACCATCATACGCACAATACTATCACCTTCTACCATCATACACACAATACTATCACCTTCTACCATCATACACTCAATATTATCACCTTCTACCATCATACACTCAATACTATCACCTTCTACCATCATACGCACAATACTATTTCCTTCTACCATCACCCATACTCTTTCCTCTCACCATAACTTCTCTAGCATACACCACGATAAAGTCAACTGTTATGGTATTGGCTTAACAGCAACCTATGGGGAAATCATGGATATAACTATATTTTCTCCCTCACTAGTCTCTCTCTCTCTCTCTCTCTCTCTCTCTCTCTCTCTCTCTCTCTCTCTCTCTCTCTCTCTCTCTCTCTCTCTCAATACAAACACACAAACACACACACCCACATGCCCACCTCCACCCCAACATATTCCATCACCCCCACCCCCAACTCGTGCATACAAGCTAATCCACCAGACAGCCACACAATCAACATATCACCACAACTCCCAGGAAC
Organism: Paralithodes platypus; assembly: GCA_032716605.1. Classification (NCBI taxonomy): domain Eukaryota; kingdom Metazoa; phylum Arthropoda; class Malacostraca; order Decapoda; family Lithodidae; genus Paralithodes; species Paralithodes platypus. Next base: position 35,179,068 of record CM064491.1, on the reverse strand, counting down.
CCGATATATCAACACCAACGTCGGGTATTATTTTACCCGGGTCGATATATTACACTGATTAGGATTTGTGGAGGCGGAGTGGGGGGGAGGGGGGGGGGGAGGGTATGATATTATGCGTGTGGAGGGTGGGAAAATGGTCTGGGGAGAGGTGGGGAAATGGTCTGCGGAGAGGTGGGGAAATGGTCTGGGGAGAGGTGGGGAAATGGTCTGGGAAGAGGTGGGCCAATGGTCTGGGGAGAGGTGGGCCTAATGGTCTGGAGAGAGGTGGGGAAATGGTCTGGGAAGAGGTGGGCCAATGGTCTGGGGAGAGGTGGGGAAATGGTCTGGGGAGAGGTGGGGAAATGGTGTGGGAAGAGGTGGGGAAATGGTCTGGGAAGAGGTGGACCAATGGTCTGGGGAGAGGTGGGGCAATGGTCTGGGGAGAGGTGGGGAAATGGTCTGGGGAGAGGTGGGCCAATGGTCTGGAGAGAGGTGGGGCAATGGTCTGGCGAGAGATGGGGAAACGGTCTGGGGAGAGGTGGGGAAATGGTATGGGAAGAGGTGGGGAAATGGTCTGGGGTGAGGTGGGACAATGGTCTGGAGAGATATGGGGAAATGGTCTGGAGAGAGGTGGGGAAATGGTCCGGGGAGAGGTGGGACAATGGTCTGGGGAGAGATGGGAAAATGGTCTGGAGAGAGATGGGGAAATGGTCTGGAGAGAGGTGGGGAAATGGTCTGGGGAGAGGTGGGCAAATGGTCTAGGGAGAGGTGGGCAAATGGTGAGGGAGAGGTGGGGAAATGGTCTGGATAGAGGTGGGGAAAGGGTCTGGATAGAGGTGGGGAAATGGTCTGGGAAGAGTTGGGGTATTGGTCTGGGGAGAGGTGGGGTAACGCTCTGGGAAGAGGTGGGGTAATGGTCTGGGGAGAGGTGGGGAAATGGTCTGGGGAGAGGTGGGGAAATGGTCTGGGGAGAGGTGGGGAAATGGTCTGGGGTGAGGTGGGGTAATGGTCTGGGAAGAGGTGGGGAAATGGTCTGGGGCGAGGTGGGGTAATGGTCTGGGAAGAGGTGGGGTAATGGTCTGGGGAGAGGTGGGGAAATGGTCTGGGGAGAGGTGGGGTAATGGTCTGGGAAGAGGTGGGTAATGGTCTGAGAAGAGGTGGGGTAATGGTCTGGGGAGAGGTGGGGAAATGGTCTTGGGAGAGGTGGGGAAATGGTCTGGGGAGAGGTGGATAAATGGTCTGGGGCGAGGTGGGGTAATGGTCTGGGAAGAGGTGGGGTAATGGTCTGGGGAGAGGTGGGGAAATGGTCTGGGGAGAGGTGGGGTAATGGTCTGGGAAGAGGTTGGGTAATGGTCTGGGGAGATGTGGGGAAATGGTGTGGGGAGAGGTGGGGTAATTGTCTGGTAAGAGGTGGGGTAATGGTCTGGGGAGAGGTGGGGAAATGGTCTGGGGAGAGGTGGGGTAATGGTCTGGGAAGAGGTGGGGTAATGGTCTGGGGAGAGGTGGGGAAATGGTCTGGGGCGAGGTGGGGTAATGGTCTGGGGAGAGGTGGGGAAATTGTCTGGGGAGAGGTGGGGTAATGGCCTGGGGCGAGTTGGGAGGAAAGGTCTGGGGCGAGGTGGGAGAAATGGTCTTGGGAGAGGTGGGGAATGGTCTGGAGACAGGTGGGGAACGGGTCTGGGGATGCAGGTGGGAAGTAGAGATCAATTAGCATTAAGTCCTGATCAATTTACTTGGATCGTAAGGTCTGTGTGGTCAGTGTATCTATGTACTATTACACAATTCTCTCCACGGCAATGTATGGGACACAATTAATACTCCGTCCTCATATCTGCCGTCCATTTCTCTCTATCACATCCACTAACTGCTTTCCTGCCCAAAACATTTCATAATTATCTTCCCGCTATTAGTCGACTCTCCAACAGTTTTGGTTCACTGGTCTACGTTTAATCTCAGGGAAATTATGCGAGATTGCGCACGTCAGCCTCTTGAAAAACATCCAAATTATGCGAAATCAAAAATAGGGCAGCCTTCCGTAATTATAATAATTGACATAAATGGACAGCAGCACACACACACACACATTCCCTCTACTCTTCTTATATAACCAAGCACTTAAATTATTCAGACTCAAACATAACTACTGCTTGCATACAGTAAAAGAAAATCCGAAACAAATTAAGTGACCGATAGTTAATACGACGTGATTAGCAACCTTTAATAAGGTGTGCCTGACGATTTGCATATGAATAATGGTATATTTACTAATTATTAGGGTGATCGTGTTGTTTAATTGTGCCTACATTGTGTGTGTGTGTGTGTGTGTGTGTACTTATACTGTACATCTATCGCTATATATTTAAATATCCAATAGGCATAGGACATGAATTAATTTATTCCCATGTGTGTCTCGATATCCGTGGTGGGTGATAGTACAGTTGTACACACGTCCGATAGGTATTGGGCTGCTACTTGTATGTATGTTATTATAGTGGTTCATCACTAATTAATGAAAAGCTGCTCTTACAGTTGTTTAAACTATTATTTCGATTATTGGAGTGTATACATTGTTTCTGTTTATATGCATAGATAAAGACAAAACAGTATAATTCAATGTAGTTCTGTGGTAGTTAGACTTGTGGACTCTCCTTTCTACCTTCATCTTAGGAAGTGTGAGTATTTAAATTTAGTTCAGGGAGTATGTTGAATAGGGTATTATATTAACTTAAGTGAAGTTTACTTGACTTAACCAACTGGAAAGCTGTACATAATTTTGCAATAAACTGAACACAACTTAGTAGGATTGAACAAAGATCACAGACAGGTCAGCTACCCTACATAACTGCTCTATATTCCTCGCAATATTTCGTTTCTGAACGTCAAAACGTTGCTCAATCTGACTCTCTCTCTCTCTCTCTCTCCTAACCCAGCTGAAAATATATGAATATTCATAGTTTCTATCTATCTATCTATCTATTGCCGGATGCCTTACTCCCCTTACGAGGGTGGCCATACACAGAATGCCCCCAAGCGGACCTATTCCTTGTGAGAGGGACAACCTGAGCCAGTTTAGTAAAGGACTTACAGGATTGACCACTCAATTTAGGATCCGTCTGACTCCGAGGCTCTCTGTGTATCTTGTTAGCACTATTTTTCTACAGTGGTGTTCGGCTAATCCATCCACTAACCTGCCTAACACTTAGGTAAGCAGTACGGATTTGTATCAGGTTTACTCCCCTAGACAGGTTGCCAACTAAGGCTGACGAGTCCCATCCACCCGGATTTGTATAAGGTTGTCTCCCCTAGATGAGTTGCCTACCAAGGCTAACGAGTCCCATCCACCCGTCCCATTCATAGTTGAATCGCGCAAATCCAGCACCAGGGTATTCCTCTCACCAGTAACAACAAAATAGATTTTTGAAACGCCGAAAACTTAGATGAAAATAGTGATAGTAGGAAGGGACCAAAATACTTTAAGTGTCTTATTGCAAAATTGCAGACATGTGTGTATATACAAACAAAGTTATAGAGATTATAGAGTTATAAAGATTAATGTTTAAGAGAAGAAGAGAGGTAGTGGAGGAGGAGGTGGGGATCAGGAGGTCAGAAGTGTGTGAAGCCATGAAAAGATAGAAGTTGGGGAAAGCATCAGGAATAGATGGAGTGTGTGGGGAAATGCTGAGGTATTGTGGTGAGATAGTGATCAAATTGGTATGGAAAATGTGTAAACTAGCTTCGGAGAAGGGAAGTGCGCCTGATGGCTGGAAGACAGGCATAATAGTGCACCTGTATAAAGTAGGGTAGTGATCGAGAGAATGAGAGCGAGAATGGAGAAATGGGTAGGTGACGAGCAGGGCGGATTTAGGAAGGGAAGAGGATGTGTAGATCAGATTGTTGCCCTGAAATGAGTTGTGGAGAAAGATCTGGAGAAGCAACAAAAGTTGTATGCTGTCTTTATGGACTTGGAGAAGGCCTATGACAGAGTTAACAGAAAAAGTATGTGGCAAGTACTGAGAATATACGGAGTAGATGGCAAGTTACTGAAAGCAGTGAAGAACATGTATGAGGGTGCAATAGCGTCAGTGCGTGTGGAGAATGAACAGAGCGAGTTCTTTGATCTGAATGTTAGGTTAAAGTAAGGGTGTGTGATGTCCCCATGGTTGTTCAATATAATATACTGTATATGGATAGAGTCATGAAAGAAGTACAAGGAAGAGCAGTAGATGACGGTGTACCACTGATAAGTGAAGGAAATAAGTGGAAGTTGCCTGTACTGTTTGCCAATGATATAGTTCTGATGAGTGATAATGAATGGGAGTTGCAGGGTCTGGTAAATATGTTTGAACAGTATGTGAAAAAAAGAATCTGAAGGGAAATGCGGGTAAGAGCAAGGTTATGGCCTTTGAAAGGGGTGCACCTACAGAGTGTGAGGTGAGGTTGAATGGTCAAGATATGGAGAATGTCAGCTCATTTAAATATTTAGGCAGTGTGTTGAGTAAAGATGGGAGTATGGATGAATAAGTGCGGGAGAGGATGCAACAGGGAAACTGGGTTGTAGGAATGCTGAAAGCAGTAACAAGAAATAGGGTGGTCAGCATGGAAGTAAAGAAGTCCTTGCATGACAGCGTGGTAATCCCGACATTGACTTACGGAAGTGAAGCATGGACGTTGGTGGAGAGACTCAAACCAAGAGTGAGAGGGGTGGTAATGAGTTATTTGAGAAGTGCCTGCGGAGTTACATGGAGGGATAGACAGATGAATGAGGAAGTATGAGAGAGGTGTGGTGGGGATGTAGATGTGCTGGAATGTGTGAAAAGAAACACCTTGAGATGGTTCGGCCATGTGGAACGAATGGGAAGGGAGAGAAATACTAAGAGAGTGTACGAGAGTGAGGTGGAAGGACAGAGAGGGAGAGGTAGACCGAGTGAGAGGTGGAAGAATGTAGTTAAGATTTATATTCGTGAAAGCGGTGCTGGATGGGCGGAGGGGCGTCAACTGACTGAGCACAGAGGTGCATGTTTCGTTCGTGGCCACCCCTTCGGCAATAGATATAGATAGGCTACTTATTTGGAATAGGGTTAGAGTCAGTTTTCCTCACACCAGAGTTAATGCTAGGAGCCATTATGTCTGTTGCCAGTATATAGGATGGTGACATTACCTTATATTGTCTTGGATTGTGTTGAATCCGTCAGTCACCAGTCTCATTGGTCTGATTGACTGTAAGATCGGCTTGTTACCCACGGCTGGAGTCAACATTTAGCTGGCCGTCTGCAAATATATAAAGCATATCACCATTAAACAAAGTATATAAAGGGCATTATTTGACAGGATATTATAAAGTGTTTTTATTTAGTTATGTGATTATTTATTATTTGTATTGTTTTTATTCATGTTGTTACGTATCTTGATCCTCAAGTGGTTAACTTGATGAATCTAGATAGCACAGAGATATATATTAAGGTATCAGTCAGCTGAAGGCAAAACAAAAGTAAAATCTAATAAAATAATTTCCTGTTGTTGCTTCCTTTCCTTTTGGATCTTCGGACTTAGTATCCTTTATTGACTGATACTCTTTAATTATGAAAAATACTGAAACTAATTAAAGTCATGTAGTATTTATAAAGAATTATTATTTAACCGAAGCTTAGTAGGCTATGGTTATGAACCGAATAAGTTATAGCTAAAGAAGGACTATTAATTTTATAAAAAGTCTTGAAAGATAAATATTAAAGTAAGAATATTTCTGTCTCTTACCCTTTTTTGAAATGAATAGATAGTTTTCTTATATGTCCTTTTATTTATATGTAATGTAATTATTATTGGTTCTTGTCTTACGTTAATAGTATTATATTATTATTATCATCAGGATTAATATCAAAGTCACATAAAAAGTTAGATATATATTTAATAATTAGTTAAATGTATTTCTTAACCACGTAACATTGAGGTTTGATTATGAGTAAATTAAGTTACAGGATCGCTTCATAGATTCGATTCAGGTCTCACTCAAATAATATGAAAAGCAAAATATAATATTTTGAAGCAAAAGAATTGTCTTCAGCTTAGGAAATCACTAGAAGTAATATTAACACAGCCATGTTAGTCTAAGGCGATATTACTAATATGAGACAATAGCATCACCGTACTAAGCACCGTTAAGCAATGTAAGCTTAATTCAAAGAAAATTAAAGAACTCGTAAGTATTAATATAAAACAATAGTATTACTTTCATCATAACTCAATTACTTAAAGAGTTGCTTTAGTCCACAAGTTAGTCAACTAAAATAGTTAAGTACATAATAATAGCGTTAACGTTAAATCCCCAATCAAATAGTTACGTACATAATAGTAGCGTTAACGTTAATTCGCAATCAAATAGTTAAACACATAATAGTAGCGTTCACGTTAATTCCCAATCACATATCTCACTAACCAACATAACGTAAGTGTTTACACCGAACACACTTCACACACATTTATATAATCTGACTGACAGTCACAATCCCATTATAATACTTCACCCCGTCTTCCTCCAGCTGCAAGTTCACCTTCCCCAACTCCAAATGAGACTGATTTGAATGCCCACAACTCGGGTCTTATATACCAAACAATGATGGTGTAGGAACGAATCAGGAGGCGGGGGGTGGTGCCTACTCCAATCATAGCTCCTCGAGTCGCATAACAGGTGCCTGGTCCACTCACAGCTCCTGGCGTCGATCATACGTCATAGCATCGGTCATCGAGGTAGTTTGCAGGGTCCCCTATGACGCACGCAGGTGTGAAGGCTAGTTTGCAGGTATGCGGGCGAGCTAGTTTCCCCACTCGCTTGGTCGCTCGCTAGTCTGCTTCAACCGTTTGGGTAGTTTGGCTCCTTCAACTCTAATTCTAACTCTTAAATTAACATACAGGGCTCCGTATGTCAGACCTCCCCCCTAGAAAAGAGTTTAAGGAGTATAGTACATAATATTAAACATAATACATCAATAGATTCACCACCAGATTGGCAACAGCAAGATTATAATGAGGATATAATAAGGATATCACCCAAAGTAGGCAACGTCTCCAGGTACCACATCAGAACATAGCCGGAACGTAGCTGGAGCGTTTATTCGAACTGCAAGGCATTATCTCACAGCTGAAGGCTTGAAAGCGCACTACAAAAGCATGATATTTACCTCGCTACAAGGGAGAGCTAATTGCCAAAATCCTCTCATTAAATTAAACTTACTGCTGCATGAGGCCAACCTGGTAAATGTAATCTTTAACAGATACGTGATAGGCAATCGGCTAGCACGTTCTGGACCCCCTTAATATGTTTGACATCCAGGGAGTATTCCTGCAGCAACAAACTCCACCTGGTCAGTCATTGGTTTTTATTTTGGAACCTATGCAAAAATGTTAAGGGGTGATGGTCAGTATATACAGTGATGGCACCAGAGGCAGATTGCACATAGACAGCAAAGTATTGAAGGGATAAAATTAATGCTAACAGCTCCTTCTCAATGACTGAATAGTTACGTTGGGCAGAATTTAATTTTTTACTGAAATAGCACACAGGATGCAATACCTCACAGTCCTTTCCTGGAGCAACACTGCACCAACCCCGGTATTGTTCGCATCCACTGCCAGGGAAAAAGATCTGTTAAAATCAGGAGCTCGGAGTACAGGATAATTAGATAATATATATTTGGTAGCAATAAAGGCCTCTTCACATTCAGAGGACCACACAAACTTCACATCCTTACGGAGAAGATCTGTCAGGGGAGCTGTCAACTTTGAAAAATTTATAATGAAACGCCTATAATAGCCAATCATGCCTAGGTACCTTTGGATATGTTTCTTAGTGCTAGGAGTTGGGAATTCTAGAATAGACTCTACCTTTGCTTGAGGAGGTGCAACCTGCCCCTGACCTACCGTATATCCTAGATACTGGACCGTACTCTTTACAAAGGTGCATTTCTTAAGATTAACCACCAGATTGGCATCAGCAAGATTTAGGAACAGCAATCTAAGTTGGTAAAGATGCTCCTCCCATGACTGTGAAAAGATAAGAATATCATCGATGTAGACAACGCACCCAGGTACCCCTTCAGTCACCAAATTCATGAGGCGCTGGAATGTAGCTGGCGTTTTTCAAGCCGTAGGGCATTACGTTACAGCAGAAGGCTTGATTGTTGACTACAAAGCATGATATTTCCCTCACTCTAGGGGTGAGAGCTACTTGCCAATATCCCTTCATCAAGTCAATCTTGCTGATATAGGTGGCTGTACCAATCTGGTCAATGCAGTCGTCGATCCGTGGCAGTGGGTAGGTATCGTTCTTTGTGACAGCATTGACTTGCCTATAGTCCATACATAACCTATGGCTCCTGTCTGGCTTTGGCACAAGTATGACTGGACTACTCCACTGGCTTAAGGCCCTAGTGATCAGTTCATTAGATAACATAAAGTCAAGCTCGACCTGCAGTATACTCCTGCGTTGTGGCGAGACACGGTAGGGGGATAATTTAATGGGAGTTGCATCCCCTACGTCGATGTCGTGCACGGCCAAAGAAGTGAGCCCTGGAGTATCACGGAACACACTGGGAGACTGAGATAAAACAGAGATTAGTTGGTTCGCTTGATCAGAGGGAAGATGACATAGTTTAGATGGTAATTCCCTCAAAGCCACTGAATTATACTGAAAGTTGGATAGGCTACATGACAAGTCAAAGTCTGCATGGATACCTTCAGGCTCTGGAACAGTCTGTTGCGGGTCAGTAAGAGAACTGAAGACTTCGTCCGCACCAAGCTGTTCACAGGTCCTGACATTCACTGCCACAGTGGGAGAATCTGGAAGAGAGGAATCAGGGGACCTATGGTAGGGTTTCAACATATTTATATGGAATACTTGCGTGGGCTTTCTCCTGTCTGGGGTAGTTACTAGATAATCGGTAATGCTCACCCTCCGAATGATCTTATATGGGCCCCTGAACTTGGCAGATAAAGGTTGGCCAAAAAGGGGGAGCAGGACCAAAACCTCATCACCGGGCTTAAACTCCCTCTCACGGGCTTTTCTGTCATACCATTTCTTCATGGAGCTTTTAGCCACGGTCAAATTTTGAGCGGCAAACTCACATGAGGATCTCAGCCGGGTTTTGAAATCTGAAACATACTTGAGGAGGTTTTGGTTCCCCTCCTGGCCAACTAGGCTATCCTGCAATAGTTGCAAAGGACCTCTTACCTGGTGACCGAAAACTAGCTCATTAGGGGAAAAACCCAGGGATTCAGTGGGAACCTCACGAGTAGCAAATAAAAGAAAAGGTACCCCCTTATCCCACTCAACTCCGGTCTCTGTACAATACTTACGTAACATTCCCTTTAATGTCTGATGATATCGTTCGAGAACCCCTTGACTCTCTGGGTGGTAGGTGCTAGACTTTACATGCTCGATACCCAACTCCTTCAGGGACTGCTGGAAAATGTTAGAGGTAAAATTAGTTCCTTGATCACTATGCACCTCATGGGGGAAACCCATTCTGGTGAAGAATTTGAGCAGTTCCTTGATAACAGTTGGAACAGAGGTAGTCCTTAAGGGTATAGCCTCTGGGTAGCGAGTTGCCATGTCCATGATAGTTAATAAATAAATGTTACCTTGGGAAGTCTTAGGCAATGGGCCTACAATGTCCACTACCACCCGAGTAAAAGGATTCTCGAAAACGGGCAAGGGCACCAGAGGATGTACAGGCACCTTCTGATTGGGTTTTCCTGTCATCTGGCAAGTGTGACACACTCTACAACACTCCACTACATCTGCACGCATTCCTGGCCAGTAAAAGTGGGCTCTGATTCTGTCTAGAGTTTTTCTCACACCTAGGTGTCCTGCCAATGGTATACAATGTGCCATTTCCATGATATCTCTACGACAAGGTTTGGGGACTACTACTTGATGGATGTCCCAAGCCCCGTCATCGATTGGTCTGTGTGGCGGTCTCCATCTTCGCCACAATACTCCTCCTTTGAGGTAGAAACATTCACCACCCTCCTTCTCACATTCCTCTTCACTCACGGACCTGGCAGCTAACTCCTTGCATTCACTATCATCTCTCTGTAGCTCTACCAGGCCACTAGGACAATTTGGAGGGGTTTCATGGTCATCGTTAGGGTCAAGATGAGCCATAAAGGTGTCAGATAAATCCACCTCAGTCACATCATCAGGCAC
>CM064491.1:35006938-35168788 GCA_032716605.1 Paralithodes platypus | reverse complement strand
TGGTGTAGAGAGTGAGGGATGGTGTGGAGGAGTGTGGGATGGTGTGGAGTGTGGGATGGTGTGGAGAGGAGGGATGGTGTGTGGAGGAGAGTGTGGGATGGTGTGGAGAGTGTGGGATGGTGGGAGAGTGTGGGATCGTGGAGGTGTGTGGGAGAGTGTGGGATGGTGTAGAGAGTGTGGGATGGTGTAGAGAGTGTGGATGGGTGGTTAGAGATGGGGTAGAGAGAGGTGGGATGGTGTGGAGAGTGTGGGATGGTGTAGAGAGTGTGGGATGGTGTAGAGAGTGTGGGATGGTGGTAGAGTGGTGTGGTGTGTAGAGAGTGTGGGATGGTGTGGAGAGTGTGGGATGGGGTAGAGATGAGAGAGTGTGGGAGTGTGGGATGGTGTGGAGAGTGGGGATGGTGTTCGTGTGTTTAGAGAGTGTGGGATGGTGTGGAGAGTGTGGGATGGTGTGGGGGTGTGGGATGGTTAGAGAGTGTGGGATGGTGTGGAGAGTGTGGGATGGGTGGAGAGGGTGGGATGGTAGAGATGTGGGATGGTTTAGAGAGAGTGTGGGATGGTGATGTAGGAGAGTGTGGGATGGTGTAGAGTGTGGGGATGGTGTAGGATGGTAGAGTGTGGGGATGGTGTGGAGAGTGAGGGATGGTGTAGAGAGTGAGGGATGGTGTGGAGAGTGTGGGATGGTGTGGAGAGTGTGGGATGGTGTAGAGAGTGGGGATGGTGTGGAGAGTGTGGGATGGGTGTAGAGTGTATTAGAGTGTGGAGGGGTGTAGAGTGTGGGATGGGTTGTAGAGAGTGTGGGATTGTAGAGAGTGTGGGATGGTGTAGAGAGCGTGGGATGGGGTAGAGAGTGTGGGATGGGGTAGAGAGTGAGGGATGGTGTGGAGAGTATGGGATGGTGTGGAGAGTGTGGGATGGTGTAGAGAGTGTGGGATGGTGTAGAGAGTGTGGGATGGTGTAGAGAGTGTGGGATGGTGGAGAGTGTGGGATGGTGTAGAGAGTGTGGGATGGTGTGGAGAGTGTGGGATGGTGTAGAGAGTGTGGGATGGTGTAGAGAGTGTGGGATGGTGTGGAGAGTGTGGGATGGTGTAGAGAGTGTGGGATGGTGTAGAGAGTGTGGGATGGGGTAGAGAGTGTGGGATGGTGTGGAGAGTGTGGGATGGTGTAGAGAGTGTGGGATGGTGTAGAGAGTGTGGGATGGGGTAGAGAGTGTGGGATGGTGTAGAGAGTGTGGGATGGTGTGGAGAGTGTGGGATGTGGTAAAGAGTGTGGGATGGTGTGGAGAGTATGGGATGGGGTAGAGAGTGTGGATGGTGGAGAGTGGGATGGTGTAGAGAGTGTGGATGGTGTGGAGAGTGTGGGATGGTGTAGAGAGTGTGGGATGGTGTAGAGAGTGTGGGATGGTGTGGAGAGTGTGGGATGGTGTAGAGAGTGTGGGATGGTGGGATGGTGTGGAGAGTGTGGGATGGTGTAGAGAGTGTGGGATGGTGGGATGGTGTGGAGAGTGTGGGATGGTGTGGAGAGTGTGGGATGGTGTGGAGAGTGTGGGATGGGGTAGAGAGTGTGGGATGGTGTGGAGAGTGTGGGATGGTGTGGGAGTGAGGGGGTTGGAGGTAGAGAGGTGGATGGTGTGGGATGGGGGTGGTGGGGTAGAGAGTGTGGTGATGGTGGAGAGTGTGGGATGGTAAGAGAGTGTGGGATGATGGTGTAGAGAGTGAGGGATGGTGTAGAGAGTATGGGATGGTGTGGAGAGTGTGGGATGGTGTAGTGTGGTGTGGAGAGAGTGTGGATGGTGTGTGGAGAGGTGGAGGGTGTGGGGGGGGTAGAGAGTGTGGGATGGTGTGGAGAGTGGGGGATGGTGTAGAGAGTTAGAGTGGGGATGTGGGTAGAGGTGTGTTTGTGTGTAGAGAGTGGGATGGTGTAGAGAGTGTGGGATGGTGTTAGAGAGTGTGGGATGGTGTGTGTGGAGAGAGAGTGTGGGATGGTGTAGAGAGTTGGGATGGGTGGAGTGTGGATGGTAGAGAGTGTGGGATGATAGGGTGGAGGGGATGAGAGAGTGTGGATGGTGTGGAGAGTGTGGGATGGTGTAGAGAGTGTGGGATGGGGTTAGAGAGTGTGGTCAGAGAGTGTGGGATGTGTAGAGTGGTGTGGATGGTGTAGAGAGTGGGGATGGTGTGGAGAGTGTGGGATGGTGTGGGATGAGGTAGAGAGGTGGGGATGGTGTGTGGTGGGAGAGTGTGGGATGGTTGTAGAGAGTGTGGGATGGGGGGTTGGAGATATAGAGTGGGGATGGTGTGGGGTGGGATGTGGAGAGTGTGGGATGGTGGAAGAGTGGTGTGGATGGTGTAGAGAGTGAGGCATGGTGTAGAGAGTGTGGGATGGTGTAGAGAGTGGGGTGGGAGGGTGTGTGGGAGTGTGGGAGCGTGGGATGGTGTGGAGAGTGTGGGATGGTGTAGAGAGTGTGGGATGGTGTGGAGAGTGTGGGATGGTGTGGAGAGTGTGGGATGGTGTGGAGAGTGTGGGATGGTGTGGAGAGTGTGGGATGGTGTGGAGAGCGTGGGATGGTGTGGAGAGTGTGGGGTGTTAGAGAGTGTGGGATGGTGTAGAGAGTGTGGGATGGTGTGGAGAGCGTGGGGATGGTGTAGAGAGTGAGGGATGGTTGTGAGAGAGTGTGGGATGGGATGGTAGAGAGTGTGGGATGGTGTAGAGAGTGTGGGATGGGGTTGAGAGTGGTAAGAGTGAGTTTAGAGAGTGTGGATGGTGTAGAGAGTGTGGGATGGTGGAGAGTGTGGGATGGTGTGGAGAGTGGTGGGATGGGGTAGAGAGTGGGATGGGGTAGAGAGAGTGGTAGAGAGTGTGGGATGGTGGTAGAGAGTGTGGGATGGTGTAGAGAGTGTGGATGTGGAGGAGTGGTGATGGTGTGAGAGTGGGGGTTGGGTGAGAGGTGGGTGGGGGTAGAGAGTGTGGGATGGGGTTGTGGTAGAGAGTAAGGGATGGTGTAGAGAGTGTGGGATGGTGTGGAGATGAGGGATGGGGTAGGAGTGTGGGATGTTGGGAGAGTGTGGGATGGTGTGAGAGTATGGGAGTGGGGATGGTAAGAGTGTGGGATATGTGAGAGTGTGGGATGGTGTGGAGAGTGTGGGATGGTTGTAGAGGTGTGGTTGTAGAGAGTGTGGGATGGGGTAGAGTATGGGATGGTGTGGAGAGTGAGGGATGGGGTTGTGAGAGAGAGTGTGGGATGGTGTGGAGAGTGTGGGATGGTGTAGAGTTGGGATGGTGTGGTGTAGAGTGGGATGGGAGGTGGAGAGTGTGTAGAGAGTGTGGATGGTGTGGAGAGTGTGGGATGGTGTAGAGAGTGTGGGATGGGGTAGAGTGTGGGATGGTGTAGAGAGTGTGGGATGGTGTAGAGGAGTGTGGGATGGTGAGAGAGTTGTGGGATGGTGTAGAGAGGGAGTGGTGGTGGCGAGAGTGTGGGATGGTGTAAAGAGTGTGGGATGGTGTAGAGAGTGTGGGATGGTGGGATGGAGTGGTAGAGAGTGTGGGATGGTGTGGAGAGTGTGGGATGGTGTAGAGAGTGTGTGGGATGTGTGGAGAGGGTGTGGGATATGGTGTGGAGAGTGTGGGATGGTGTAGAGAGTATCGGATGGTGTGGAGAGTGTGGGATGGGGGGATGGTGTAGAGTGTGGGTGGGATGGTGTAAAGAGAGTGGAATGGTGAGGAGAGTGAGGGATGGTGTGTAGAGAGTGTGGGATGGTGTAGAGAGAGAGTGTGGGATGGTGGGATGTGGGTAAGAGAGTGTGGGATGGTGTGGAGAGTGTGGGATGGTGTAGAGAGTGTGGGATGGTGGGATGGTGTGGAGAGTGTGGGATGGTGTGGAGAGTGTGGGATGGGGTGGAGAGTGGGGGAGGGGGTAGAGGTGGAAGATTGTGGGTGTGGATGGGGTAGAGAGTGTGGGATTGATGAGAGAGGGATGGTGTGGTGTAGAGAGTGTGGGATGGTGTAGAGAGTGTGGGATGTGGCTGTGGAGAGAGTGTGGGATGGTGTGTAGAGAGTGTGGGATGGTGTGGGCGAGTGGGAGGTGGTGTGGAGAGTGTGGGAGTGGATGGAGGGGGGAGAGAGTGTGGGATGGTGTGGAGAGAGAGAGTGGGGGATGGTGTAGAGTGTGGGATGGTGTAGGTGTAGAGTGTGGAGAGTGTGGGATGGTTTAGAGTGTGGGGGGTGTGAGAGTGTGGGATGGTGTGGAGAGTGTGGATGGTGTAGAGAGTGTGGTGGATGGTGTGGAGTAGAGAGTGGGAATGGCCTGGACAGAGTGTGGGATGGTGTAGAGAGGTGTGTGGATGGTTGTTAGGGTGAGGGATGGTTGTAGATGAGTTGTGGGATGGTGGAGAGGGTGGGATGGTGTGGTGTAGAGAGTGTGGGATGGTGTGGATGTATGGAGAGTGTGGGATGGTGGTGGAGAGGTGTGGGAGGGGGTAGGATAGTGGGGATGGTGTGTAGGGGAGTGAGGATGGTTGGGTGGAGAGTGTGGGATGGTGTGGAGAGTGTGGGATGGTGTGTGAGAGTGGGGAGGGTGCGGGGAGAGTGGGGTGGGGTGTAGAGAGTGTGGGATGGTGTGGAGAGTGTGGGATGGTAGAGAGTGTGGGATGGTGTGGAGAGTGTGGGGATGGGGTAGAGAGTGTGGGATGGTGGAGAGAGTGTGGGATGGTGTAGAAGTGGATGGTTGTGGTTAGAGAGTGTGGGATGGTGAGTGTGGAGAGTGTGGATGATGTGTAGAGAGTGTGGGATGGTGTAGAGAGTGAGGGATGGGGTAGAGACTGTGGGATGGGGTAGAGAGTGTGGGATGGTGTAGAGAGTGTGGGATGGTGTATAGAGTGTGGGATGTGGTAAAGAGTGTGGGATGGTGTAGAGAGTGTGGGATGGTGTGGGAGAGTGTGGGATGGTGTGTGAGAGTAGGGGGGATGGGGTAGAGAGTGTGGGGATGGTGGGAAGAGTGTGGGATGGTGTGGAGAGTGTGGGATGGTGTGGAGAGTGTGGGATGGTGTGGAGAGTGTGGGATGGTGTGGAGAGTGTGGGATGGTGTAGAGAGTGTGGGATGGTGTGGAGAGTATGGGATGGGGTAGAGAGTGTGGGATGGTGTGGAGAGTGTGGGATGGTGTGGAGAGTGTGGGATGGTGTGGAGAGTGTTTGTAGAGAGTGTGGGATGGTGTGGAGAGTGTGTGGGATGGTGTAGAGATGGGATGTGGGGAGAGTGTGGAGGGGGTTTAGAGAGTTGGGATGGTAGAGAGTGTGGGGATGGTGTGTGGAGAGTATGGGATGGGGTGGGTAGAGAGTGTGGGATGGTGTGGAGAGTGTGCGATGGTGCAGAGAGTGTGGATGTGTGGAGAGGTGGGATGGTGTGGAGAGTGTGGGATGGTGTAGAGAGTGTGGGATGGTGTAGAGAGTGTGGGATGGGGTAGAGAGTGTGGGATGGTGTAGAGAGTGTGGGATGGTGTAGAGAGTATGGGATGGTGTGGAGAGTGTGGGATGGGGTAGAGAGTGTGGGATGGTGGAGGGTTGGGAGGGGTGGTGAGGGGATAGATGTGAGAGAGGGTGGATGGTGTGTGGAGAGTGTGGGATGGTGTAGAAAGTGTGGGATGGTGTAGAGAGTGTGGATGGTGTTGGTGTTGTAGAGAGTGTGGGATGGTGTGGAGAGTGTGGGATGGTGTGGAGAGTGTGGGATGGTGTAGAGAGTGTGGGATGGTGTAGAGAGTGTGGGATGGTGTGGAGGTTGTAGAGAGTGTGGGATGGTGTGGAGAGTGTGGGATGGTGTGGAGAGAGATGTGGATGGTGTGTGGAGAGTGTGGGAGGTGGGAGAGAGGGATGTGGGGAAGGGGTATAGAGTGAGGTGGGGTGTAGAGAGTGTGGGATGGTGTGTGTGGATGGTGTGGAGAGTGTGGGATGGTGTAGGTGTGGTGGTGAGGGATGGTGGTGTAGAGAGTGTGGGATGGTGTAGTGAGTGTGGGATGGTGTGGAGAGGGTGGATGGTGTAGAGAGTGTGGGATGGTTGAGAGTGTGGGATGGTGTAGAGAGGGTGGGTAGAGAGTGTGGGATGGTGTAGAGAGTGTGGGATGGTGTAGAGAGTGTGGGATGGTGGTACAGAGAGTGTGGGATGTAGAGAGGTGGGGATGGTGTAGAGGGTGTGGATGGCGTGTGGTGTGGGATAGAGAGTGTGGGATGGTGTGAGAGTGTGGGATGGTGTAGAGAGTGGGGATGGTGTGGAGAGTGTGGGATGATGTGTAGAGAGTGGGGATGGTGTGGAGAGGTGGGATGGTAGAGAGTGTGGGGGATGGTGTAGAGAGTGTTGGGGGTTGGTGTGTAGAGAGTGTGGGATGGTGTAGAGAGGTGTGTGGGATGGTGTAGAGTGGTTTGTAGAGAGGTGTGGGTGGGATGGTGTAGAGAGTGTGGGATGGTGGAGAGTGTGGGATGGTATAGAGAGTGGGATGTGAGAGTGGGGGATGGTGTGGAGAGTGTGTGATGGTGTGGTGAGTGTGGGATGGTGTGGTGAGTGTGGGATGGGTGGTGTGGTGAGAGTGTGGGGGGGTGTGGCGAGTGTGGGATGGTGTATAGAGTGTGGATGGTGTGGAGAGTGTGGGATGGTGTGGGAGAGAGTGGGATGGTGGGAGTGTGGGATGGGGTGTGGGATGGTGGAGAGTGTGGGATGGTGTTAGAGAGTGTGGGATGGTATGGAGAGTGTGGGATGTGGAGAGTGTGGGATGGTGTAGAGAGTGTGCGATGGTGTGTGGTGAGTGTGGAGAGTGTGGTGGAGTGTGTGGGATGGTGTGAGAGTGTGTGTAGAGTGTGGATGGTGTAGAGAGTGTGGGGTGTGGTAGAGAGTGTGGGATGGTGTGGAGAGTATGGGATGGTGTAGAGAGTGTGGGATGGTGTAGAGAGTGTCGGATAGTGTGGAGAGTATGGGATGGTGAGAGAGGTGGGGGGTGAGTGTGGGATGGTGTAGAGAGTGTGGGATGGTGTAGAAGAGTGGGATGGGGTAGAGAGTGTGGGATGGTGTGGGGTGTGGATGTTAGTAGAGAGTGTGGATGGTGTGTAGAGATGTGTGTAGAGAGTGTGGGATGGTGTAGAGAGAGAGTGTGGGATGGTAGAGAGTGTGGGATGGTGTAGAGTGTGGGATGGTGTAGAGAGTGTTGTAGAGAGTGTGGTGGGATGGTGTAGAGAGTGTGGGATGGTGTAGAGAGTGTGGGATGGTGGAGAGAGTGAGGGATGGTGTAGAGAGTGTGGGATGATGTAGAGAGTGTGGGATGGTGTGGAGAGTGTGGGATGGTGTGGAGAGTGTGGGATGGTGTGGAGAGTGTGGGGGGTTTAGAGTGTAGAGAGTGGGGGTGGTGGTTAGAGAGTGTGGGATGGTGTAGAGAGTGTGGGATGGTGTAGAGAGAGTGGGATAGTGTGGAGAGTGTGGAATGGTGTGGTGAGTGTGGGATGGTGTGGAGAGTGTGGGATGGTGTGGTGAGTGTGGGATGGTGTGGTGAGTGTGGGATGGTGTGGTGAGTGTGGGGTGGTGTGGAGAGTGTGGGATGGTGTATAGAGTGTGGAATGGTGTGGAGAGTGTGGGATGGTGTGGAGAGTGTGAGATGGTGTGGTGAGTGTGGGATGGTGTGGTGAGTGTGGGATGGTGTAGGGATGGTGTGTAGAGAGTGGTGGATGGTGTGGAGAGTGTGGGATGGGGATGGTGTGGAGAGTGTGGGATGGTGTGGAGAGTGTGCGATGGTGTGGTGAGTGTGGGATGGTGTGGAGAGTGTGGGATGGTGTAGAGAGTGTGTGATGGTGTAGAGAGTGTGGAATGGTGTAGGAGAGTGGGGATGGTGTATAGTGTGGGATGGTGTAGAGAGTGTGGGATGGTGTGTGTGGTGAGTGTGGGATGGTATAGAGAGTGTGGGATGGTGTGTGGAGAGTGTGGGATGGTGTGGAGAGTGGGATGGTGGGTGGTGAGAGAGAGTGTGGTGTAGAGAGTGTGGGATGGTGTAGAGAGTGTGGGATGGTGTAGAGAGTGTGGGATGGTGTGGAGAGTGTGGGATGGTGTGGAGAGTGTGGGATGGTGTGGAGAGTGTGGGATGGTGTGGAGAGTGTGGGATGGGGTAGAGAGTGTGGGATGGTGTAGAGAGTGTGGGATGGTGTAGAGAGAGTGGGATGGTGTGGAGAGTGGGATGGTGGGGTGTGGATGGTGTGGAGAGTGTGGGATGGTGAGGAGAGTGTGGGATGGGGTAGAGAGTGTGGGATGGTGTGGAGAGTGTGGGATGGTGTGGAGAGTGTGGGATGGTGTAGAGAGTGAGGGATGGTGTAGAGAGTGTGGGATGGTGTAGAGAGAGTGGGATGGTGTGGAGAGTGTGGGATGGGGTAGAGAGAGTGGGATGGTGTGGAGAGTGTGGGATGGTGTGGAGAGTGTTGGATGGAGTAGAGAGTGTGGGATGGTGTATAGAGTGTGGGATGTGGTAAAGAGTGTGGGATGGGGTAGAGAGTGTGGGATGGTGTGGAGATATGGGATGGGGTAGAGAGTGGGATGGGGGTAGAGAGTGTGGGATGATGGAGAGAGTGTGGATGGGTGGTGTGGAGAGTGGGAGAGAGTGTGGGGAGAGTGTGGGATGGTGTAGAGAGTGTGGGATGGTGTGGAGAGTGGGATGGGGTTGTAGAGGTGTGGGATGGTGTAGAGAGTGTGGGATGGTAGAGAGAGTGTGGGAGGGTGTGAGAGTGTGGATGGGGTAGGAGAGTGGGATGGTTGGGGTGGAGGAGTGTGGATGGTGTGTTAGAGGTGTGGGAGGATGGTGTAAGAGTGTGGGATGTGGTGGGGAGTGTGGGATGGGGTAGAGAGTGTGGGATGGTGTGGAGAGTATGGGATGGGGTAGAGAGTGTGGGATGGTGTGGAGAGTGTGGGATGGTGTGGAGAGTGTAGGATTATGTGGAGAGTGTGGGATGGTGTGGAGAGTGTGGGATTGTGTGGTGAGTGTGGGATGGTGTGGAGAGTGTGGGATGACGTAGAGAGTCTGGGATGGTGTGGAGAGTGTGGGATGGTGTGGAGAGTGTGGGATGGTGTAGAGAGTGTGGGATGGTGTAGAGAGTGTGGGATGGTGTATGTAGAGAGTGTGGGATGGTGTATAGAGTGTGGGATGTGGTAGAGAGTGTGGATGGTGTGGTGTAGAGAGTGGGGATGGGGTAGAGAGTGTGGTGTAGAGAGTGTGGGATGGTGTGTGTAGAGAGTGTGGGATGGTGTAGAGAGTGGGGGATGGTGTAGAGTGGGATGGGGGTAGAGAGTGTGGGATGGTGTAGAGAGTAGGGGATGGTGTAGAGAGTGTGGGATGGTTGTAGAGAGTGTGGGATGGTGTAGAGAGTGTGGGATGGTGTAGAGAGTGTGGGATGGGTAGAGAGTGTGGGATGGTAGTAGAGAGAGAGTGGGATGGTGTAGAGAGTGTGGGATGGTGTAGAGAGAGTGTGGTGGTGTGTGGTAGAGAGTGTGGGATGGTAGAGAGTGGGATGGTGTAGAGAGTGTGGGATGGTGTAGAGAGAGTGGGGATGGTTGGGAGAGTGGGATGGTGGAGAGGTGGGATGGTGTAGAGAGTGTGGGATGGTGGAGAGTGTGGGATGGTGTAGAGAGTGTGTGGGATGGTGGAGTGTGAGAGAGTGTGGGATGGTGTAGAGAGTGTGAGATGGGTGGAGAGTGTGGGGATGGTGTAGAGAGTGTGGGATGGGGTAGAGAGTGTGGATGGTGTAGAGAGTGTGGGATGGGGTGGAGAGTGTGGGATGGTGTAGAGAGTGTGGGATGGTGTAGAGAGTGTGGGATGGGGTGGAGAGTGTGGGATGGTGTAGAGAGTGGGGGATGGTGTAAAGAGTGTGGGATGGTGTAGAGAGTGTGGGATGGTGTGGAGAGTGTGGGTGTAAAGAGTGTGGGATGGTGTAGAGAGTGTGAGATGGTGTAAAGAGTGTGGGATGGTGTAGAGAGTGTGGGATGGTGTGGAGAGTGTGGGATGATGTATAGAGTGTGGGATGGTGTAAAAAGTGTGGGATGGTGTAGAGAGTGTGGGATGGTGTGGAGAGTGTGGGATGGTGTAAAGAGTGTGGGATGGTGTAAAGAGTGTGGGATATGGTTTAGAGAGTGTGGGATGGTGATGGCTATGCATCAGAAAAAATGACAGAATTTTTTAAAGATAACTTTTTATATCAATTAGGCTAGTCCAGAAACCCACGAGGGGAGATAATATTTTAGACCTAGTAATCACGAGCCACTAAAATTTAATTTCCGACTCAGAAGTTGGGGAATGAATATCTAATTGTGATCATAATATCGTCAGGCTCCAAATTAATATGTCGCACACAAACAGTACTAGTGAAACTTGTATTCCCATGGCAGACTTCAATAGCCTAAGAAATGACCTAAAAGATATTAATCTGCATCTCGAAGGTCTCACCACATTGACGATACATGGGAAAGATTTAAAACATATTCATGAGTGCTCAAAAGAAACATACCCCAATGCGTAAAAGACACAGTAAGAAAAAAAAAAAAAACTTTGGTACGATATAAATATCAGTAGAGCAATTAGGGAAAGAAATCGTTTATACAACTTAAAGAGAGAAACAAAGAATAATACCATATGTAAGCAATACCTGGCCGCCAGAATACAAGTAAAATCACTAATAAAAACAGCAAAGAGGAATTATGAAATAAGCATAGCTAAAGATAGTAAAACTAATCCTAAGCAATTTTACAGATACATTAACAGTAGCAAACAAATCAAAAGCGGGATTGGACCCATGCTTAACACTCAAGGTGTTCTAGAAACAGATAGCAAAGACATAGCCTCTACTCTTAACAATTATTTCAGCTCCGTTTTTACCACTGCTGCCAACACGAACACTCCACAAGCTTCTAATCAAACAAGCAAAATTGTGCTCCGTGACTTCAAAATCAGCCAATCAAACGTCACTAAACAGATTGAATTACTGAAAATAAATAAATCTCCCGGCCCAGACCTATTCATCCCTAAAATCCTAAAAATGGTCAAAGATAAAGTTGCTGAACCCCTAACCAAAATGTTTAACATGTCACTCCAACATGGACAATTACCCACTGACTGGAAGACAGTGAATATCACACCGATATTTAAAAAGGGAGATCAAAAACTACCAGGGAATTACAGACCCATTAGCTTAACTTCCGTTATTGTAAAACTATTAGAATCAATCATAAGAGACGAACTTGTACTTTTCATAGAGAATAACAATCTTATTAATAATAGTCAACACGGCTTCAGAGCAAAAAAATCATGCCTAACGAACCTTATCGAATTTTATAACAACCTATTTAAGATTAACAGTTAACTGGCGGCACCCGGCTTTTGTCGAATGCAATTTTGAGCACGTAATGTGCTCTGAGAGAGAGCTGAGCGGTGGGAGGAGCGTAGATTTCCTCCTGACCGCTCGCCACGGTGGCCGTGGAGCTACTGAGATGTACTCCTTTGTACTCCACCCTCTCTCACTCGTTTCACACGTAATAATGTAAGAAAATTACCGTATTTTAGCGATTTTGCCCTTCGGTTGCACGATCGTTGCAAGACAACCAGTGATCGTAGAAGGATGGTTCGGGTGTCATTGGAAAGCTCAATTTACGCCCTTTTAGGGATACATACTTGTATTACGCTCTGGGTCTTGTTTATGCATGCAAAAGAGCATGGAAACAACCCCATTTATGGTAAAAAAAAAAACGTTGGGCGGTACATAGAAATTACCGCCTAGGCCGCTCTTTGAGTGTTAATGATTTTACCAAAAGCCTTGATATAGTGTACTTGGACTTCCAGAAGGCCTTCGACAAGGTCCCTCATAATAAATTACTTCAGAAGGTCGAGAATCTAGGAATACATGGAAACACACTTAATTGGATAAGGAATTGGTTAAGCGAAAGAAAGCAAAGAGTAATTATTAATGGAGTGGAATCAAAATGGACTCCGGTGACTAGTGGAGTCCCACAGGGTTCAGTTCTGGGCCCATTATTATTCATAATATATATTAATGATTTAGACAACGGCATCAGTAACATAATTTCCAAATTCGCCGATGACACTAAAATAGGAAATGCAATAATATCAGAAAGCGATAGAAGTAGCCTGCAATCAGATTTAAACAAGATATCAGAGTGGTCAGAAAATTGGCAGATGCCCTTTAACGTAAACAAATGCCTGATACTACAAATAGGCTCCCGAAACAACAAATACGAATACCATATGAATGGAGAAAAGATAAAGAGCGTATCACAGATAAAAGACCTAGGAGTTCTTATCAATGAAAATCTAAAATCTACAAGCCAATGCACCGCAGCATCTAACAAAGCAAATAGAGCACTATGTTTCATTAAAAGAAATTTTCATTGTCATAGTAAAGACATAGTTGTACCACTATATAAAAGTATTGTGAGGCCACATCTGGAGTATGCTGTGCAGTTTTGGTCTCCCTACTTAATAAAAGACATAGAGAAACTAGAATCCGTTCAGCGTAGAGCAACAAAGTTAATCCCTTCCCTTAGAAATAAACCATACAATGAGAGATTAAGAGAACTCGACCTGTTTTCGCTTAAGAAACGGAAAATAAGGAGACAGCTGATAGTGTTTTAAGATACTAAAAGGCTTTAGTAACATAAATTCTAATAATCTATTTAAAATAGCCAAAGAAGGTTCCACAAGAGGAAACAAATTAAAACGAACAGGCAGGAAAGCGAACCTAGACATAACTAAAAATGTCTTATACCACAGTATTATTAATGAGTGGGATAAGCTCCCTAATGAAGTTATTGACAGTGACTCGATATACACATTTAAAAAAAGGTTAGACACATATCACAGAAAAGTTGGTCTGCAGTAGAAGCTGATCACTGATAAGAGAACCTGGCGGAAATGAAAACGTTTTCAGTTGAAGAGAGCAGGAAAAAAAAAAAAAAAAAATGTATGTGTGTGTGTATATGTGTGTATGTATGTATATATGTATATATATGGGTATATGTGTATATGTATATGTATATGCAGTATGTATATACACAAAAAAAATGAATGTGTGCATGCCTTTCCTTTCCATTTCTAACTATACCATAAATTCCTTCAGGCGATTTCCAAGCCCTGCAAGGTTATTCACTTCTAACTATTTTTATGTACGGCACATTGCCGGAAGGAGCGGAGGGTGGGGAGAGAGCCTTCATATTTGCTATCCTTTCCTTCCACTTTCTCTTAGGGTTGCTATCTCTATTAGGATTAAGTCCTGGTCACCTCGCAGGGATCGTAAGATCTGTGTGGCCAGTGTATCTATGTAAGTCTAGGTAAGTCTCTCTCTCTCTCTCTCTCTCTCTCTCTCTCTCTCTCTCTCTCTCTCTCTCTCTCTCTCTCTCTCATTTATTGACTCCACAAACCTGACAGTCCAACTTCTCTTTGCTCGGTAATTACTAAAGAGTGACTTAGGAGATACATGCCTCATAGTTGCTACATGATTTGTTTGTGAAATATATTATATTATACCTAATTAATGTAATATAATTAACATACAAATGCATGCATATTTGTTTTATTCTACTTTGTATTTTGTTTAATTTTATCTAGGAGTGTCATTATATTGAAAAGTTTATTAATAACTGTTTGTGCAAGGATTCCAATTTTATGACAGTTATTATCAGCAGTATGATAATTTATTCAACATTATTTCTATATGTAAAGAGACAAAAGGCAAACCTGCTTGTAACAAGTTCCCTTCAAATCAAAAGAATAATAGAGCGCCAATTTCAAAGAATGTTTGAGTCAAAATATATGAACTATTATAGTAATTGTTGATGATCCATTCCCCTTGGCTAACAAAACGGCCTTCCTAGGCTTCCATCAAACTAAAAACGACCCATCCAGACTCTCTTCAAGATAAATATATGAAAAAAAAAAATGGATGCGGTGAAGCGCCTAAATATCGCAATACTAATGGGGTGAAACGTCTTATAATCTCCAGTCTAAAGGAGGGAAATAGGGGATGTCGAAAAAGATCCTCCTAGAATCAAATAGGGTTAAGGACTACTTTATGAATTGCTATTACGCTATGGGTGGAGATAAATGTGTGCCTATTGGATGGAGCTTAACCCCTTCTGTACCGGCATCGTTTTTATTATATTTTATTCTGGCTATTTTTAGACGATTATGTGCAGCTTAAGAAGGATCTGTGGTAGTAAAAAGGGTTAGTTAAGATAGTTCGAAACCTGTTAACTGTTGGAGGTTCTTCCTAAACTGAATAAAATCATCTATTAGTTGCCAGTATAAAATTAAAAAGGACGGAACTGGTACTGAACGGGTTAATGTTCACATTTACTGTTCACTGTGTTTTGAACTGACATGGATAATTTGTCTTTGGTTTCTGAATTACCGTATGTTCTCAGTTCGATGGGTATAAAGCCATTGTCAGACGAGCGCCTTTTCCGGCAATTTTCGACGAACAAGATTTTTCTCGTAATCTATATTTGTGTTCGTAATATTAGGGCCTCCCAATATTACGAGATAAAACCTTTCGCATAGGAATCGAAAACTAGCTCGAAGGTAGATTATGTTGGTTAGTATATTTTTCATGAATTTTATATTTTGAAGCTGCCAGACGGCAATTACCCGTAAACATTAATGGAAAAAGAGCTCTCGTGTAACACCGGCTGAAGTGTGTAGAATTGACCACTTGCAAATGTCAGACGATAAGGAAGTTGGGGCCGTAAACATCGATATTTAGTAGCAATGCAATAATAATGTAAGTTTCTGATGAATAGAAAGTATGATTAATTTGGTTTTATGTGATTGTAAATGCACTGCAACCGTATTTATTCTGTGATTTTGTTAATTATTGATGTCCATAGGTCCACCTTCCTCATAGCCTGAAACTCTCAAATGGTCAATTTCTGTGCGCTGCTTTGATTACGGGATGAAGACCATTTAAATGCACAATGAATACCTACAAACAGTATTTCTAGCTGCTAGAGAGCGAATAGTATAATATTATGTGCTTTGTTAGGTGTCTACATGACAGCAATGATAACTTAAACAAATACAGTTACCATGATATTTTAATATGTAGCCTATTTTTGTGTTTACCATTCATTATAATTATTAAAATTTGGTATATGCGAATATTTCCAAAATGCCTTGATTACAAGTAGCTCCAAAGTACCTGGAATTACTGGCTGCGGTTCTAATGCTAGAAAGAATATATACTTATTGAAATTTAGAAATGTCTATAATAATATAATTTATAAGATAGTTTACCTTAACTGTGATATATTGCTGTGAGCATTTGTGATCGTGTATCTCGTGTGTGTATATATGCACGTATGTGTGTGTGTTTGTGTGTGTGTGTAAGACGGAGCATATATTTCTATGTACACAATTTATCGCATCAGTATATGCGCAAATATTAGACCGAATTATCATCCTAGAATAGCCAGCCCTTTACGTTACGAATCAACAAACATATGATGGAGTTAAGCCAATTAACTAGTTTCCTAATTAACAGTAAGCTCGCTTATCTGGACCCAAGTTTACCTAATAACGTATTATTTACCGATGTTACCGTTATATTATAAAAAAGGAAATTGAAATGTCGGGTTGGTATTTCAACTCGACTTTGTATAATCTCGTTGACAATCCTGTTGTTGTTGTTGTTGTTGTTCCCCAAGCTGCCTGGCCGAACAGCCCCAAGGCCCCGAGCAAGGCCAAGGCCATAACCGTGCGCCCCCACAGAACCCTCCCTGCCGACTACAATAAAGCCTGGGTGACCGAAGCCAGTCCATGGCGGGGAGCTGAGGAGGATGAGGAAACTAAGCCCCACCCAGGGCCCTGTGCCCCTCAGCAATTATGAAGAGAAAGTTGAGAGGCAAAGGAAAAATGTGACGCTTTGGCTTCCAATCTTGGTAGATTGGGAGGTCAATCCACGGAAGAGTCGCCGTCACTTGAGATCTAGAAAATATATAAGTAAAAGTAATAGGATATCGTGAGATAGAATATGCTCGACTGGGTCACGTCTAGCTTTATAAATCTTGCATTAACTCTTCATCCCAAGGCAGCATTCATACAATAAGAACACAGGTTACTTTACACTCTAATTTATTGAATGACATAGAATAATTACTCGACTCTATCGATCTGTCATGTATGGCAGACGATAAAGGAAAATCAGTGATGTCTCAAATAAAGAATGGTCTATAATGATAACTTAAATATTATAAGTCACGTTACACACACACAGTATCAGTAATATGAATATGCAGGAAAAATAAGTTACACATGTACACAGTAATTCATTAAGATGATAACGCGTATGTGAGCGTAGCATCTAACGTGAAGACTTCTGGCACAAAGCGAACCGGCCTGGGAAAGCGTTCACGTTCACGGGCGCGGGGCGGTGAGCGCTTATCAAGGGGATTAATTGGGGGGTCACACAGGTAAGGTAAACAGGTGTAGTGCGTTCGACCATAGGTCAGATGGACTGCTTACATACATAACATTTTAAGACTGAGTGTTCCACACATAGTGCAGTTTCAGTCTCTTGTCCTAATGGCGGCGTTCCAGGCAACCCTGTTAAGGGCTGCTTCACTTGTCAAGTTCTTGGATTTGAGATCGGCACGAATAGTCTGATCCCAGGTCTTCCTCGGTCCACCCCTTGGTGCAGCTCCCTCCACAATCACAGACCTGCATTTTTTCACCCAATTTTGTTCATCCATTCTCTCCACATGTCCATACCATCCCAGTCTACTTGTACGCATCACCTCGCTAATACTCTTTATACCTAAACGTCTCCTCAGCTCAACATTTGTTATTCTATCCTGTAGCCTGGCCCCACACATCCATCTCACCATTCTCATCTCATTACGTTCCATTCTGCTGACATCCTCTACTTTAACAGCCCATGTTTCTGAGGCATACGTCATTGCACTTCTAACACATGAGGCATACACCTTTCCCTTCAAACGGAGAGGCATTCTTTTCATGGTCAGGATTGGCAGCAGTTCTCTGAACTTCCCCCAGCCACATCTAATTCTAGCAACAGTGGCAGCCTCTGCCCCACCACCGGCAGAGATGGTATCTCCTAGTTAATTAAGCAAAGTAAAAAGACCCTGGAGTTACATGTTGCGAATCAAAGTAAAACAAACCCGAAAGAATTATATAGTTATATCAGAAAGAAAAAAGTAGTTACTTCAACTGTTGGACCGTTAGTCGATGAAAATAGAAAATACACCAAAAACGAAGTACAAATGAGTAATGCCCTCAATACCTTCTTTGCATCAGTTTTTACAACCGAAGACCTCAGTGATATCCCTACACCATCGCCGATTCAGATTGATAATTCAGATGTTCTAAGCAATATCACCGTTACAGAGAGAGAAGTATTGAATTGTTTAGCTAAACTCAAGGTAAATAAAACGGCTGGACCTGATACAATCTCGCCTAGAGTTCTAAAGGAAGCTAAGGATGAGCTCTCCAAACCACTGACATTGTTATTCAATGAATCCTTGCAGTCTGGGACTATGCCTGATCAGTGGAAGCTAGCCAACGTAACACCGATATTAAAAAAAGGCAGCAAATCCCTACCCAGTAACTATCGTCCAATTAGCTTAACCTCAATTGTATGTAAAATGCTAGAAACGGTCATAAGAGACAGACTCGTAAATCACTTAGAGGCAAATAACTTACTTAAAGATAGTCTTTCGTAAAAAACGTTCCTGTTTAACAAACCTCTTAGACTTCTTCCACGATATCCTCAACCTCTACGATGAGAGTAAAGCTGTAGATATTATATACCTTGATTTTCAAAAGGCCTTTGACAAAATTCCCACAAATGTTTACTGCTAAAACTAAAAGCGCATGGAATACATGACGGTGTGTTGAAATGGATAGAAAATTGGCTCAGCGACAGAAAGCAAAGAGTAGTCATAAACGGTAAGGCATCTAAATGGACCAATGTAAGTAGCGGGGTACCCCAGGGATCGGTACTAGGACCAATTCTCTTTCTAATTTACATCAACGACATAGATGAGGGTCTCACCTGTACAATCTCAAAATTTGGTGACGATACAAAAATTGCAAATAGGGTACTCTCAAAAGAACAAGTTGACGATATGCAACACAATCTAGATAAATTGTCGTCATGGGCCGAAATTTGGCAAATGAGTTTCAATGCGGATAAATGTAAAGTACTACATATCGGATACCTAAATGAGAAAGCAAACTATTTGATGAATGGCACTCAGCTTAAGAATGTAAGCAGAGAAACCGATCTGGGAGTAACAATATCGAGTAACCTAAAACCGAGTCAACAATGTTCAGAAGTTGTTAAGAAGGTAAACAATATAATTGGCTTTATAGGCAGGTAATTTGAGCATAAATCCAAAGAAGTTATCCTAACCCTTTACAATTCCTTAGTCCGCCCTCTTCTGGAATACTGCATTCAATCCTGGTGCCCTTATTACCAAAAAGATATAAACAAGCTAGAACGAGTTCAACGTAGAGTTACCAAAATGATACCTAGCCTAAAGAACAAACCATACGAAGAGCGTCTTAGAGAATTAAATCAATTTCCTTTAACCCAGCGCAGATTAAGAGGTGACTTAATTCAAGTGTTCAAAATCATCAAAGGCATCGACAATATGAACTGTAGTAAGTACTTCACTATCGACCAATCTAATTACACACGGGGAAACGGTTGCAAAATTATTGGTAAATCTTTTAACTCACACGAATCTAAGAATTTCTTCTTCAATCGAGTTGTCAACTTGTGGAATGGGCTTCCCCGAGACGTTATAGACTGCAGCACCGTTGATTCATTTAAACTCCGCTTAGACAAATATCTCTCATCAAACCCGCGACTAACTGCGATTGTAAATAAATAACTTTATTTTATCCCCCCCTCAGTTACTATAACCCATCTGTCCCCTACTAACATCCTAATCCTGCCACGGACATTAGTTCCAGGGCAGTAGTTCCCTTTCCAATGTTCCCTTACACACTCTAAACCACTGTTTGGACACTTGATCCTCAGTGTTTTGGAGGACAAGCAGCCTAGAAGGATCACTAGACCTGTTGTTGCTTGATTTCCTTTGTACTCCTATGTAACAAAACTTGTTCACCAGCTCCAATGACTCATTTCCAAAGTTCACAGCCACAGGATCATCACTTAACACAAGCTCGCCTTTGCACACTACGCACTCAAATTTTTCTATTTCTGACTTATCCTTCGGTAGGGGTCCCTTTATTCTACTACAGCACTTACTCCCATGGTGTACCCAACATCGACAGATGCTACATTGAAGTGAGTTAACACCCACACCCTTTCCACACACTGCACATGGGTATGCACCGCTCTTTTCCACATTGACTCGTCTCAATCTACAATGCATAACCTTGGTTTTGTTAATATTGACTCTTAAGCCCTTGCTCGCCATGCCCTCTCTCCATTCTCTTAATTTGGCCTCAGCATCTTGCATACTGTCAGCTATTAGGACTAAATTGTCTGCATAAAACAGTTCTAACGGGAGTCCGCCTCTAAAAACTCTAGACAGTGCGTCCAAGACCATAATAAAGAGGAGGGGGCTTAACACTGAACCCTGATGGACTCCAACACGGACTGCGAACTCATCACTCGGTACACCGTTCACCCTCACCGCACTTCACGAATCCTCATACATCTTCATTATCACACGCACCAGCCACTCTTCCACACCAAGTTTCCTCATAACCCACTGCACAACATCTCTAGGCACCCTATCAAAGGCCTTCTCCAGGTCTACAAACACAAAGTAAAGATCCCTGCCTTTTAGTAAGTATCTTTCCTGTATCTGCCTGACTATGAAAATATCATCGGTTGTACACCGTCCTGGCATAAAACCAAACTGCATATCATCAATGAAGATGCTTTGCATCTCCTGCTTAGTTGTAAACTCACAATTCTCTTTAGTGCAATTATAAAGCACAGATGAAATTTAGAGATATACTAAGAATCTTAGAGGCAAGGTAGTTTAAATTAGAACTAACTGGTCTTAGCGGTTTTGTGAAAGAATCAACACACAAGGTACGAAAAATAATTAAAGACCGGGTATGAGATCAATTCACACGTATATAGAATTCAAATTCAAATTTAGATCAATGAATCACTATAACAGGGCCCCTCAACTTTCCCTTCATAATTGCTGAGGGGCACAGGGCCTTGGGTGGGGCTTTGGTTTCCCGGGCGTTTCCGCACCCTCCTCAGCTCCCTGCCTTGGTGTGGCTTCGGTCACCCGGGCTTTGTTAGTGGTAAGCCGGGAGGATTTTGTGGGGGTGCTCGTTTATGGCCTTGGCCTTGCTCGAGACCTTGGGGTTGTTCGGCCAGACAGCCTGGGGAACAACAACAACAACAACAACAACAGGTCTTTGGAATGAATGCAAATTAATATAAAAAGAGGAAAATACACTCAATTAAGATGCAACTGGAAATCACAGTAAATTAGAATTCGAATGAATTCAGAATAAAAAGGGGCATACACGACGAAATTGTACTGGGTAAAATACTACAATATTAGTATGAAGAGGAAATTTGAATACATTAACAAATCCCTATCTGGCAATACGTGAGTCAAAGATATGACGTAACGCGGATTACATAACACAAGATGCAATTAAACATTTACCGTTAATATAGTAAATTATATGGAGAATCGGTCCCTAAAATAATATGGTGACACGAATATAAAATAACTTGAATAAGAGTTAATATAAATGTGTGAAAAGAATGATTAACAACCCGCACACGTAGATTATATTAATTCACAAGCACTGTATAAACTAGATAGCTCAAATAATAGAATTAAGGTTAACTCAACGGGGGGTTCTTGACTTTTCGATAGATTAAAATTTGGGCATAGGTTCTAGGTAAATGGTGGTAAAATAGGGAATATCTTCACGGTATACGCTTTCGCCTCAACTTGGATACACAAGAGAATAAATAACATATAAAGGTGAAATCTGAGAGTATTCCATTTTAAGCCTGGACCGAGATAAGTTTATATAACGGGTGCACAATGTATGATTATAAATAATACATTGAGGATTACACTTCAAAGGATACACGGAGCAATATCTGGTACTATGAATTCACTTGTACAGATCAAGATTTAGGGGAGGACAAATGACTATGTAACGTGTACACAGATAGGTAAGAATAATTAATTGGCACAGATCAACTTATTAACCCTTCCGGAATACTCGCATATTCTACCTTACCTTCAACAATAGCCACAAATTGAGATACGCAGAAACACTTAGGATAGCGTGGGGGAGGAGAAGCGCCAAGTACGAGGGTCGGGGCATCGTAGAACTCCGGGCACGGCGGCTGGACGTCAGGGGACCACTTCGTCAGGAGTCCAAGGGCAGGGGGGCACAGGGCAGCAGGCACCTTCTCTCTCGGGGGGTGAACGACTCTCGGACAGTATAATCCGGACAGAGCGTTTAGGGTGAGCGACTCCCGGACAGTATAATCCGGACGGAGTGCTAGTAGGTGGGTAATACTCCCGGACAATATAATCCGGACGGAGTAAGCCTACTGAGTGTGAACTGACTTCCTGTAGTTCAGTCAGGCTCTATTTGGGGTATTTCTCTTGGTCAGGTTGCATGATTTCGCATTAACAGGGGCATAGTAAATACATAAAAATTGGCTATGTTGAGGATAATAATTACATGAAAAATATATTATGGTACTTAATGACATCGCACTGAGGTTCTCGTCCTTTTGACCTCTGTTTCTTACTTATACTATCTAGCCTGATGATGTAATTCGTGATTTTCTGTTCACTAATTGTTTTGGCTATTTGGATTGTCTATGTAATGATTTTCTTCCGTGGCACTTCCTATCACCATTTCACTTTCCTTCTCGTATGGCAGCTTCTCGAAGGTGAAGGGCCCCAACGATTTAAATGCTCCCAGGCTCTTTATGCTTAGCTTGCATATACACTTTTTCATCATAGTATTCGGGGGAAAGTTCTGCCTTGGCTGTTTGAGCCCCGCACTGTGATTGGCAGGGTCGTGTGAGGTGATGATTGGTGGCGCTTGGCCTGCCTTTTGGGGGCAACTCACCTGTTTGTCCGGGAGTTAGAGAATGGGTCCAGGGGTCAGATTTCCCGTTCTTGTGTTTCCCGTTCTCTGGAGAATGGGAAATATTTTTCTTTTTAAATCCTTTTCTCCTGCTGTTCCTGGATTCTCTGACTGCGGCTACTCTGTGAGGCTCTCCTTTGGATCCCGTTATTTAAGAAATATTTCAAAGTAAACGTGTGTGTATGTGTGTGTGTGTAAACAAAATAATTGAATACAGTATAATAGAACGTATATTTTTCCTCAAACTTTTACAAAATAGTACGGGTTACAGCTCCTCAATGTATATTACAAATTATCTTACAATAAGTGAATTATCTAAATATACCAAACAATGCTCTCAAAGAGAGCTAGCTTGTTCAACACATGAACATGTGTGTGTGTATGTATGTATTGATAGCAATACTCTCTTGTTGTTTTCTAATTGGGGGAGTTGTTCAATGAACATTAATAAATAAAAAGGATACTTGATGTGATTAAAAGCTAACGTGCACCGACATTGACATTTCTAGCGTTTCACTTCCTTGTCACTTCAACTTCAATACCATTCGTTTTTCCTTCCCATTACACCCCCTTCCCTTTCAACTCCTGCTCTTCAAACTTACCATCCCCTCCTCCTCTCTCTCAACTTCAACATTTCCCCAAGCCATGTTCACTGCCAAACTTTCCCTTCAACTTCAACACTATTCCTATTTCCTTCCCTTTACATCACCTTTCCTTCCCCTTCAAACTCCTGTTCTTCAAACTTCGCACCTTCTCAAACTCCTATCTCTCTCTCTCAACTTCTTACATTTCCCCAAGGTCACGTCCACTGCCAAATTTTCACTTCAACTTCAATGTCAACACTATTCCTCTTCCCTTCCCCTTTACTCCACCGTTCCTTCCATCTCCTGCTCTTCAAGCTTCCCACCATCTCCCACACTCCTCTCTCTCTCTCTCTCTCTCTCTCTCGATTTTAACATTTCTCCCCAAGTCACGTTCACTGCCAAATTTTCCTTCCCTCCGGATTGTCGTACTTCTTCAAGTTTCCCGATGTGGAAGAAGCGATGCGGGTGTCATGCAAAACTATCACGCAGGCATGGTGCACTGTAGTAATCAAGGGTGTAAAACAAATATGAAAAACGCATGTAAGTAATCGGGTTTATTGATAGATATTTACCTGTTTAGACTTGTATTAGAGAGGTTTGCTACCATCAATATGCCTTTAAATGGGAAGATTATTATAGACACTAATTACCAATTTTGTATAGCCATTATTGTTTAGTTATATATCTGTCTTAACCCACCAAACATATACTAATTGCAGTATAGTTCCCGATACTAATGTAAATACGCAGAGGGAAGTGTAATTGTCCACTTGCTAGTTTCAGGCTATAAGAGAGTTGCAGCTGTAAACATGGATTATTACCATGAATAAAAACAAATATATATGATTTTCTGATGGATAGAACGTTTGCTGTATATGATTTTATGTATTTATATATGCACCATCCGAATTTTAGCTAATAATTCTGCTAAATATCGATAGCTACAACTCCAACTTCTGTATAGCCTGAAACTCACAAGTGGTCAATTGAATGGAGGAATATTATACAAATATTGATAATGAAAATATGTGGGATTGAAGATGGACATACTCGTAACAAATTATAAAACAGGGTGCCATAGTCATGCTATGAATGTGACAGGTGTGTACTGAACTTTTTATTTCTTTTTATGTGAGTGAGGGAGACAAAAGGCAGAACTGCATGTAGCGAGTGCCTCCCCAAGAGTTGACAGAGTGACAGGGCCAAAATCAAGGGACGTTCGAGCCAAAATGCCTGGACACACAGAGTTTGAAGCAATTTAAGTCATAGGAAGAGGGAAAGACTGATTCTGGGAGAGAGTTTCAGAGCTCAGCAGTTGAATAGAAGAAAGACTTAGAATAGCATTTCACTCTTGGGTTGGAGAGTTGCACAGAGTAGGGATGGGATTGTGTTGCAAGACAGGCACTAGGTTCCCTACGTAGAGGAGGTGGTATACACTGGGAAAGCTCTGTGGAACACTGAGTATTGTAGTAGCGATAGAATAGCGAGAGAGATGCAACATTGCGGCAAAGATAGAGAGATTGCAGAGAGTTGGTGAGAGGACGGGAGTTAATGATACGAAAGGCTTTCCTTTCAACTTTGTCTAGGAGTGCGGTATAAGAGGATCCTCCCCACACATGTGAACAATACTCAATACAAGGATGGACTGTGCCCCTGTACAGAGCCAGAAGCTGCGCTGAGTAAAGAACCCCTTGAGGCGGTTGAGCACACCAAGCTTCTGTGAGGCTGCCTTAGCCAGACTGGTAATATGGTCCTTCCATGTGAGAGCAGAAGAAAAGGAAACACCGAGAATGTTGAGAGAAGATGAAGGATTGATTTTTGTATTGTTGAAGTGTAATGGATAGTTCTCTGAAAGTTCCGAACGGGTAGTAAGATGAAGATATTGGGTTGCATAGCTTCATTACGTTTGTCTTTGAGGGATTGCTGGCTGGGGCATTCAGGAAAACTAATTGAGTAGTGTAAGGTAGAGTCGTCTGCATATGAATGGATGGGATTCGAGGTACAGTTGAGAAGATAATTTATGAAAATTAGAAAGAGAATGGGAGATAGGACAGAGCCCTGAGGAACACTGGAGTTGATAGGATGAGGAAGTGAGCGATGACCGTCCACAACCGCAGCTATGGAATGGCTGGAAAGGAAATTAGAGACAAAGGCACATATGGAGGGATAGAAATCGATGGAGGGTAGTTTAGAAATTAAAGATTTGTGCCAGACTCTATCGAAGGCCTCTAGTGCAATAGAAAAGGTCTCACCGAAGTCCCGAAAGGAGGATGAGCAAGAGTTAGTAAGACATGAAAAAAGATTACCAGTAGAGCGACCCTTAAGGAAGCCATACTGGCGATCTGAGAGTAGATTATGAGGAAAGAAATGCTTAAGAAATTTGAATGTAAGAATAGTTTCATAAACTTTAGAGATACAAGAGATGAGAGCAATTGGACGATAGTTAGAGGGTTGTGAGCGGTCACCCTTCTTTGGGACAGGTTGAATGAGAGCAAACTTCCAACAAGAAGGGAAGATGTTAGAGGAGAGACAGAGACAATAAAGTTTGCCTAGGCAGGGAGTCAGCATGGAAGCACAGTTTTTGAGTACAAAAGGAGGAACACCATCCGGACCATATGCCTTCTTAGTATTAAGCCCAGAGAGGGTAGAAAGTACATCTTTAGAAGAGATTAGGATATTAGGCATAAGTAGGAGAGAGGGTGGTGGACAGGGAGGAATAGCACCGGAATCATCTAAAGTGGAGATTTTAACAAAAGTTTGAGCAAAAAGTTCAGCTTTGTCAGAGGAAGAAGTGATGGTTGTGTCATCAGAGTGGAAAAGGGGAGGGAAAGACGAGGAAGACATTTGTTTGGAGAGGCTTTTGGCTAGATGCCAGAAAGCTTGGGAAGAGCTAGAGTTGGATAGTTCCGTGCATTTATTATTGATGAAAGAGTGCTTGGCAAGTCAAAGAACAGATTTGGCTTGATTCCGGGCAGAAACATAGAAAGAATGAGACTCTTGAGTTTTTAGGCGTCGGTACCGTTTGAATGCTTCCTCCTTGTTGCGGACAGCAGTAGAACAAGCGTGAGTAAACCAAGATTTGTTTGCATTAGACTGAGAGAAACAAGATGGAATGTATGCCTCCATCCCCGAGAGGATTACCTCGGTAATGCGTTCAGCACTCTCCGAGGGTCCCCTGCCACGAAAACAAAAGTAATTCCATGGGAAATGAAAGAAGTACTCCCGAAGAGCCTCCCAGTCGGCAGCGCCAAAGTGTCACAAGCGCCGCCGGTTGGGAGGATCGGGTGGCCTCACCGGAGAGATAGGACAGGTGACAGAGATAAGTTTATGGTCGGAGGAGCCCAAAGGAGAGAAAAGATTTATAGTATAAGCAGAAGGGTTAGAGGTTAGAAATAAGTCGAGAACTATAGTGTATTAACCCTATTTGGACCGAGGGAAGTCTTTTTGGATCTCTCGTTTTGCTCCATTAGTTTGGAGATTTTAAGACTTCTCCCCCCATTAGTTTGACAATAATAAGACGCGTCCCTCCATTCAGATGTCGATTTCTTTCTGGGCGAGCGATAGCAAGCCTGTAACTTAAGAAATTGGCCTAAACCGGGAAATTTTTCTGCTGAAAAATGAACAAACAAATAGGTTGAAGGAGGTCTGGGTGAGTATTTTTTTAGTTTAAAGGAAGTCTGGGAAAGCATTTTTTTTTTTTTTTTAGCCTAGAGGACAAACTAAAATACATTTTTCGAAAAGATCTTGAAATCTCCAAACAAATGAAGTGAAATGGGGGAAATCCAGAAAGACCTCCCGCAGATCAAATATTGATAAGCCGAATGTACACACGGGCTCTTTACCGGCAACAATAACATCTTTCTGACAACATTTGTAGACTATGTTGCACTGGTATTGGTAACTAGGCTGAGGGTAGGTTACTATGCCTGACACAATTATCAACGACATATAGGTAAAGGGAAGTATTTGTTATTTTTTTCTGGACCCCCTTCTCCCTCATGTTTAGCCCCATTATTTGTAATACTTGAAGATGTTTGCCCCATTTATTTGTCAATATTAACACCTTTCATGCCATATAGATATTGATTTTATCTTGGCGAGCGACAGCGAGCCTGTAATTTAGGAGGAGGTGGCCTGCTGGAACCTTTTTAGGCTGAATAATGCAAACACTTATCTAGTGAAAGGATATTTCGGATGTTTTGTTTAAGCTTGATGAAGGTCTAGGGAGAAATTAGAAAATATATTAATAAATAAATAAACAAAGAAATTAACACTTGCCCCTTTAAAAAAAAGGTATATGTAATCATATTAAGATAACGAGGAAATTAACACCTAACGAGCGGCCTAGGCGGTAATTTATATGTACCGCCCAGCGGGGTGTTTTTACCCTAAATAGGGTTGTTTACGTGATCATTTTCATGCCTAAATAAGACCCAGAGCATAAAACAAGTATCTATCCCTGAAAGGGCATAAACAGAGCTTTCCAATGACACCCCAACCATCCTTGTACGACCGCTAGTTTTCTTGCAACGATCGCGCAACATGAGTGCAAAAACCATGTAATTAGGTACTTTTCCTACATAATTCCCTGTGTAGCGAGTGTGAGGGGGGAAGGAAGGGTGGTTTTCACTTCAGTTGACCCACCGCGGTGGTGTGCGACGGTCATAGCCTTACTACGCTCCTCACACCGCTCAGCTCTCTCTCTCTGCAACATTACGTGCTGAAAATGGCACACGACATAAGTTGTGAACCGCCACTTAGTCCAAATTTCTTTCACACGACATAAGTTGCGCGCCGCCAATAAAGGGTTAAGTACCACACCACAACCGCCAAACAGTTTTCCCGCACATACCACCACACCCCCGAGAAAGGAAGCCATAACCACCACACCACCAGAGCTGCAGCCATAGCTTTCGCACCCCCTCCAACACCCGGCTAGAATATACAAGTCACCATTACTTAACCGGATGCTATAAGGAGAAAGAAAAGCACGAAGGAAAGGAAGACCACCAGAAGGCTGCATAGACACCATACCTCCACGCGCCCTTCTTCCTCCAAGCCGCATCACCACCGTGTCCGAGAAGCCAGGATGGACTGCCCCAACCACTTCAGGGCCTTTCCCCCGCACACATGTCCTTATTAGCCAGAGAAGAGACACCGGGTGGAAATCAGAGAAAGGTAGGACTATGAAAGGCAAGGTAAAGATCTACACAGTTGGAAAGCTATTAATTACCCTCACTGGAAGGTAAATAACAAATGGAAGATTTGGGTTTAATACTAAATAGATCCCTGACAGCACTAGTAGTAAAGCTCTATTTAGGCGTATTTAGATCTTGGCTCATCAAAGGAATTTGTTATTAGATCTGACTGGAAACAACCTAATATCCGTTCCTCTACCTTGATTACTAGGCTTTACTGTCAATAAAGAATGCTGATTTTTCAAGCGCTTTATTGGTAGTAAACCAACCTCTATACCTTACTAAAGTTGACGCACTGACTGGGCTTTGGAAAGGTACGGCACTGCAAGATACCGTAGCCATTTCATAATGGCACTCTGCATATAGAGTTCCTCCGGTAAGGAATCCCAGGTACTGATTCTTGGGCACGTTATTACCGGAAAAGTCCCAAAATCACCTTATCCACTCAGTCCCTGAAAGACTCTTATAACGGTCAGGATACTTAAGAGACGTTGCGTTAAAACAGCCCTCTTACGTTAGTCCGATGACATGTTACGGATGGACTGGCATATTGTACATGACATTTAAATTAAGACCCAACACCCAAGAGTACTGGAAGGTTCTGCATTAAAACTCTTATAACGGTCAGAGTAGTTAGAGAGCTTCTCTCTACGTTCGCTCGGTGATATAGTTCAGATGCACTGGAATATTGTACATACCATTAACCCTCAACTATCGGGTCCCGCCTTAAGTCGGTTAGAGAACCAAGGCCTAAAGAGCGGGTCCCGCCTTAAGTCCTATGCGATTTTGAGCACATTACCGGCTCTGAGAGAGTGTCCACGCGGTGGGAAGACCGCAGGCGGGCTCTGATCGTTCAGCGTGGACGTAGTCCCGCCACTGACATCACCACCACATGTCTACACCTCCCTGGTCCCGCGATACAGGGTAAAAACTGAGGAAATTAATGTATTTTAGGGTTTTTCCCTTCGTATTGCAACATCGTTGCAAGAGAACCCGTGGTCGTACAAGGATGGTTCAGGTGTCATTGGAAAGCTCAATTATCGCCCTTTCACGGATACATAATTGTATTACGCTCTGGCTCTTCTTTATGCATGGAAAAGAGCATGGAATGAAGCTCGTTTAGGGTAAATCTGCCCGCTTGGCAGGTAGTAGTGTTACAAAACTACCCGATAGTTGAGGGTTAAAAACCCAACACCCAAGAGTTCGAGTTCCATCCACTATCCACCAGCCACTTCAGGACCACCACCACGGACAAGACCCTCGTCAGAAGACTACAGTAGTTCCTCATGATATATTACCCAGTGTAACCTCCAAGAAGTACTAAAGTGATGTAGATATAATTAATAATACATAGTGTAATCTCAAAAAAGTACTAGTGACACACCTTATTCAAAGGAAGTACTAAAGTTATTAATAATACCTAGTGTAACCTCTAAGAAGTACTAGTGACGCACCTTATTCAAAAGAAGTTCTTAAGTGAATAACCTAATCTATGTATACGCAATAGGGGAGGCTGAACCTTTGATGAGGCCAAATTTCAATTTTTTAGATTTTATCTAAAATGCTTCTTTCAACATAGGAGAATAGCATAGGAGGGCAAAAAAAAACATATCGCATCCATAACCAAGGTTTGCAAGATGTTTTACATCAGTAACCCCTATAACTTTGTTTTCTCTAAGAGCTTGCGAATAGAAAACCTATATAGTAGGGGTAACTTGGCTATTTTCGACCAAACTTTTAGACACTTAGGTATGAATTTAAATGTTTTGCGATTACCAGAGATCATATATTGGCTACTCCATGATCATCTACTTTTGTGCATATTGCTCTACTTCGTTCCCCTTCTACACACTACATATAGGACTATATAGCACCTGTAAAATGATTAGATAATTACATTATCTCACATAATTTTCAAGATTCAAAAAATTTCCTGTCGAAATGTTGGCTACCAAAAAATATCGATATATTATATATTTTGTTCAGCCCCTTCTATTATTCAATATGGGAAAACTAGATAATTTTCTTGTAGGGGATGCTTGTAGGATACGCCAGAAAAAATTTGGGGGAAATTTGAAAATTTTTCAATGACTAGATGATTTTTCATATATTTCTCTGAAATTCTGCGCACGCACATAGAGAGCTGATTTTTTTCAGCGAGTCTTAGTATTTCCATTGGTAATAAGATGGTATAATGCCAGAAACAAAATCTCTAATACAGGGTGAATTGGGGGCGAAAGGTTCAGCCTCCCCTAAATTTATAAACTTTAACCTCAAGAAGTACTAGTAATAAACATTATTCAATTGAAAGTACTCAAGTGCAATATCCTCGTAATTTCAATACACAGGTAACCTCAGAGACGTACTAGTGAAATACTTTAATAAAGGGAAGTACTTAAGTGAAAATATAATATATTATATAGTATATCTATACAGTGTAATCTCAAAGAAGTGCTAGTGACGTACAGTACCTTATTTAAGGGAGCACTCAAGTAATATCAACAGTCAGTGTCTTAATAGTGAAGGAGTATTGTGGATCTTCGCTCGTGCGTCATTATATATAATACTTGACCTATTACTCTTACTAATCAATATGTGTGTGCCTCTTAATACAATATACGAATGTATGCTGTGTTATATTTATACTCTATTACCTTTGTGCATGTGTATAAGTGAATTCAACTTCTCCAGTCAAGCAAGAACCTACCTAATTAATCCAATTAACGCCAGCAAAAACCTGGTATAACACATATGTTTATTGTGTATTTAAAAATATAAATGCGAATAAATAT
Source organism: Paralithodes platypus (assembly GCA_032716605.1). NCBI lineage: Eukaryota > Metazoa > Arthropoda > Malacostraca > Decapoda > Lithodidae > Paralithodes > Paralithodes platypus. Next base: position 35,138,054 of record CM064491.1, on the reverse strand, counting down.
TGCAGGAAATAATGTTTGTGTAAATCTACTTTGACTCCCGCAGGTACAGTCATTAGCCATTATACCTGCACACCCACTTGAATCTGTATAGAGCCCAAGCAAGACAATCCAATGTTCTGTTTATGTTATATTATATCCCAAAAGCTTCGCAAGTTGGCTTTAAAGATTCAAAGATTCTGATGGATCTGCAGGAACTATCGCTCATGACTGTACCGTATATCTTGAATGTTAGCCATAATGATAGGAATAGAAAAATCAATCCATATGAAGTCAGATGCCTCAATTCCTGAGGGGGTGGCCATGAATGAATCGTCTCCATGTTTATCTGTGATGAGTCATCCGGAGCCCCTCCTCCCACCCTACACCATTTTGATGCATATACCTCTCAACTCCATCCTTCCATCTCATTCTCGGTATACCTCTTCCTTTCTACTCCTCTTCCTCGTTCTCGTACAATCTTTTAAGTAATTCTCTCACTCTCCATATGACCGAGCCACCTCAACTTGTTGCTCTTTACACTCTCTAGCACATCTACACCCATCTGTACTTCCTCATTTATGTATCTGTATTTCCATGTGACCTCACATGCACTTCACACATTTCTCATTTAATTCTTGATTTGTGCTTCTCGAACAATGTCCACGCTTCACTCCCGTTCGTCAATGTCGGTATCACCATACTGGAAGTAGTGACTTCTTTACTTCCATGCTCACTTCCCTAATCCGGTCACTGAGTGCAATATGCCTACAGCCATCCTCCCCTGTTGTACCCTCTCTTGCACTGCATCCTCCAAACTACTAACAGTTTTCAATTCACCTTTTGTTATCTACAAATAGAATGTATTCCTAGTCCAGTCAATGTATACCAGGACCCACCACTAATTGCAACAGAAACGAAACCTGTTGGGATTTGTTCAGTAGGGTACCCTTCATGATATACTAAAAGTCCCACAATTTTTTTTGAGTGGATCAATATTTTTATCAGGGTTGAACTTTTGGATTTTTTTTTTTTTGTTTTTGGATTTCATTTTTGGTGCATGTATGACATCAGTATAGGTAGTAATATTCATAACTACATGTATGGTTTCCCATAAGGTCTGTCTTTAGGCCTATATTAATATTCAACCATTTTCTTTTCAGGGTCATCATGGCAGACTGCGTCTTTTGTAAGGAGAAACTGACAGAGGGAGCAACAGTCACACTGGGTGATAAAGGTTGCGAAGGCATAGCAAAAGCAAGTATTCAACGTGAATCCAGTGTTGTGGTGAAACCGGGTGATGTTGTTCACGCAGAATGTAGATTTTTTTTTTGTCATCCGAGTGAAATAGAACGGTTCAAGCGGAAACGTTCTTCAGACAGTGAAACAGTGCCCACTCTTCGCTCCAAAGAATCATTTTCATACAAGGACCACTGTTTGTTCTGTGGAACATGAAACAAATATGGCGGAAAGAAAAAACAATTTGATTTAATTCCTGTTTTGACATTAGGTTTTGACAGCACTATTATTAAGATTTGTGATGACCTTGGGCAGAGAAGGTAAAAGGCAGGGTGTTGTTTGCACAAGACCTCCATGCAGCTGATGCTGTATACCACCAAGCCTGCAGTGTGAAATTCCGAACAGGAAAAGGGGTTCCTCAGTTCGTTGATGTTAAGAGCCTGTCAAAAAAGCGGAAAGTAGGGAGACCATCGGAAACAGTTAGGGCTGATGCTTTTCAAAGGGTGACGTCTTTCCTGGAGGAGAACGACGAAGAACAGATGACGATTAATGCTCTAATGAACAAAATGAAGGAGTTCCTGGAGGACACCAATCTGGAACCTTATGGTTTTACTCACATGAAAGAGAAACTTATTGATAATTTTGGAGATAGAATAATAATAACTGAAATCAATGGTATTCAAAATATTGTGACATTCCGAGGTACAGTTTCTGTGATCCTGAACGACTTCTATAAACAGCCCAAGGATAGTGATCCAGAAGCGGAGAAGTTGAGACTGATAGAAACTGCGGCCAACCTCATTAAAAGTGATGTTAAGTCAGTTGTACAACTGAAGGACACTTACCCAACTAGTCTTTCTATGAGTGATATCTCAGAAGCTACTAACTATATTCCAGAGTCACTAAGCTTACTACTGAACACCGTTTTTGCTGGAAAAAATAAACGGTTGAAGATGTGCTCATTGGGGCAAGCGATAATGCAGGCTGCCCGCCCCAGAGTTATGACTGCACCATTGCAATTAGGTCTAGGTGTGCAAATGCATTCGCATTTTGCCTCAAGATTTCTGATTGACACACTGAATGCCCATGGATTCTGTAGTTCATATTCAGAGGTGCAAAAATATGAACGGAGTGCAGCTGTCAACCAGGGATTGGACATTCCAGAGTTCCTCCCTGGGCAGTCTGTTCAATATGTGGCCGACAACGTGGATCATGACACTAGGACTCTTAACGGCTCTGGGACATTCCACGGAATGGGAATTATGACAGTTGTAACACCCAAATGTGATGTCACCTCTGTGGTAAAACGTGTGTCTGTGACAGCAGAGGAGATCACTGCTGTAGGACACATCAGCATTAAGAAATTCATATCACTTGGTGATGAACTTGCTTATATCAAGTATGAAGCTCTACCAGAGGAACCCAAACACACGGAAAGCCCCAAGGTAGATCTCCTGTGGAAAACGTCCCTGTCAGTCCGGTTACCAAGACCAGCATGGTCGGGATACATGCAAATGGTAAACAATGGAGACCACCCAGGACAGTCATCCACCATGTTCCTTCCCATGATTGATATGAACCCGAGTGACATGACGTGTGTCAACTCAACTTTACACTTCGTTGCAGAGCATGCCAAGCGCTATGGAGCAACACCAGTGATCACTTTTGACCAGCCGTTGTGGTTCAAGGCAACTCAAATTGTGGAAAGTGCTGGAGAGGACAGTGATCTGCATCCGATTATTTTAAGACTTGGGGGATTTCACGCACTAATGAGCTTTCTGGGTAGCATTGGGCACTTGATGAGAGGAACAGGCCTTCAAGATATCTTGGAAGTGATTTTCGCTGGGAAACTGTTACCCATATTCTCACTGGACACGCAGTTGCTCATGCCATTCATGGTCATCTCCTTGTATATTCCGTCCTTCACACACTTCTCTTGAGCAGCCTGTTGGGGATCAAGTTGTCTTTATCTTATGACAATGTGCCACTGGAATTGGAGACAATAGGGAACCTCTATGATGATCTCCTCTCTGGTGAAATCACGCTCAGTGATGTAGAATCATCTTTGTACCTGCAGGATCTACAACAGAAACTTGAGACACACAAGGACATGTTGGAATCGAGCTACCGTACTGCACGTCTGTGGCTGCAAGACATGGAGATGATAGACATCATGAGGTCATTCATGCGATCAGAACGAATCGGAGATTGGTCCCTCCATCTGGAGACGATGCAAGCCATGCTTCCGTACTTAGCTGCCTCTGGCCATAACTTGTACACGAAGTAATTGCACCTCTATCTGCAGAAAATGACAAAACTGGAAGACACACACCCCAATGTCTACCAACAGTTCACCCAGGGACTACATGTAATCAGGAGGAGTGACCGCTTCTGGGCAGGGTTGTCTCCAGACCTGGTGATCGAAAAGGCACTTATGAGAAGTCTGAAGACGAGTGGAGGTCTCACCAGAGGGAGGGGAATGACGGAAACCCAAAGACTGGTCTGGTGTCTTTCAAGGCCAGTTTGTGCAGAAGTAAACATGGCAATGCAACAGCTCTGACATCCATCACATACCAGACGAGTGAACAGCATAAAGACATATCACAAGCTCGGCAAACAAGGGACAGTAGTGACTGTAGCACATTGCTGTCCTCCATTGACTGGAGGTCTCCATTCGAAGCAGACTCATCCCTCCGCAACATAGTCAGCGGAATCTCGGCTGGTTCCGAGGTTAATGTGGATGATGCAAATTAGTGGTGGGTCCTGGTGTACATTGACTGGATTATTATGGGAAAACATACATGTAGTTATGAATATTACTACCAATACTGATGTCATACATGCACCAAAAAAAAAAAAAAAAAAAAAAAAAAAAAAAAAAAAATCCAGAAATCCAAAAGTTCAACCCTGATACAAATATTGATCCACTCAAAAAAAATTGTGGGACTTTTAGTATATCATGAAGGGTACCATACTGAACAAATCCCAACAGGTTTGGTTTCTGATGCAATTAGTGGTGGGTTCGGGGAAATATCAGCTAATTTGACTGGACTATCCTGCTAATCTATCTTTACATTTTTATTTATTTATTTTTATTTTTTAAGAGACAATGAACGGAGGAAGGAAAAACACAGATAAAACAAAAAGGTCCATGTGCCTAAAGGCATCCTCCATTCATAAAATGTTTGTAACAACTGGATTTAAACATTTGTAGATTGTAAGTTTGTGGAAAGCAATTCGAGGGAAGTGAATTCCAAAGAGTAGTAGCTCTGGGGATAAATGAATTCTGATAAGCAGAAGTTCTGCATTGTGGAGGAGAAAGTGTAAATTCATGGGCGCTCTCAGCTGCCCTAGTTCTACGGGGAAAGATGTGGAGAGGCGGCACAATTGAAGCAAGTTCCTCGGAACAATTGCTGTGAAAATATCTGTAGAATAATGCAAGGGATGCAACGTTTCTTCGTATGGATAATGTAGGAAGGTCCTGTGTGATTGCAGGGTTATGATTAATCTAATAGCTTTATTTTGAATTTTGTCCAACTGCCTCAATGCAACCACTCCACTTCCACCCCACAGAGGTGAACAGTAATCCATCTGAGAACGCACATGACTTTTATATATTACAGCCAACTGCTCGTCAGTGAAGAATTCTCGAACTCTGTACAGGAGTCCCAGTTTTTTAGAGGCATTCTTAGCAATGCTTCTAACATAATGTGTCCAGCTCAAGTTAGTAGTTAATGTTACACCGAGAATGTCAATACTAGGGGAAGTGGGAATATTTACATAATTAAAAAATATATGGGAGTCAGTGAGATTCTGTCGGTTAGAAAATTTAATGTACTTGGTTTTCTGTGCATTAAAGGAAACTAGATTCTCTTGTCCCCATTCATTAATTCTAGAAAGGTCCTGGTTCAGAGAAATTGCAGTGTTTATTTTTGAATTTATAAGATCGGGTTGGGTGAAAGAATTGGTAAATGTGAAGGAACTGTGGAGTGTTGAGTCATCTGCGTAGGAATGTATTGGATTATGAGTGGTAGATATGAGATCATTGATATGAATGAGGAACAGAGTTGGGGCCAAAACTGATCCCTGGGGAACACCAGCATTTATTGAGTGAAATTGAGAATAAAGGTCATCTACCATTACACGTATTTTTCTGTTATGAAGATAAGAAGAAATTAGTGGAACTAATGATGCAAGGCCGTAGTGTGACATCTTCGACAATAAGGATTGATGCCAGACTCTATCAAATGCCTTTGATATATCCAGTGCTATTGTATGTGTTTCACCATGTTGGTCTGTAGCTTGGTTGATTTGATGCGTAAGAAGGCAAAGAATGTCTGCAGTTGATCGACATCGTCTAAAACCATATTGCCTATCACTGATTAATTTATTATTCTCCAGATGCTTAATTATGTGATTATTTAATATAATTTCAAAGACTTTGCCAAGAGTGGAAGTTATAGCTATTGGTCTGTAGTTTGATGGATCAGAAGAGGCACCTTTTTTAGGAACTGGATGGATGTTTGCTTCTTTCCAGGGTACTGGGAGGCATGAGGTATGAGTACACAGACGGAAACATTTTGCCAATACAGGAGCGAGCACCAAGGAGCAATTCTTAAGTACTATTGGAGGAATTTCATCTGGACCAGAAGCCTTATCTACTGAGAGATTCTGCAAAATAGTTTTGACATGTCTGGTGTGGATCGTAAGTGAGGGAATTTCAGGCGAATTAAAATTAAGTACAGGGACATCCTGATTTATTTCATCTAAGGTTGAGTTGGTGGAGAAAATATCCGCAAGAAGGTTAGCTTTACCTCGTGGGTCACTTACAAGATTGCCAGTCGGATATTTTAATGGTGGAATGGATGCAGCAGTAGTGAAGTTGGATTTGAATGAGTTAAGAGTAGACCAAAATATTTTGTTATCATTTGGATTATTTAGAAGTTTATTTGCCTGCTTATGGAGAAAGTTTGATTTAAACTACTTTTCTCATATTCGTGTATATAACACTGTTTTTACATTGTTGGTGTTATTCATCAGTTGTAATTGAGTATGTTTGTATGTTTGTTCTTTCTAAATGTCCATTTAATCAAGATATCCTAGCTAAAAAGTGGAACACATTCAAATCATAATATATAATCAAGATATATCGCTAGAAAATATGAGGCCAGATTCAATTAGTTACATATAAGGTAAAACTATCTATATATTCTTCATTACTCTATGTGTCTACCTTATAAATCTCCCATTCTATCAGTCCCAATATTCTAATAATTTCCGTCTTCCATCCCCCTCTGCTCTATTACCAACTTCTTGTTTTTATTTGTTCTATGTGAGTGACGGAGACAAAAGGCAGAACTGCCTGTAGCAAGTGCCTCCACCAGAGTTGAAAGAGTGACAGGGCCAACATCAAAGGACGGTCGAGCCTGGACACACGGAGTTTGAAGCAATTTAAGTCATAGACAAAGAGAAAGACTGAATCTGGGAGAGAGTTATAGAGCTCAGCTGTTGAATAGAAGAAAGATTGAGATTAACGTTTCACTCATAGGTTGTAGAGTTGCACAGAGTAGGAGTGGGATTGTGTTGCATGACGGGTGCTACATGCTCTACGAAGAGGGGGTGGTATACACTGATAGAGCTCTGAGGAACACTGCTTATTATAATAGTGGTAGAATAGTGAGAGAGATGCAACACTGCGGCAAAGAGAGAGAGACTGCAGAGAATTGGTGAGTGAACGTGAGTTTATGAAACGGAAGACTTTCTTTTCTACTTTGTCTAGAAGTCTTTTGTGAGAGGATCCACCCCACACGTGTGAACAACACTCAATACATGGATGCACTGTGCCCTTGTACAGAGCTAGAAGCTGTGCAGGGGTAAAGAACCCCCGAAGGCAGTTGAGCACACCCAGCTTCTGGGAAGCTGTTTTTGCAAGAGTGCCAATATGATCTTTCTAAGAGAGATCAGAAGAAAAAGAGACACCAAGAATATTAAGAGATGATGAAGGGATAATTTGTATGTTGTTGAAGAGTAGGTCTTAGTTTTCTGGAAGAGGGCAGATGGAGAAATTGACTTTTGGAAGCATTAAAAGTAACAAAGAGTTCTCTGCCCCAATTAGATATATTAGAGAGATCTGAACATACGTGTTTTATGGCCTCCTTACGTGAGTTTTGGAGTTCCTGGTGTGAATGCTATTCTGGAAGGATAGTTGAATAGTGTATTGTAGAGTCGTCAGCATATGAGTGGATTGGGCTGGAGGTGCAGTAAAGAAGGTCGTTAATGAATAATAGGAAGATAATTGGTGATAAGACAGAACCCTGAGAAACACCGGAGTTGATAGGTTGAGGAAGTGAACAGTTGCCGTCCACAACCGCAGCTATGGAATGGACGGAAAGGAAATAAGAGACAAAGGTACAGATGGAGGAATAGAAACCAAAGGAGGGTAGGTTGGAAATGAGGGATTTGTGCCAGACTCTATCGAAGGCCTTCGATATGTATAGCGCAACAGAAAAAGTATCACCGAAGTCCCGAATGGAGGATGACCAAGAGTTAGTAAGGTAAGAAAGAAGATCACCAGTAGTCCGGCCTTTAACACTTAAAGAGCGGGGCCCGACTTAAGTCTGTATCTAAAAAGCAGCAAGTTAGGAGCATTATTAAGGCTTTTAAAGGGTTAAAATCAAGTGCAAATGGCCGGGAGTGCAGCAGGCCACACGTCCGACACCCAGGGCTTACCGCCGCCCACTGACTCACGCTCCCTCTGTTCTCGAGAGGCCGGCAGTGTAGCCAGTAGTGAGCGTAGCTGGAAAAAATATGCCGCTATACATTAAACTCCCATGTTAGTGGTACCACTGCATGAAAACGACGAGTGCTACGTAGATCGTTCTGGTCTCATTTTGAAGCTTGTAGCGCCTAGGATTTTGCTGAATACATTTCTTTTCAAGCAGATACTTGATTGATCATTCAGGAGGGCCTGAATATGCCCAAAATAGCCCAAAACCCCCCGCTAGACAAGGGTTAAAGAAGCCATACTGGCGGTCTGAGAGTAGGTTATGGGGAGTTAAATGCTTAAGAAATTTTGAGTTAAGAATAGCTTCAAAAACATTAGAGATGCAAGAAATGAGAGCACCGTCCCTCTGTACCTCAATCACAATTAATTGCTTTGTAAATTGGATTTACTAATTCATTCATGTATGTCCGATTCTTGCTATATCTCTCTCTCTCTCTCACTCTGTATTTTTTTTTTTTTTTTTTTTTTTTCTATATTCCAACTTACTTCCTCTCGGGCATAGACTGAGAGCCTTAACATTCACCGCTTTACAATGAACAGTGAAGCCTGTGAGGTCTTGTTCCAGTCTAGGGAGTGAGACATGTGAAGCACGTAGAGTACAACGAGCACCTGCCATCTTGCCTTCACATGAGGCACGGTGCTCACTCATGGCCCGAAACGACCCCATCTCTGAAGCCACCTCGTTCCTGTGCTTCACTGTCTCACCCCCTACACTCGGACTTTCACACTTACACACACACAACGCCACCTGTTGAGCAGATAACTCACCAGGCATTGCACCCCTATAGCATATTTTGAATATGGGAATATTCATACAGTGCTATTTAATCAGGAAACAATGAGGGTATTTTATTGACGTTTCGGTGGGCTTGTGGTAATGCACTGATACTAGGTACAGCACAAATTCCATCCCAATAATATCTTCCCATTGATACATTGGGATTTGAACCCAGGACCTTTGGATTACCAGGCCAGTGGCAAGACCACTCCACCACACCTCCACACATATATATATATATATATATATATATATATATATATATATTGTTACGACCTGGCACTCGGGTACACAAGGGCTCTCAATCAGGACTCTAATACGGCTCGCTGCCACAACGGAAACACACGATCCCAACCCCTGAGTACTGCCAGCCGAACAAAAAACACCAATACCCTCCAGAGTTCAATCTGCTATAACGGGGTATACAAGAACTCGGTACTAGTGTTCAACAACAGACTAATAAAGAGACAGGAATTCTCTAGTCTGGTCAACAATCAAACAAAGAAGTAAGAAACAACAACACCAAAGAATAGTGTTGGCCGAAGCCGAAGTAATCCACCCTTGACTAAGAACTTAAGAAGTCCTCCACCCTCTACTTCGGATCGGCACTATTACGTTACGTTAATTAATAGTCCTTAAGCATCGAGCAAGGAATCTTCTGAAAAAAGTTAGATGCTTCTCGGATGCTCGTAAGAAGTACGTATCGGATTTTGAACAGTAATTCAATAAGAAAAACACTGGCAATTAAATACTATTACAGGTTTAAATTGGCATAAGAATAATTAAAAGAATATGCAATAGTAAATGGCAAACATTAAAAAGAAGTACTCCGCAAATGCAACGGCAATAGCCTACTCGGATTGTGCTCGTGGGCCACTAATCACTAAAGTAGCCAAGCTTGCAACACATGAAATCAATAGTGCATAAACAATATCATACATAAGGAAAGCTTCAATACTATTCTGTATCTACTAATCGAGTAAAGTCTAGCTGGGGTACTGTGGGCAAAAGGTAGCAGTGACTGAGCAAAAACGGCTCGTAGCCTAGCGAAGTCCTCACAACTGTTTAAAGTATTACGTTAACACTAACAAGTGCACTTTGAGAAATCCAGATCCCTTGTATCTGGTTTTCTCCCGGCTCCTTGACAAAGTAAAAACAAGCTGTTAATAAAATACAGGGTGGTTAGGCTCTTGCCCTCACGCACTGTAAATTATTAACTCAACACAGTCAGCCGCGAAGACAACCTAGGCTTCACTGAACCGAAACGAGTATGCAGGTTTATCGCTTAACCACTGCATCAAACAACAACTCGTAACACAGAAAAGCCTTACCCCAGTCTAGCATTACCTAGACTAGCAGAAACCAGGAATAATAATAATAACACACAGGGAAATGCATAGACAAGTGCAACAAACATAAATCAATCCTATTCTAAGTTAACCCTTCCAAAATAGGCTATCTAATAGGCATGTATCTCATGAGAACTCCAGCGATAATACGTTGGCTGACTAGCTCTGCACCAACGGGACCATGGAAGTTAAAAAGGGTAGGGAAAAGAGGAGATAAGAATGTAAGGTAGTAGAGAAAGTTCACATCAGTCAGAAGAATATATATAGTTAGCAAGGGAAATGAGAAGTCGCTCTGCCTAATGAGTTCTGATCAAAAAATGGCTAGACTTCCCTTTTTATACTCGGCCCTCTAGTGAGCCCAACGTGAACTACTAAGGACCCGCCCACTGACAATCATTACGTAATTTCTCTCTCTCCTCTGGGATAGACAAAGGCTTTCCTAGCACTGAGGGGAGGGGGGAGGGGGGGGAGTGCTAGTGAGTTAGGCCCACCTCCCGCATGGCGCACCCACTGACCCCCAACTGTGGCTGCCGCTTCTCCCATCATTACAAATAAGTTTTACACACAATACTTATAACTAATGATATAAAATAGAACTCGTTGACTCAGATGAAAACAAAATACATATTCATATTACTTATAGTACAACGGCTCACATGAACTAAGTTAGGAAACTCTACATAGACTACAGCCAAAGTTCCTGCCCTGACGATCCTAGCGAGAGTGGGGCATGACTAGGCGTTCTGTACAGCATGCTCACACTGGACATGCGTCACACCTCCCCCAAGATTTTACTTGCTCAACCCTGAGCTAAAATCTGACAAACACAGAACCCATCAAGCCCCTCACACCCAGCGACCCAGCGACCGCATGGCACTAAAACAAAGCTGAGTTTATCACCAAAACGCATCTTATTATTAACCAAAAATTCACATTTTATAACTCCTCCCAACAATAGCAAAAAGACACAATATCATGCTCCCAGAGCGAGCTTACAGCAGCTCAGCCGTTTGATAGTTTGTGGACTACTCAAACTCTATAGGCTATGACAAACTTATACGATTACCTATATCAAAAGAAAGAGTTTTTTATATGATTTTTATATTTTAATATGTTTTTTCCCGGCTGCACTATAAGGGCAGCCTATTTTCCTCCACTCAAACCCACGCACCTGTGATAGCCTACGACTGATCATCCACCCTTGATAAACAATCCGCGATCACATTGTCACATCCAGCAATATGACGGATGTCCAGGTTATACTCCTGCAACATCAAAGACCACCTGGTCAGTCTCATATTGTGATTGTGAAATTGATTCAGGAATCTCAAAGGGTGATGATCAGTGTAGATAACCACGACTGGGCCATAGGCTGGAACATACACCTCGAAGTGCCTGAGCGACAGCACAATCGCCAGTAATTCCTTTTCTATTGTAGAATAGTTCTTTTGTGCAGCATTGAACTTCTTAGAAAAGAAACTTACTGGGTGTTCCACACCTTCATTGTCTGTCTGTAGCAAGACGGCACCAGCCCCTACACCACTAGCATCTGTTGCCAGCTGAAAAGGCCTGTTAAAGTCTGGGGCCCTGAGTATCGGGTGAGTACATAGCAAATGTTTCACCAAAGTGAAAGCCTTTTCACACTCAGGTGCCCACAAAAACTTTTTGTCTTTAGATAACAAATCTGTGAGAGGTGCCAACACCGTTGAGTAACCTTTTATGAAGCGTCTGTAGTAGCCTATCATACCCAAGAATCTCATAATCTGCTTCTTGGTTGTTGGGTGCGGAAATTTATTGATAGCCTGTACCTTGTTCTGAGGAGGGCACACCTGTCCCCTTCCCACTACAAACCCAAGGTACTGCACAGTGGCTTTTACGAAGTCACACTTTGCCAAATTTACTACCAGACCTGCTTCACTAAGTTTCCGGAACAAGGTCTCAAGGTGCTCACAATGGCTCTCAAAGTCGTCATCATAAATGATTACATCGTCCAAATATACGGTGCAATTTGGAATGTCCTTTACAATTTCATTCATCAGGTTCTGAAACGTTGCTGGTGCATTCTTAAGCCCGTAAGGCATAACATTGCACCGGTAGGTACTCCCGTCCACAACAAAACCACATACCTCTTTAGCACGCTCGGACAAAGGTACTTGCCAGTAACCTTTTACTAAATCTACTTTAGACAAAAAACGAGCATTACCAATTTTGTCAACACTATCATCAACCCGAGGAAGAGGATATGGGTTAGTTGGAGTCAAACCGTTTAACCTACGGAAATCAATACAAAAGCGTACCTTGCCATCTGGCTTAGGCTGCAGTGTTACAGGGGAAGTCCACTTAACTGTGCCTTTCTCTATCAACCCTCTACCGAGCATATACTCCAACTCATCCCTCAGAGCTGGTAGTTTTATGGGGGGCACACGGTACGGGATTGACTTAAAGGGTAGATGGTCCCCCACGTCAACATCATGCATAGCCTGAGTAGTGAGGCCTGGGTGTTCAGCAAATACAGTGGGGTATGAACCGAACAACTGACGGATAGCATCAAACTGCGGCTCAGGCAAATGAGCTATAGCCTCGTCAGCCCTTAGGCTCGAGTTCCCCGCCCACTGATCCGCTGAAACATGTTGATCCCAGCTATCCTCCTCTGAAGCTTGACTGTCCCCCTCTCCTTCTCCACCACGGCCGCAACAAGCCAACACAGGGACAGTGAGAGGCTCAGAGGGGCGCCTCACATACTCTTTAATAAGGTTCACGTGACATAACTGGTTCTTTTTCCTCCTGTCTGGAGTGGCAACAAGGTAATCTAAGTCTGAAATTTTTTCTACAATTTTATAAGGTCCAGTGTACTTCGCAGAGAGGGGGTTACCAACCAAAGGCAACAAAATTAATACCTCTTGTCCTACAGTGAACTTCCGGAGCCTCACTTTGCGATCATACCTGTCCTTCATCAAAGCTTGTGATTCTGTCAAATTTCTACCTGCCATCTCCAGACTCTTAAGCATGCGCTCACGGCTTTCAAGCACATACTTTAATAATGGACAAGGCTGCACAGTCCCCTCCCAAATTTCTTTCAGCATGTTAAGGGGGCCCCTGACACGGTGTCCAAAAATCAGCTCGTTTGGACTAAATCCCAGGCTCTCACCAGGTACCTCCCGAGCAGCAAACAGCACATAAGGCAATCCAAGATCCCAATCCATACCGTTGTCAGCACAATAACACCTGAGCATGCTTTTAAGTGTAGCATGCCACCGCTCAAGCACCCCTTGACTCTCAGGGTGATACGCTGACGATACTACTGCTCGTATCCCATGCTGTTGCATTGTTTGCTTGAACATGTTGGAGGTGAAATTAGATCCCTGATCAGACTGAATCTCCTCCGGGTACCCGTACCTTGAGAAGTACCACAACAAGTTACTGACTACCGTCTTAGCCATTCCATTTTTCATAGGGTATGCATCGGGGTATCTAGTGGCAACATCCATTATGGTTAACAAAAATTTATTTCCCGCCTTAGTGGGAGGGAGTGGACCAACCATGTCAACAATAATTTTACTAAAGGGTGGCCCAATCACAGGAATAGGGTGCAACGGAGCCTTAGGAATAACTTGGTTCGGTTTCCCGACACGTTGACAAATATCACAGGAGTTTATCCATGACTGCACATGAGACTTCATCCCCGGCCACCAAAACAATTTCCCCAAAGCCGCCACCGTTTTTCTCACCCCTAGATGTCCTGCCAGTGGTGTGTCATGCCCCAACCTCAGTAGGCTATCCCTGCACTCCCGTGGCACCACCAACTGGTCCACTACTCCGGACCCCTTTTGCCAACTACGTTTAGGGTCTTGAAAACGCCTATAAAGGATGCCTTCTAAATAAAAAAAATCTCCTGGCTGTGCATCGCCGTCCTCGTCGAGCTCTACAGCTCCATTAGCACACGTTTGGAGCTCAGGGTCCTCTAGTTGCAACCGACTTATATCTGAGGGTGCCAAGCGATCTAACTGCTCCCGGAGCAATGCATGACCTTCCCCGATACTGGGCTGCTCCCTCTGTCTCTCTCGATGTACATAACGTTGCTGTCGTGGAGACTCGTCATGCCCAGCCTCGTCACTCTCGATGACAGGCCCAGGGGCTACTCCAGAATTAAGTAATGGTGCTAATACTGAATCACCCAGGAGAGCCGCCGAGTCAAAACTCTTAAAACCAACTCCAGCTTTAGCCTCCTCCTGTTGATCGTTCCTCCGCTGGTCTGAAGGCGGAGGACTAGGCTGTGACACTTTAGCTGCCCGAGCTCGGGTGACAACACACGCCATGGGTTGTGTCTGGCACCGCTCGACCCACTCTTGCTCTTCCCTACTCACGTCGGCCGGCCTCTCGGCAACGACTAAGGGTAGAACCTCGGAAGCGGGCATTGCAAAGTCGTTGCCGAGAAGAAGGTCGACGCCCTCCACTGGCAGTTTCTCCACAATCCCGACATCCAATTCACGTGCCACACCATCCACCTCCAACTCCAACCGCACCAGCGGGTATGACCGAGTTGCATTAATACCCTGCACCACTACCACCCGAGCCGCGTTTATAGGGTAGCCAGTCAAGTTTTCATCAGAGTCTGGGAAGCACCTGTATCACGCAAGACCTCTACTCCATGCTTGCGCCCCGCCCACATCACGCAACCCCGCCCTCTATGGTCGCAAAAAACATCCTGAGCAGGGTTCGAGCCTCCCAGGTGCTTCTGCATTGGCTGTGCCTCAGCCTCTGACGAACTGCCCCAGGCAAACTCAGATGACTTCGGAGACACACCAATGTTGCAGGCCAAAGACACAGCTGCTGTAGGTGGTTTGCTAGGACAGACTCTTGCAAAGTGCCCCTTTTTATGACAATGATAACACTCCACCTCCCCTTTGGGCTTCCCTTGGTACTGGGAAGGGCCCGGCCCCTTCTTAAATGGGACGGTGCTAGTCTTGTGGTCAGTCTTGGTATCATGGCTCTTGTACTTGTTTGCATAAGGTATATCACTAACTCGGGGGGGTGGGGCGTCACGCCCCTTGTTACCTGCCTCACTACGCTGGGCAGACCCGCACCCACGAATTAGTGATAGCCGGAGGTCAGCCATCTCAGCTGCCTCCTGTAGAGTTTTTGGGTTCTTTTCTTTAATAGTTAAAGTCATTTCTGCACCAGTACACTTATAAAACTGCTCGAGCAGAAACAGCTCAGTCAACTGTTCGGCCGTCTCAGCTTTCTCAGAACGTGTCCAGTTTTTAAGTGCATCTTTTAAGTCCCGGGCATGTTCAAGAAAGGTCACCTCCCTAGTCTTTGTAACACCCCGAAACTTCAATCGATATGTTTCCGGTTGCAACTCGTATGCCCGTAGGACAGCTCTCTTCAATTCTGGGTAGTCAATGCAAGACTCTAAAGGCAGTGCATCATAAGCCTTCAGACCCTTACCCGTAAGTCTTGAGGAGACTAGAGCTGCCCACTTCTCTTCAGGCCAATTATGCTCCCTACATTTCTTCTCAAAACGATTAAAAAATTCTGTGACTTCAGTTTCACTAAATACCGGCACCAATTTGACTAATTGGGCCAAGGACTGTTCTCTTACTTGGCCCTCACGGCCCATCCAAGTCCCTGTCGACTCTGCACGAGACTTATCTAAATCTAATTTAGCACAATATTTCTCCGAGTCGTACTTAAGCTCAGCCTCATGCCTCCTAACCTCAATCTCAAGCCTCCTCGTCTCATCCTCCTGCCTCCTGGTCTCATTTTCATGCCTCCTGGTCTCATCCTCCTGCTTCCTAGCCTCAATCTTAGCAAGCTCAAGTCTAAATACCATATCTGGAGACAGACAGGAAGAGGGAGCTGCCACTACTGAAGGAGGGGGGGCAAAAACTGGGGAACCACCATGTGCACCACCCGAGGGCACTCCAATCTGCCAATTCTCATCCCTCTGTGGGAGAGTGCTAACCTCCGGTAACTGAGTGGACGGCACTGTGGGAGTCGAGTGAGAGGGGATCTGGGGAGGAACCCCCCAAACGCCCTCTCCTCCGAAACCCCATGTCGCCCACGCAACACCCAGGAAATCAGCTCCCCCTTGGACATCCCTACTACATTGGAAATTCCCAAAACCTTGGCTATCAGGTGCAAGCCACAAACATCCACCCCAGTCAGCCTCTCCTCCGTCACGTGGTACCGCTTACTCACAAAAACTCTAGCATCCTCCTCACTGGTTACTAACGGCACCTCTTCAAATGGCATCTCTCGCTCATCGTCAGTGCTAATGCACGACATACTGAAGTCCACAAAAAAATTCTCGAGACAAAAGTGTTTAACTTCCTATGCAAGCACTAATTACTAAATTAACTGGAGTCTCTTAAATGCTTTACTAATTGCCATACAAAAAAATATTCTTCAATATGCACGCTAAAATACAAACAAACAAATGTTGTACAACTCTGCAAAAATTTATACTGTTCACAAAATCCTAAGCAAGGTCGCCATTTGTTACGACCTGGCACTCGGGTACACAAGGGCTCTCAATCAGGACTCTAATACGGCTCGCTGCCACAACGGAAACACACGATCCCAACCCCTGAGTACTGCCAGCCGAACAAAAAACACCAATACCCTCCAGAGTTCAATCTGCTATAACGGGGTATACAAGAACTCGGTACTAGTGTTCAACAACAGACTAATAAAGAGACAGGAATTCTCTAGTCTGGTCAACAATCAAACAAAGAAGTAAGAAACAACAACACCAAAGAATAGTGTTGGCCGAAGCCGAAGTAATCCACCCTTGACTAAGAACTTAAGAAGTCCTCCACCCTCTACTTCGGATCGGCACTATTACGTTACGTTAATTAATAGTCCTTAAGCATCGAGCAAGGAATCTTCTGAAAAAAGTTAGATGCTTCTCGGATGCTCGTAAGAAGTACGTATCGGATTTTGAACAGTAATTCAATAAGAAAAACACTGGCAATTAAATACTATTACAGGTTTAAATTGGCATAAGAATAATTAAAAGAATATGCAATAGTAAATGGCAAACATTAAAAAGAAGTACTCCGCAAATGCAACGGCAATAGCCTACTCGGATTGTGCTCGTGGGCCACTAATCACTAAAGTAGCCAAGCTTGCAACACATGAAATCAATAGTGCATAAACAATATCATACATAAGGAAAGCTTCAATACTATTCTGTATCTACTAATCGAGTAAAGTCTAGCTGGGGTACTGTGGGCAAAAGGTAGCAGTGACTGAGCAAAAACGGCTCGTAGCCTAGCGAAGTCCTCACAACTGTTTAAAGTATTACGTTAACACTAACAAGTGCACTTTGAGAAATCCAGATCCCTTGTATCTGGTTTTCTCCCGGCTCCTTGACAAAGTAAAAACAAGCTGTTAATAAAATACAGGGTGGTTAGGCTCTTGCCCTCACGCACTGTAAATTATTAACTCAACACAGTCAGCCGCGAAGACAACCTAGGCTTCACTGAACCGAAACGAGTATGCAGGTTTATCGCTTAACCACTGCATCAAACAACAACTCGTAACACAGAAAAGCCTTACCCCAGTCTAGCATTACCTAGACTAGCAGAAACCAGGAATAATAATAATAACACACAGGGAAATGCATAGACAAGTGCAACAAACATAAATCAATCCTATTCTAAGTTAACCCTTCCAAAATAGGCTATCTAATAGGCATGTATCTCATGAGAACTCCAGCGATAATACGTTGGCTGACTAGCTCTGCACCAACGGGACCATGGAAGTTAAAAAGGGTAGGGAAAAGAGGAGATAAGAATGTAAGGTAGTAGAGAAAGTTCACATCAGTCAGAAGAATATATATAGTTAGCAAGGGAAATGAGAAGTCGCTCTGCCTAATGAGTTCTGATCAAAAAATGGCTAGACTTCCCTTTTTATACTCGGCCCTCTAGTGAGCCCAACGTGAACTACTAAGGACCGCCCACTGACAATCATTACGTAATTTCTCTCTCTCCTCTGGGATAGACAAAGGCTTTCCTAGCACTGAGGGGAGGGGGGAGGGGGGGGGGGTGCTAGTGAGTTAGGCCCACCTCCCGCATGGCGCACCCACTGACCCCCAACTGTGGCTGCCGCTTCTCCCATCATTACAAATAAGTTTTACACACAATACTTATAACTAATGATATAAAATAGAACTCGTTGACTCAGATGAAAACAAAATACATATTCATATTACTTATAGTACAACGGCTCACATGAACTAAGTTAGGAAACTCTACATAGACTACAGCCAAAGTTCCTGCCCTGACGATCCTAGCGAGAGTGGGGCATGACTAGGCGTTCTGTACAGCATGCTCACACTGGACATGCGTCACAATATATATATATATATGTGTGTGTGTGTGTTTTCTCCTTATAATACATCACTGACTCATTTTGTTACCACTCAATTAATCCCATATCCATACTAAATATCCTCCATCAACCCAACAATACTCCTCTCACCACCATCCATCCCACGGTTATCAATTAAACATTATCTACTGTAAGTCAACTCACCCCCAAATCTGGGCAGCCCTCATTTAACTCTTTATCTTTGTTATTTGTTCTTCCGGTCAATCTAAGCCCCACGTCTCTTGATCCTAGGTCTGTTTAATAATATGACAATTAAACTCATGATAAACTATGTTTAAACCTCTGTACTGCATGTAAATTACATTCCCAGTTGATTTTATTAAATAACTGAAGTGTAAATCAGGTGAGGTCAGGTTAAAATGTTGTAGGTGTTTAAGATACCTATAGGGCTAGGGTACGATACTAACATATATAGGCACGAGGGCTACATCACATAATGTTGAAGGTGTTTAAGATACCTATAGGGCTAGGTTACGATACTAACATATATAGGCACGAGGGCTACATCACATAATGTTGTAAGTGTTTAAGATACCTATAGGGCTAGGTTACGATACTAACATATATAGGCACGAGGGCTACATCACATAATGTTGTAGGTGTTTAAGATACCTATAGGGCTAGGTTACGATACTAACATATATAGGCACGAGGGCTACATCACATAATGTTGTAGGTGTTTAAGATACCTATAGGGCTAGGTTACGATACTAACATATATAGGCACGAGGGCTACATCACATAATGTTGTAAGTGTTTAAGATACCTATAGGGCTAGGTTACGATACTAACATATATAGGCACGAGGGCTACATCACATAATGTTGTAGGTGTTTAAGATACCTATAGGGCTAGGTTACGATACTAACATATATAGGCACGAGGGCTACATCACATAATGTTGTAAGTGTTTAAGATACCTATAGGGCTAGGTTACGATACTAACATATATAGGCACGAGGGCTACATCACATAATGTTGTAGGTGTTTAAGATACCTATAGGGCTAGGTTACGATACTAACATATATAGGCACGAGGGCTACATCACATAATGTTGTAGGTGTTTAAGATACCTATAGGGCTAGGTTACGATACTAACATATATAGGCACGAGGGCTACATCACATAATGTTGTAGGTGTTTAAGATACCTATAGGGCTAGGTTACGATACTAACATATATAGGCACGAGGGCTACATCACATAATGTTGTAGGTGTTTAAGATACCTATAGGGCTAGGTTACGATACTAACATATATAGGCACGAGGGCTACATCACATAATGTTGTAGGTGTTTAAGATACCTATAGGGCTAGGTTACGATACTAACATATATAGGCACGAGGGCTACATCACATAATGTTGTAGGTGTTTAAGATACCTATAGGGCTAGGTTACGATACTAACATATATAGGCACGAGGGCTACATCACATAATGTTGTAGGTGTTTAAGATACCTATAGGGCTAGGTTACGATACTAACATATATAGGCACGAGGGCTACATCACATAATGTTGTAGGTGTTTAAGATACCTATAGGGCTAGGTTACGATACTAACATATATAGGCACGAGGGCTACATCACATAATGTTGTAGGTGTTTAAGATACCTATAGGGCTAGGTTACGATACTAACATATATAGGCATGAGGGCTACATCACATAATATATCTTCTTTCGTCTATCCTGTAGTTTCTCTTCCTCTTTCAATGCTTCTGATTAACTTAATAATGATTCTGACTGTCACAGATATTTTTTAATTTAATACAAATCGTCTAGCCAAAGTGAACTGTCATAACGCGTCATAATTCTCAAGGGGTTAATTTTTCGAACTTTGCCTCACTCGGCCACACTTTCGTAATTAATGACAACAAACACATTAAGCAGATGGGAAGCCGCGGCGGAAGTTGAGTTATGGTTCCTTGTGAAAAACTGTAGCGGAAGTTTTGAAAAGCGTTGGTGGAAAACATGTTGAAAGTGGAAGACTTGGTGGTGGTGGTGGATGTTGAGGTGAAGATGTGGAGAGATGAATTGTGAACATTGGATAAATCAGTCAGTAAGTAAGAAACTTAGATGTGGTTGTCTGAATAAATGGACCGGGGATAGGTACAGCCAATGGCATAAGTTAGGGCCTAAGTTTTCGGAACTATCCCCAATCGAATCTTATTAAATTGTTATCCTAATATTTACATTTCGGAAATTTATTTTGTAGTTAGTTAATTTATATTGGGCTCGGATTGTTGTCGTCGAGTGTACAGTCATGGTCTTGAATACTTGAACGCCTCTTTACGACAAAAAATTGACGGCAATCATTGTCTAGTGAAAACCAATAGTGATGTGATTATAACTATATCAGTTTTCAAAAATACTTCGTCGGTGTGTCATAAATGTTCCTCCAAATACTGTTCAGTAATACCTGACCTCCAATGTACACGGACAGATTACGGTCTACAATATAGAATTCTGATAAACCATTCGTGCATACGGCTATTATTAGAACAGGTAAATAAGAACACATGTAGGGTTGATACAACGAAATAGCTACGCAAATACACATTTGACATGGGGGTAAAACAGGCTTAGACTATGGTGGTAAGATGATACTTACTTAGAGTATATGTCTTAAGTAAAATAAGATTAATTTAACTTTATCTACAACAAGGCTTTCGAATATATATAAGCGCGAAACCAAAATAAAAACTAAACAACAGGCAGCACCTACCATCCAAACATAGCCAACCACCACCCGCCATAACAGGTAAATGGTCTAGTGTAAATTTTAGCCTTACTACCAATATCATTGTGTGTGTGTGTGTTGGGTGGAATGGGGTGGGGGGAGAGGAGGGAAGCTATGTGGTTCGTTGGGCATGGACAAGTATAGCCTACTATGGAGAATCCTTTATACTGCACTTGTTTTACGTAAGTTGTATCTTTGTATATTCTTATATCATGATACGAGCTATATATTTGTAGAATCCTGTACTTCCAAGTGTGTCCTTTTTTATATTTTATAGTAATGATTAACTGTGAATATGTTTATGTACTACGCTTTATGAGAGTATTGTAATCTGAAATCAACCTTTATGTTTTTAGGTAGCTATAAGATAGCTAATGTGTAGAGTATATAGGGTGGCAGTTGCTATAATATTGATATGTAGGGGATATATTTGTTGTGGGAGATGTTTTTAAGTCGCCATAAGATTGCTAATGTGTAGAGTATTATAGGCTATATTGAGAGATGTTCTTAGGTAGCTCTAACATAGATGAAGTGTAGCGGATATAGGTTGTAGGGGGAGCTATGTTTAGTGTAGGGGAATAACTAATAAGGATCTAGAGAAGAAGAGGTCTGCCTCATATGGGCCAATAGGCCTTCTGCAAATGTTCATGTTCTAATGTTCTTATGTATTTCCTATGTGGAAATTTATGTGTGCCTTGAGAGTGTGTCTTCATCTGTATCCTCCATCATTGTTTGTCTACCACCACTCTCTCCATCTTCCAATAAGGTACAATACCATCGATCAATCCTTCACCACTCCCTCCCTCCTCCACCATTATTCCTACACTACTACTGTTTTTCCCTCCATTACCATACACTTTTCACCCATTACCATTTCAATCTTAACCCCTTGAGGATTATGAAGTGAGTCACCAGTTTGTTCTGGGTATCATTAGACGATTGTATTCAGTTAAGATAGGTATTGTAGGTCAGAGAGATGTTAGAGATAGTATTTATCCCTCTGACTTATATAGGGTCTTACAAAACAGAATAATATCGCCTAATGTTTGCCAGAATAAACTGTCAAACTGCGTCCTTGTCCTCAAAGGGTTAATAGGTATTCCCGTCATTATATCCGCTCCATCACACGAGTCTGCTCCGATAGGATTGCAGAAGACCAACAAACGTGTTATATGATGCCTTGTATGAATATCTATGATTGTAGAAAGATAGACAATATTTTTGCTGCGTGTTTCACTAGACAGTAACGTTTTATATAGGTCACAATGACAGTCGTCAGTGTCCATATATAACGAAGGGAATGGCTTAATACAGCTAATTACAAAATATCGACCATAATGGGCGGGTTATTATAGAGGTATATTGAAGTTTATCACAACACCGTAAAATTAATTACAACAATTTCATGATAGACCAATTACTTACATTATGAACAAGTGTTTAATATACATATTACGTTTAAATTATGAGTATATGTTTTTCTCTCTGGTGAGTATGTTTATGCATCAAATCAATAGTACTTACATTTTCATATACCTTTGCCTTCTGGTATTATCATCTTGTTCATTACTTCCTCTTTCCCTCTCTCCCCTCAACCGCAATCGCTGGACAATATTCATCGGTAAGCTGCACTTCTCGTTTTTTTTTTTTTTTTTTTTTTATATAAAGCTAACATGTACATATAGATGGTGAGATTGGCAGAGAGAGAAGGAGAGAAAAAGAGAGTGAGAGAGAGAGATAATTAAAGATGTGAATATGGACGTAAACGTTGTCACACTTGCCTTAAGTGAAAACAATGTTGTTCATGACATTGTGATTAGACCACCTCTATTCTACATTTCATGAGAGAGAGAGAGAGAGAGAGAGAGAGAGAGAGAGAGAGAGAGAGAGAGAGAGAGAGGGTGTGTGTGTGAGTGTGGTCGTGCGTGTATAATAGGGTGTAAGAGATTAAGTTGGTGGATATTATACAGTATTTCATATTATTGTTGTTGTACAGTACATGTCTTGCATTATTGTTGTTGTACAGTACATGTCTTGCATTATTGTTGTTGTACAGTACATGTCTTGCATTATTGTACAGTACATGTCTTGCATTATTGTTGTTGTACAGTACATGTCTTGCATTTGTTGTTGTACAGGTTGTGTCTTGCTTGTTTTTGTTGTCTTGCATTATTTGTTGTCGCCATTATTGTTGTTGTACAGTACATGTCTTGCATTATTGTTGTTGTACAGTACATGTCTTGCATTATTGTTGTTGTACAGTACATGTCTTGCATTATTGTTGTTGTTGTAGTACATGTCTTGCATTATTGTTGTTGTACAGTACATGTCTTGCATTAGTGTTGTACAGTACATGTCTTGCATTATTGTTGTTGTAAAGTACATGTCTTGCATTATTGTTGTTGTAAAGTACATGTCTTGCATTATTGTTGTTGTACAGTACATGTCTTGCATTATTGTTGTTGTAAAGTACATGTCTTGCATTATTGTTGTTGTACAGTACATGTCTTGCATTATTGTTGTTGTAAAGTACATGTCTTGCATTATTGTTGTTGTACATGTCTTGCATTATTGTTGTTGTACAGTACATGTCTTGCCTTTTGTTGTAAAGTACATGTCTTGCATTGTTGTTGTAAAGTACATGTCTTGCATTATTGTTGTTGTAAAGTACATGTCTTGCATTATTGTTGTTGTACAGTACATGTCTTGCATTATTGTTGTTGTACAGTACATGTCTTGCATTATTGTTGTTGTACAGTACATGTCTTGCATTATTGTTGTACAGTACATCTTGCATTATTGTTGTTGTAAAGTACATGTCTTGCATTATTGTTGTTGTACAGTACATGTCTTGCATTATTGTTGTTGTAAAGTACATGTCTTGCATTATTGTTGTTGTACAGTACATGTCTTGCATTATTGTTGTTGTAACATGTCTTGCATTATTGTTGTTGTACAGTACATGTCTTGCATTATTGTTGTTGTAAGTACATGTCTTGCATTATTGTTGTTGTACAGTACATGTCTTGCATTATTGTTGTTGTAAAGTACATGTCTTGCATTATTGTTGTTGTAAAGTACATGTCTTGCATTATTGTTGTTGTACATGTCTTGCTTTATTGTTGTTGTACAGTACATGTCTTGCATTATTGTTGTTGTACAGTACATGTCTTGCATTATTGTTGTTGTACAGTACATGTCTTGCATTATTGTTGTTGTACAGTACATGTCTTGCATTATTGTTGTTGTACAGTACATGTCTTGCATTTATTGTTTGTTGTATGTTGCATTATTGTTGTTGTACAGTACATGTCTTGCATTATTGTTGTTGTACAGTACATGTCTTGCATTATTGTTGTTGTACAGTACATGTCTTGCATTATTGTTGTTGTACAGTACATGTCTTGCATTATTGTTGTTGTAAAGTACATGTCTTGCATTATTGTTGTTGTACAGTACATGTCTTGCATTTTATGTGGCATTCTGCCATTTTTCTTCTCGCTGCTGTTTGAACATTTGATGAAAACTATATTCTGTCCTAGCAGTGTGTGTGTGTGTGTGTGTGTGTGTGTGTAAGTAATCGGATTGGCACATTATTTTTTGGCAGAGTGGATGAAGAAGTATTGTCTAGTATTAACGAGATGGTACAGGAATTGAAGCGGACATATTCCAGTTAACAGATCTGAATATACTGCGGGAAAAAAATGTGTCCAAAAGTGTTGTACTCTCTATGATATGTTATATTGCTTCGCCTGCCCCCCTTTCCTCGCTGTTCTTCCTTCCTCACACCATACAAGTGTTCTTAAAGTGGGACAGTATCTGGCTGACCCTCGGTGTGGCAGTCAGTTTGATGTTGATAAATGATCCCTTCACGGTATAGTGGAAGAAGGGAGAGGGCTCTGTGTGTGTGTGAGTGGATGTGTGTGTCGCAGATAGACAACATTCATGCTGTGTGTGTGTTTGTGTGTTTCTATGTGGATGAGGGAGACAATAGGCAAAACTGCCTGTGACGAGTGCCTCTCTCAGAGTTGAAAAAGTGACAGAGCCAAAATCAAGGAATGTTGGAGCCAAAATGTCTCGAAACACGGAGGTTGAAGCAATTTAAGTCATAGAATGAGGGAAAGATGGATACAATGAAAGAGTTCCGGAGCTAAGCTGTTGAATAGAAGAAAGATTGGGAGTATCCTTTCACCCCTGAGTTGGAGAGTTGCACAGAGTAGGGGTGGGATTGTGATGCAATACGGGTACTACGGGTACTACGTACCCTACATAGAGGAGATGGTATACGCTGAGGGAGCTCTGAGGAACACTGATTATTGTAGTAGGGATAAAATAGCGAGAGAGATACAATATTGCGGCGAAGAGAGAGAGAAAATGCAGAGCATCGGTGATTGGACGGGAGTTAACACCTCCCTATCGGCTGGTTTTGTAATGCTACTACCTGCCAAGCGGGCAGATTTACCCTAAACGAGCTTCATTCCATGCTCTTTTTCATGCATAAAGAAGAGCCAGAGCGTAATACAATTATGTATCCGTGAAAGGGCGATAATTGAGCTTTCCAATGACACCTGAACCATCCTTGTACGACCACGGGTTCTCTTGCAACCATGTTGCAATGCGAAGGAAAAAACCTAAAATACATTAATTTCCCCAGTTTTTACCCTGAATCGCGGGACCAGCGAGGTATAGACATGTGGTGGTGGTGTCAGTGTCGGGACGAGGTCCACTCTGAACGGTCAGAGCCCGCCTGCTGTCCTCCCACCGCGTGGACTCTGTCTCAGAGCCGATAATGTGCTCAAAATCGCATTGGACTTAAGACGGGACCCGCTCTTTAGGCCTAGGTTCTCTAACGGACGGCGGGACCCGCCAATTAAGGGTCAATGATACTTTGTCTAGAAGTGCTGTGTGAGAGGATCCTCCCCACGCATGAGAACAATACTCAATACCAGGACGCACCGTGCCCCTGTACAGAGCAAGAATCTGTGCAGGGGTAAAGAACCCCTTGATGCAGTTGAGCACAGAGTGATCAGAAGTAAAAGAAACACCAAGAATACTGATGAAGGGTTGATTTTTGTATTGTTGAATTATAAGGGATAGTCCTCTGGGAGTTCTCTACGGGTAGATAGATGGAAAATTTGGTTTGGGAGGCATTAAAGGCAACATGGTTTTCTTGTCCCAATTGGAAATGATAGTTATATCAGAAGATAAGTATTATATGGCTTCATCACCTTTGTTTTTAAGGAATGGCTTGCTGGAGCATTCTGGAAAACAAGTTGAATAGTGAAAGTAAAATAACCAAAATAAAGAATACTACCCTACAACCACCAAAGAAAACCACAAGGAAGCAAGGAGGAACTTATAAGAATTCGACAGTAAACAAAGTGCAATTTACCTATAAACTTATAAGATTTAACTTAATTTAATCGTTGGTAATGATGGATAGCTCAAGGATAGAATTAGGAATAGATAGAAGGTATAGTGGCCACTAGGAGTTAAGAATTAGAGTATCTTAGCATGAACAGGTGAGATGTATTGAGAGCGGCTAGAAGGAGTTGTTGATGAGATGGTCGTCAGAGCGAGTCTGACGTTTACGGCGGTGAACCTGCCAGTCCCAAAAATGATGCATGCGCAGTTATAATATCCACCAATGCGTCATTTAACTATCTACAAGATATACCGGATTAAATATAATGATAATCCGATATAATTATGGATAATAAACCCATAGAGACTTAATTAATACGAAATTGTGCATATCTTTTACTTACTTACTTACTCTGCTTACTTTTTGTCTGTATTTATTGTTTATCTTTTTCTTTTTCTTTTTCTATTATTATTATTATTATTAATATTGATGATTTTTTAAATTTATTGTTCTTGTTAAAAGAGTACTCTTTGTTTAAATCTGTTGTTACTTCATATTTTGCAATTATTTCTCTTTATATTATATGTATTCATTGTCGATAGTATCAATTTTTGAGGCAAGTAAATTGTTCCATAAATTTAATCTTTTTAGGGTCAATTATTGTGACTGTATTCTAAAATTTGACATCAATAATTTTAATCAAGCATTTTTAACTTGAAGTTTCTTGTATAACCTCTACTTACTTTGTGTCTGTATTTATTGTTTATCTTTTTCTTTTTCTTTTTCTATTATTATTATTATTAATATTGATGATTTTTTAAATTTATTGTTCTTGTTAAAAGAGTACTCTTTGTTTAAATCTGTTGTTACTTCATATTTTGCAATTATTTCTCTTTATATTATATGTATTCATTGTCGATAGTATCAATTGCTTACTTTTGCGATTTCCTTAGTTTATTTGTGCTATAAATGTAGGTTATTTGTAGGGTAGTTATTGATAGGGGTCACTTGAGGCATGCTATGCTTACAGGTACCTACCCGATAGCACTATCGTTAGTGAGTGCTGTACTGTATTTTATATATTATTTTGTAATAGTATAGATATCTTATCAATATTTGTATTTTTTACTATTGTTAATGTCTTGTCATGTTGCAAATTTGATTTTAAATAATATTTTGACATTTAACATGTAGTTTCTTTATTCATGCAGAGTTTAGTAAAATTTGCCAGAACGTCCCGGACTTCCCAAACTTGACTACTTCCTTTAACGTGACGATAGTGCGTTGTTATATGTGCGATTGGTTTGCTTGGGAAACAGATTAACTTGCTCATGTAGTGATGTACACCCTATGTGGTGGATTGTGTTCTTTTATTTAATAATTTTCATTTTAGTAAGCGTTGTTTCCACATAGCGATTTTGATAATTTAATTTGACTTTATATTGTCCTTGTCCCAATTTTGGTTTGTTTAGTTTGCAAGTTTTACCTTGCAAACTGATCGACGTGCGCACCTCCGAAAGCAAGCAGACGTCGGAGCTTTGTTGTTGTGTGGGCTGCTAAGACAGATTTAGTGTTGAAAATTGTGTCATATTGCTAACATCGCCTCGAAACTCTCTCCACGGAAATCGTCATCACAACTGAACCAGTTGATTTAGAGAGCTCTACTTAACGCCAGTCTACAGATTGGAAACCGCAGTACGTTTAGAGATGTGTGGGAATTTTCTAGCAGATAAAATAAAAAAATACGGTAGCCGAGGCGTAGACGTTTTTCGGCCAAATCGCCCGGATCTCAACAACGTCCTTAGGAGGGCGAGCCCAGGCGAGAAGGGTTAAAGCGTATATATAGTTAGATATGGCCGAAATACCTCACAAATTGAGTAGAAAACGTAAATTGGGGGGAGGGGGGTTAAACAAAGTAACATCATAGACATATTCTTGTATCTCCGGTCAGTCAACTCAGTCTTAAAATAATTTTGCTCTGGTTGGTACTTATTACCGAAACTACCACACATTTTGTCTTAACATTTGAAGCCTATTATATAATAACAATATTGTAAAAATCATGTATAACATGGTTTCAACCACCGGAAATGAATTGTATGCGCACTATGTAAAGCACTGTAAGAACAAAAATGTATTCTCCTTAGAATTCTCCATATTGACGGCGGTAAATTGTTATCAAGCCCCTTACTGACAAAATAGATGCTGACATCAATAAGTCATGGGGGAGTGATCAACCCATCCTGTATCCCAAGGCAAACAATGGTTGTTATTTTTATTCCTAAATTGACCTACATCTGAATGTTCTAAGATCGTTGGATATTGGGGGGATTGTAACTAATTTCAACTACTATATAATGATAAAACTACCTAATTCCAATTATAATGTAAAACTTGCAAACTAAACAATACAAAACTGGGACGATACAAGATAAATACAAAAGAACTAATCAAAATCGTTATGTGGAAATAACGCTTAATAAAATAAAATTTTGAAATAAAAGAACACAATCCACCACATAGGGTGTACACAACTACATGAGCAAGTCAATTTGGTTCCCAAGCAAACTGATAGCACATAACAATGCACCATTGTCATGTTCAAGGAATTAGTCAATTTGGGAAGTCAATAACAAAAATACAATAAAATCATGGGAAAATTAGTGGTAGTTTCGGTGATATTTTCCCTCCGGTTAACCACCCTGAGCCTCGTAGGTGTATCGGTTATAATAGCTTATATTATAGGCAAGATCGAAGTTAGGCAGCTGAAGTATATTAATAATTATTGATTTATCTAGAATATCAATAATTGATTTTGGAGATTCATATCTCTTTGTGGTTTATGCATTAGGTTATTATTATACCATATTATTTTGCTTTGGCATTAATAACAACAAATCAATGAATTGTAATCCATATAGAAATGTATTCCACTTCCACCTCCCACCCCTCCCAGCCTCCACTAATACTCAATGTGTTTTAGCTGGCGAGAAAATGGCTTATTCCTATTTTAATAACCGAGCTTATCCAACGTGTTGTACGAAACCCTGGCAATAATCTGATGCCGAGACATAGAAACTTCGTATTATTTCCTTTAGTTATCGAGAAATGATCAAGGAAGTAACATTTCCGCCAAGTAATAAAAAAAATAAAAAAGTAGTTTGTGCTCCCCCACCTGTGACTCCTGAGGTATTTACTTCCGCAGAGTGTGTGTATTGTATCTGTCTAAACCGTACAGTCGTGATCAGGAATACTTCAACACCTTCCAATAATATAAACATAACGGTGAGCTATAACTATAGTCCGTTTATTCTAAGTTAGGCAGAAATTGTAACCTCTAACCTCTGTAACTCAAGAAGGGCTAAAGCAAATGAGCTGTCAATTTGTACACATATTCCCTAGTCAGGTTTTCCTATTTGGTTATAATATTATCTCGATTACTCTAGTCCTTTCTGAGTTATGAGAGGTTAGGGGTTACGATTTCTGCCCAACCTAGAATGAACGGACTATAGTGAATCCCTGTAATGTGTTCTCAGTAGCTCAACCATTGTATCAGCATAGTTCGCCAGTGTATCTTATTTGTTCGTCCATTTTTGTTCAGAAATGCATGTCCATGACTGTACGCTCACTAATGATAGCCAGTGAACTAATAATTTTGTGAACCTTATCTGCTTGTATTGATGTGTATATTCCTTTACTGAGTTATGTAAAATATTATAACATGACAGCCGCGAGACCCATCGATCTCGACTAATTCTTTATCCCACGACAAACGGATATTGCCAAAATAGAGCTTAGATTTCCCTTTTCCTCTTTAACCCTGCATTATCCCTGATCTTCAGAGCCCTCCCCATTAGTGGAGACCGTGTTCTTAGATTGTTGGATAATTGGTAATTATTTATTTCCTGCAGTCCTTACTATAATGCAACACTGATTATCTTGAACATGAACACAAACAAATGTATAAAATATAACAAATATATGCTAAAACTCTTGGCTGTCATGCAGTAAAAATGTGCCCTGAGCTACAGCAGGATGCATATGACCTTTACTCAACATGGCAGGTCCTGAAAATAATAAGGTCCCAGTGATGTAGATTGGGAGCCCCCTCAAACCCGATACTCAAGGGAAGATTATATATATTTGTTTATGTATTTATAATTTGTATTGAGTTTCCTACCTAGACCTCTATCAAGCATTAACTAATAGCCTACCAACAAGACCCTCATTTGAGATCATATTGCCCATTTTTCGGTAGCAAAATGCCCCGGCCGAAGGCTGGTTCCTCCTAAATTGCAGGCTCACTATCGCTCCCCATTAAAAAATGGACACCTAAATGACACAAAAGGTCTTAAAATCACAAAACAGATGCCGCGAATGACTTAAAATTTAAAAACTTAAGAGGCTAAACATGAGGAAGATAAGGGCTCAGAAACCTCGCCCTTAGGTTGCACCAGTGGTGGGTGTGGCAGCGATAGAGTAAAACTGACCTAACTCTTCGTCTAACAGAAATGTAATATATATACTTTTGATATGTAATATTTACTTTCAGATATCTAGCCAAGGACTGACCCCTGCCCAGGCTGATAAACCAGTCGACCAATCCACCAATAAGACTGGTGACTGATTCAAGACATCATCATAAATAATCCACATACATAAGGTAAAGCTAACTTCTGTATTTAACATTTCCCTGTCTTAAAATGTTTGCTTAATTTATATTTCCGTCTATAGTATATTCTTAATTGTCTTTCAGCTTGCTGTTTTGAGAGAGAGAGATATATATATATATAGAGAGAGAGAGAAAGAGAAGTGCAGATTTATATATACAGTACATTGTTTTGCAAATAAACTTAGTCAATACACACATACACACACATACAGTATATTTATGTATATATATATATATATATATATAATTATTAAAACAAAACAAATCTTCAGTAATCCAATATACTAATTGATTCACCGACCAAAATTTAACAGCTCAATGAACTAACTAATTAACTGACATTTTTCTCTATAGTGTACCCAACTCCGTTAAATGACTCGTTAACTCAATAACTAATAGACCAAATTACCGCCATAAAATCAACCAACCAGCTCCAGTACGAACCAACAAGCAGATGATCACTTTTGCCTATCAAAGAGTGTTTTATTTACCTTCATAAATTGCTTCATCCATTTACGTATAGCTTTACCTAAATATAGGTAAAT
The DNA here is from genome assembly GCA_032716605.1 of Paralithodes platypus. Classification (NCBI taxonomy): domain Eukaryota; kingdom Metazoa; phylum Arthropoda; class Malacostraca; order Decapoda; family Lithodidae; genus Paralithodes; species Paralithodes platypus. The sequence goes on along the minus strand of CM064491.1, from coordinate 35,106,209 downwards.
TATAATTATAATTTCAATTATGATTTTGAATATAAAAGCCAAATGTAATTATGTAACAACAGGACACATGCAACAAACAAAACTGCAGTAGATTGATGGTAGACTGCAATAGGAAACCACCCGCTACTCTGTATACTTATATATTTATATAGTTACTATTCCTATGATATGGGTACTAGCACTTCAGAACACTTAAAATTATATTATTCAGTGTTGACTTATTGTACTCTGCCCCATATTTTAGGTAACCGTAAGTTGTGTCGGCCTATATACTTGTTCCACTATTTGGATGCATTAAATCATATCCTCCATGTCATGTGTATTTTGATTAGTTCGGATATATAGGTGGTTGTGGGGTTTTGAACAGAAATATGGAGAGTGTAAATGAGAGGTTAAATGGAACAATTTTAGCGTCAGGCGAAAGCGATAAGGATATTCAGTCTCATGCTAAAAATGATGACTATAATGCAAATGATAGTAGTGATGGTGCAACGGAAGATGGAAATGTCGCTAAAAACAAAGGTAAATTAGGTATAAAGAAAAGAAGTAAATTGAGAGTATATTACACAAACTGTAGGAGTCTATGTAACAAAATGAACGAACTAAGAGCCCTTGTTAGCAAAGAAAATATAGACATAATAGCGCTAACTGAAACGTGGATGAATACAGAAACCAGGCATTTTTTAGCAGAATTTGATATACCAGGATATAGTTTGTTTAAATATGACCGAACAAGTAAGAGGGGTGGCGGTATAACAGTGTTTGTCAGGAGTACATTAAAAAGCTGTATTAAATCAGGTATTAGACTAAATAACGATAATGAAAGTGTTTGGGTAGAGGTTAACGAAGGTAGTGAGACCATAGTTATTGGAGACCGCCAAATATGAGTAGAAATGACCGAACGTCATTATGGGAGGAAATTAAAATGGCATCAAGGTTTAGCAATGTGTGCATTATAGGGGATTTTAATTTTCCGAATATAGATTGGCAGCATCAAATAGGAGACTCTGATTCTGAGGAGTTTATAGAGGTAGTACAAGCTAGTTTTCTATTTCAATTCATAGATACGCCGACTAGAGGTAATAATATTCTCGATTTAGTTTTCAGTAACAATGAACATATGGTAAATAATGTAGAGATAGGGGACCACCTAGGAAATAGTGACCACAATTCTGTGTATTTTAATATACAATGGAAAGGTAATACCAGAGAGAATACAACATTAATACCTGACTTTAGAAAAGCCAATTATGGTGGGTTAAGAAGAGCCCTATTAGCGGACCCTATGGTCAAAAAATTAAGTCGATCCAGGTGTCCAAATGAGTGTACCCTTTCTCAGGCACCTGTCATCTTAAGTCAGGAAGAGACGTCAACCTTGGTAGATACATACGATAATTTTATCAAGTCAGTCTTCAATGCACAAAATAAATACATCCCCAAAAGAAAATGTAGATCAACACAGAACCAACCCAAATGGATGAATAATAGACTATTAGATCTTCTAGGACAAAAGAGAGGAATATATAGAACAATTAGAAAAGGCGAAATTCACCTACTTGCTTACTATCAGAATCTATCAAGACAGGTAAAAAAGGATATTAGGAAAGAAAAAAGAAATTATGAAATTAAGGTTGCCAATGACTCAAAAAATAATCCTAAAGCTTTTTACCAACTATATAAATCCAAGGTTAGAGATATAATTGGTCCCCTTAAAACTTCGATAGGAGAAATGACAGAAAATGATTTAGAAATGTGCAGTACATTAAATAGTCAATTTCTTTCCGTTTTCACTAATGAAAATTTGGCACAGTTTCCAGAAGTCCGTAAGGTATATAGCGATAGTATAGAAAATAGGTTAAGTACGGTTACTATAAGTAGAAATGATGTGCTTAAGGAAATTGACAGACTGAAACCTCATAAATCGCCTGGTCCTGATGAGGTATATGCTAGAGTATTAAAAGAATGTAGGGATGAGTTAAGTTACCCATTAACATTTTTATTTAACAAGTCATTGGAGACAGGTATAGTTCCAGAAGCTTGGAAGCTTGCAAACGTAGTTCCGATCTTCAAAAAAGGTGACAAATCAATAGCATCCAATTACCGTCCCATTAGTCTTACATCAATCATAGGAAAGCTACTAGAGTCAATTATTGCTAGTAAAATTAGAAACCACTTAGATACATTTAATTTAATAAATTCTTCTCAGCATGGATTCACTCAGGGACGTTCTTGCCTTACTAATTTGCTTAGTTTTTTCTCAGAGGTATATGAAGCAGTAGATAATGACAAGTCATATGATATAATATATTTAGATTTCAGTAAAGCTTTCGACAGAGTCCCCCATGAGAGATTGATGAGAAAGGTTGAGGCGCATGGAATAGGTGGGGCGTTGTTGGGATGGATTAGGTCATGGCTAATTGGTAGGAAGCAGAGAGTCAGCATAAATGGTACGAAGTCAGAATGGGGAGCAGTCAAAAGTGGTGTCCCCCATGGATCTGTATTAGGTCCTCTGTTGTTTGTTATATACATAAATGACCTTGATTTAGGTATAATTTTTTTTTTTTTTTTTTTTCTATATTCCAACTTACTTCCTCTCGGGCATAGGCTGAGAGCCTTAACATTCACCTCTTTACAATGAACAGTGAAGCCCGTGAGGTCTTGTTCCAGTCTAGGGAGTGAGACATGTGAAGCACGTAGAGTACAACGAGCACCTGCCATCTTGCCTTCACATGAGGCACGGTGCTCACTCATGGCCCGAAACGACCCCATCTCTGAAGCCATCTCGTTCCCGTGCTTCACTGTCTCACCCCCTACACTCGGACTCTCACACTTACACACACAACGCCACCTGTTGAGCAGATAACTCACCAGGCATTGCACCCCTATAGCATATTTTGAATATGGGAATATTCATACAGTGCTATTTATTCAGGGAACAATGAGGGTATTTTATTGACGTTTCGGTGGGCTTGTGGTAATGCACTGATACTAGGTACAGCACAAATTCCATCCCAATAATATCTTCCCATTGATACATCGGGATTTGAACCCGGGACCTTTGGATTACCAGGCCAGTGGCAAGACCACTCCACCACACCTCCCCTGACTAGTAGGATAAGTAAATTTGCAGACGATACCAAAATGGGGAGAACAATTGATTCAGATAGAGATATAGAGTGCCTCCAAAGGGATCTAGATACCTTACACGAATGGTCAGTAAATTGGCAGATGAAGTTTAACATTGACAAATGCAAGGTATTAAAGATAGGGAAGATGCATACAAATGTTAAATATAAACTAGCTAATGTGGAATTAGAAAACTCGAATTGTGAGAAAGATCTAGGTGTGTTTGTTAGCAATGATTTGAAGCCTAGACAACAGTGTAAAAACGTTCGAAACAAGGCAAACAGGATTCTCGGGTTCATCTCAAGGAGTGTGAGTAACAGAACTGCTGATGTTATCTTAAAACTTTACTTGTCATTAGTGAGACCCCATATGGATTATGCTGTTCAATTTTGGTGTCCTTATTACAGAATGGACATAGATTCATTGGAGAGAGTACAACGTAGAATGACAAAAATGATCCATAATATTAGAAATCTTCCGTATAAAGAAAGGTTGAAGAAATTAGGCTTACATTCGTTAGAGAGACGCAGAGTTAGAGGGGATATGATAGAGGTGTTCAAGTGGGTTAGTGGGATTAACAAAGGGGACATGACAAATGTACTAAAGCTCAGTGATAGCGAAAGAACTCGTACCAATGGTTTCAAATTAGATAAATTTCGTTTCAGAAAAGATATAGGCAAATATTGGTTTGGTAACAGAGTTGTAGATGGGTGGAATGGACTACCAAGTGCTATAGTGGGATTACAAACGATAGGGAGCTTTAAGATAAAATTGGATAAGCATATGGACGAGAAGGGTTGGGTGTGAAGGGGGATCAGCGGGGTTGGGCCAATCAGCGCGCTGCAGACCCCCGTAATCCTGCGTTAATCTCTAACCGTTTTGGTAAGATGATCCTCAGGGTATTAGAGTGTTGAGCCTATAATTGGGCTTTGTAATTGGGGTTGTGTGGGACAGGGATCTGCCTTGCTTAGGCCAATCGGCTTTCTGCAGACTCCCATTTTCTTATGTTCTTATGTTCTTATAGTTCACATATTTTGGTTATTATCGTTTAGTGGCTCTAAAACCTGACTAAGGGATAACATTAGTAAATGTACTCATAATGTTTCTGCCTCTGTACCGTACCACCTTCATTACTTTCCCTCTTACAATCTTCCTGCCTCCTGACTACACATTTCCCTGCTCAATAACCTGCCTGCATATTTACTCAATTTGCCTGTCTCCCCGCTTGTCTGTTACCTTAACTTAACATGTGTCAGGCTTCTTCTTCTGCTCTGAACCAGGAGGCTTGGTGAAATAGAAATTTGAGGAAAGAAGGGATATTTGACAGCGGCCGTGTCTTGCGTGAGAAAGTGGGAATCGCGTGGAGAGGAAGAGGAAAGGGCATTTTACACTCACCCACACTCACGTACACGAAAGGAAGGGGAGGGAGTGGGAATAACATATAGTGGCACTGAAGTGAGGGAAGTGGAAATAGCATCAGAGTGGAGTGATTTTAAGTCGTATAGGACACTGAATATATAATAATTGAAGTGCATCCAGTACTTGAAGAGAGAAATAGATGGACGAAGAAGAGTGGTAGGGAAGTAGATATTATGCAGGAGGGAGTTGTTAATAAACAAGTTGACTTTGAGAATTTGTTAGTATAATGTTTAATGTGCAGATAAAGTTAATTTCAGATTAGGAAGATAATTGTATCTTGCTAGCTCAAGAGCATTCGATACTTCAATCTATAACAACAAAACAAAACTTTCTTGTGTTGAAACAGTCTAGCCTAGACGGCTGGCTCAGTTGATAGCGTCTGCTTTCCTTCCTGCAGACTTGCGTTCAATTCCCGCTCAAGTTGAAAAGTTTTCCTGGGATATAGCCGGTGGTTACAGTCTTCCCTTGATCAAGGGAGATGGGCAATGATCTTTGGTTAATTAACCCGGGAACGGCGAGAACACTCTTAAGAGGTTTTGGTGGGCAAGGGCAAGGAACCTCTTAAGAGGTAAGGCCTAAAACAAACTTTTAAAAGGCCCCAGTAGCACTTACATTTTTTTCTTCTTCCCCTCCATACCTGATTTCACTCCTCCACATGTGTCAATATCCCCTCCTCCACCCCCCCCCCCCCTCCCCTTCAATTATCACCTATTTTTCCTCTTATTACCATCTTTATTGGTGTATTTATCATGCCAATATCTGCAACCCGGTTCCAGGGTGTGGTGATGTTACTACCGAGCGAATGGAATGAGGGAGGAGAGGTTCAGTGTGGCTGTAGGCTCCAGAGAAAGAGGGTGTACGACGCTGCTGGCTCACAATTCATGAATGACCGTTCGGAAAATAATCGCGAATTTGACCATCCAAAAACTATTCCCACTTGTTTTATTTTTGTTACATGTTACTATCTTCATATTAACCCACTGGATCCCAGCGCCATAGCGTATGCGTCGGCAATGTATGTAACGCTAAATCCCAGCACCACATACGTTGCGTCCGCTACTTCAAAATGATTTACTCTTGTCCTATGGTAGCTAGAGGCTTGAGGATGGTATGGAAAACTACCTTATGATGTTGCCGAACAGTGGCGGTACGCGGCAACCCCCTAGCCCATCCGCGCGGGTGAGTAAGGGCGGATGGGGAAAGCCAGTTTACCAACTTATCCCACCGCCACTTTTGTGCTTATTTATTCTTATCCTATGGTAGCTAGAGGGTTCAAATTCATATGGGATATACCTTATGTTGTTGCCCAACAGTGGCAATACTTATCAATTGGCAATGCCCAAGTCCCGCCGCGGTGGGGAGTAGGGAGAGAGAGTGCGGGAGTGGAAGGACTGGGCGGCCTCCCACCTCCCGCCTGGCCCAGTTGCCTTGTACCTCGTCGCCTCACTATGTTTATCACTCCCCTAATGCTTCCCATAACATAGTTGACTCCCCACCAAGTGGGTAAGAGGAGGAGGAGGATGACCCAGACTCCACGGCATTCCTCAGAATTCCCCCAGGTCATGGTAGGGGTAAGAAGAGACGAGATAGTTTGTCATGTTGCTACGTACACAGCAAGTTTATGTGTACACTGGTCCTCCCCCACTCCCCCTGCCTTCACCACCACCTCCCCTGTCTCCCCACTAAGAATACATCAAAACCCATATTTCTAAGTCAAAAGTGCCTAAAACAATGTGTAACACTCATATTCTAACTATAAAATATACGGTAACGTATAACATCAATAAACAGAGTACGTGAGAGAGGCATAATAAAAGTGAGAGTGAGTGATGGGGAAGTCGGGTGTCATTCAGCTGGCAGTGTGTACGTCCGTGAGTCCATGAACAAGGTGGCCGCCAGCCCGCCAGTCGTCATGGAAACCACGACGCGTGCGTGGCTTGCCACTCCCTCGACACTTATAAAACTTGAATCTATGTACTTATCACACTGTAACTTCACTTACAATGACAATATGTGATACATGTTGCTAATATCTGAACTATGAAGGCACACATGATACTCGGGTGGTGTAAATAACTGTCACTCGAAAACTGGATGCATCGTACATCTGCCATGCTGCCGCGCTCAGCTGTGTCTTGCCGGGCGGGAAGCTTGAAGGCCGCCCGGCATCAGCTGATGGCTCAGGCTACCCCCCCATAGGACCCCCAAAAGACCGAGGTGATTTTTTTTTTTTTATTCTTCAGATCTCACCTATTTAAGCTATTTAAAAAAAAAAAAAGGCCAAATCTGCTGGTCTCTCAGTGTACATTTAATCTAAACTAGCTGGGGTTCAGTGGGTTAAACATAAAATAGGCGCATATGAATAAGTAATAATTATATTTATTGTAAAATGACGATTATAGGCAGGAACGGAGCCTAATATTGCCGCCCAGAAGTGTGGTGTTCACTACACATAGCTCGCGCTTACCGGGTTAAAGTAGGTCAAGCGTGTGTGAATCCTCGAAGGAAGATATATGGGGGCTATATTATTTACCAACCAGAAGGGGGAATTCATAAAATTGCTAGCAAAGTTTTGTATCCATGAAAATACTTTATTAGTCTTATCCATGCTTAACCTTTACACCATGCTGTAGCTCATCATGATTTGGTGGGCAGGATCTGTCAGAGTGAGGGTTGGAGTTCTCTACTTCCCATAGCCATCATTCTTATTTCTACCCTTTTTTCCTGAGAGTGGTGAAAACAATGGGGCCATAATAGTGTGCCCCATGGTTCCCCAGTGTTTTAGTCTCACAGCCCACTGCCACAAGACAGCCATTCTCTCTGGATTAGAGATGTAGCGACCCCACTGTCCACCACTTCAATGATGCAGTCAGCCTCTGTAGAAGTTACAGTGATTTATTGTTACTGCCTTATTGTAGTTAAGGCTGGTGTGGTGCAGATTCGACAGGTGCAAGTGCTTAACCCAGGGACTGATGCCAGACTCTTACGAGGTTCTACTGGGGGAATGCGGCCAGAAATCTTAAGATCCAAGGCATACAAAAAAAAAACTGTCATAAGATCCCAGTGGCACTCAAAACAAAGTAATTTGTGATTAGGTGAGATAATTCCCCTCCATTACTTGCTACCACTCCTACACATGTGTTACAGCCCCCTCCTTCCCCCCTCCTCAATTTTCCGGTATTTTCCCTATTATTTGTGGTATTTATCGAGTATTTTTGTGCAATGACAGCTGTGAGGGAGAGGGGAGGATGGAGGAGTGTATCTCCGACCATCTAAGCCAGTCTGAGAGCTCTCCTTGTCTCTCGGTACCATGCCAGATATGAGAGAAGGAGGGTGTCTTAATCTCGCCGATCATGGTCTGATTACGACCGTGGGGCTAAAATATACGCTTTTCACCAGCCAATTGCAGTTAACACTTGTTTTATTGCTTTCCAATGTTCATATGTTCATATTAAAAATAAAATAGGCACATATGGATAAGTATTAATTATATCTATGGTAAATTGACGATTTTAGTCAGGAATGAATCAAATACCTTCGCATGGCGGGCACTTTCAAATACCATAGCTGCGCAGCTCATGAGTTAAGGGGGACTTTGTTGAGTCTTGCTGAGATACTCTTAGCGCTATGCCAACATCGGCCACTGTAATGACATGATGGGGCTGTGTTTGTGGCAAGTCTTTTTTGTATTGTACTACATCAAAAGGACTGAAACCATGCTCCCTGTGGATGGATCGGTCTTTATACTTTTATGTATGTATGTATGCCAAGTTCTAGCAATCTGTTTCATTTCTAAATTATTATAGGTTGTGGATAATAAATATAAGTAATATTTTGCAAATTATTCGGATTCCAAAATATGAGAATCAGAATTGCAACAAGTACATATTGTGCGTTTAATCAAAATAATATGCATTTTAAACACATTATTTGCGTACGCCTATATAGCCAGAGATGTCTTTCTGGGATAATGGTTCATATAGTAGCTTAGAATCTAATGGAATAGCCATTTTGATAAAAATAAACTCATCAAGACACTCTTTTGCCCTGAACTTATATTTCACATGTAGGATCTTTGTCTGGCACAGGAAGACCAATTTAATTACAATGCCACCTTTGATGTTTCTAACTCCGAGGAAGGTTGGAAGAGTTGCTTTAGCTTCACGTCATTTTCTGAAATTAATTTAAATTCAGGCTTTTATAATGAAGAGAGACTATAAATGACAGAATGGCTGGATGTTTGATGAATGATAAGTTGGCTAACTGGCTATAGTAACATCTCCCGCCATAATACTGTCCTCATTGGCTCATCCTCACCTATAGTTCATTCATTATAGGTAGGCCAGGAATCGTGACGCCAACTTATGTAACTCAAAAAGGGCTAGAGCAAATAGGATGTAAATGACCACACCTATTCCCTGGCTGACCCTTCCTAAATGATAGAAATGTTAGCTTGGTTACTCTAGTCGTTCATGAGTTATAGAGGTTGGTGGTCAAGATGTGTGTCCTACCTATAATGAATGGACTATAGTTTCTCTCTACTTCACCGATAAGTAACTCCCTATATCTGCACCTTGTGTCTGTCCTCTGAAGGCTCTCTGGTATTGGTTTTGATTGATTTGTTAATTTATATATTTATTTATTAATATATTTATTATTTTCTTTAGTTGTCTCCCAAGACCTCCATCATGCTTAACAAATACCATCAAGAGCCCCCATCAAGATACATTTGTACATGTTTTTAAATTCATTCCAGGCCGAAGGCCTGGAATGACTCCTAAGTTACAGGCTCTCTATCGCCCGCCAGGAAAAAAATCAACACCTAAATGGCACAACAGGTCTTAAAGCCACCAAACCAATGGAGCGAACATCTTAAAATCTCATTACTAATGGGGTTAAACGTTAGGGAGAAAGGTGTTCAGACACACACACACCTCAAGTGACGGATGAGGCTGCAGACCATGACCACAGTAACATAACATCACTGGACTGGTGTTACTCTTGCTCATATACAATATTATGTTTGAAAATGTCATCTCCTTAGATTGTTGTGTCATATATATTTTTTGACACCGGCCTTACTTTTGATTGTTTGTATTGTGTAATCTTTCTGCTCCTCAAATATTTAATGATGCATCTGAACAAATCCTTTTTCTCGAATCTTTATTTCAATGAATGAAATATGAATAATTTAATTGGTATCATAAAAAAGGTGTATGATATTAAGCTCCCTATCAAACTGCGCTTAGTTCTAGTTCGATGAACAGGTATATTCTTCGAAAATATAATAGATACGCCTTTCTTGCATATTGTGGACTCTCCTACCTCATCTCACTTTGACTTAATTTTGTATTACCACCACACTTCTCGTCTTAACAATTGTGTTCTTGTATGAATGTGATATACGTATTATACTTGATACATAGCTATTGTTTGCTATTGTATTAGTTAACTGTTGTTTTTTCTATTTCTATTTACATTTCTATTTCTATTTCTATTTCTACCCTTGGGACACAACAATGGCTTTTGCATGATACAGCTCTCTGGAAATGGTGGCTATCATAATCTTATGTGTGTTGTCAGTCTTTCAAGTCGTGTTATTGTATATGTTCTTACTTGTTATCAAGGCAGTAAGCGTTTCCATGACCTCGATTTGCTAACGAGATTGATTTGGTAAAGACATTCATGGTGAATAGTGTATAAGTAACAGTATACAGTATATCAATAGGAAAATAACGTCAAACATCAGTAAATTTGAGATTTAAGCACTTCTTTGATCTTTTAGTGGCTCTTCTACTTATGTATGTAATTTTGTAAGTTCGCGAGACCATAATAGCACTGCTAAAAAGTAAATATTTTAAAATAGAGAACAATAAAATAATGCCATAACATAATAAGAAAGTCAGATATTATTGAGATTCTTCTTGCCAGTTTCGTAACAAAGAAATATCACACACTTGAATTTCCAAGACAAATATCTTTCCACCGAAACATTCTCTGCCTCCTTTTGTTTTCAACTATTCTGTTTTTTGTCTATGTTTTTCCTCTATCCTGTGCAATGTATGTATATATATATTCAGGCACATACCCCATAGCTGAGGGTGGCCGACTCGAGACAGAGCCCGAACAAGGACAACACAACACAACATAACAAACAAAATACAAAATTCACACACATCTAAGTCACCCAGGAGAAGACCCAGAGATCAAGGATCCAGCTATGGGCCTCCAGCACTACCCCGGTCCCAGATCTCTAGGAGAGGTTCCGGTATCAGCAGGCAGACACACAGCGAAGCCTCACTACCCACCTTACTTCCAGGCATAGCCCTTCACAACATAGACCGGCTCCCCGGGCCAGGCGCTTGACAGACTATTATCTAGTACAACTGGCGCCTGACCTCCTCTTCATATTACCGCATTATCACTCATCTATCCACAAACATTCTCCATTCATTCCTACTCATTACACCATCTCTCCATCTCATCCAAGGTCTTCCTCTCCCTTTACCTCCCCTTGTTTCTGACTCATATTCTCTCTTTAAGCCTTTCATCTCCCATGCATTCAACATGTCCATACCAGCACAGCACCCTTCTCTCCACTCTGGCCTGTGCTACCTTAATCATATTCTCTTTTATTTCATCACCTTTTCTTTTCCAATTATCCTTTGGTTCCCCGATAGTTGTTGGGCCAGATCTTGAAATCACAAGAATCGATACTATCGAACGGGGTCAATCTTTCAGAATAATCTCCAATAAATGGCTATTATGTGTTATGTGAATTTATAATACTTCAAACTGGCACGGGTTGTCCTTCACAAGCGGTACAGGTCCGCTTGTGTATAGCCACCATTGTGAATAGTGTACAGTATAGCCACCATTGTGAATAGTGTACAGTATAGCCACCATTGTGAATAGTGTACAGTATAGCCACCATTGTGAATAGTGTACAGTATAGCCACCATTGTGAATAGTGTACAGTATAGCCACCATTGTGAATAGTGTACAGTATAGCCACCATTGTGAATAGTGTACAGTATAGCCACCATTGTGAATAGTGTACAGTATAGCCACCCTTGTGAATAGTGTACAGTATAGCCACCATTGTGAATAGTGTACAGTATAGCCACCATAGTGAATAGTGTACAGTATAGCCACCATTGTGAATAGTGTACAGTATAGCCACCATTGTGAATAGTGTACAGTATAGCCACCATTGTGAATAGTGTACAATATAACCACCATTGTGAATAGTGTACAGTATAGCCACCCTTGTGAATAGTGTACAGTATAGCCACCATTGTGAATAGTGTACAGTATAGCCACCCTTGTGAATAGTGTACAGTATAGCCACCATTGTGAATAGTGTACAGTATAGCCACCCTTGTGAATAGTGTACAGTATAGCCACCATTGTGAATAGTGTACAGTATAGCCACCATTGTGAATAGTGTACAGTATAGCCACCATTGTGAATAGTGTACAGTATAGCCACCATTGTGAATAGTGTACAGTATAGCCACCATTGTGAATAGTGTACAGTATAGCCACCATTGTGAATAGTGTACAGTATAGCCACCAGCCACCTTTGTGAATAGTGTACAGTATAGCCACCCTTGTGAATAGTGTACAGTATAGCCACCATTGTGAATAGTGTACAGTATAGCCACCTTGTGAATAGTGTACAGTATAGCCACCATTGTGAATAGTGTACAGTATAGCCACCATTGTGAATAGTGTACAGTATAGCCACCATTGTGAATAGTGTAGTATAGCCCCCATTGTGAATAGTGTACAGTATAGCCACCATTGTGAATAGTGTACAGTATAGCCACCATTGTGAATAGTGTACAGTATAGCCACCATTGTGAATAGTGTACAGTATAGCCACCATTGCCACCCTGTGAATAGTGTACAGTATAGCCACCCTTGTGAATAGTGTACAGTATAGCCACCCTTGTGAATAGTGTACAGTATAGCCACCCTTGTGAATAGTGTACAGTATAGCCACCCTTGTGAATAGTGTACAGTATAGCCACCATTGTGAATAGTGTACAGTATAGCCACCCTTGTGAATAGTGTACAGTATAGCCACCCTTGTGAATAGTGTACAGTATAGCCACCCATTGTGAATAGTGTACAGTATAGCCACCATTGTGAATAGTGTACAGTATAGCCACCATTGTGAATAGTGTACAGTATAGCCACCATTGTGAATAGTGTACAGTATAGCCACCATTGTGAATAGTGTACAGTATAGCCACCATTGTGAATAGTGTACAGTATAGCCACCATTGTGAATAGCGTACAGTATAGCCACCATTGTGAATAGCGTACAGTATAGCCACCATTGTGAATAGTGTAGAGTATAGCCACCATTGTGAATAGTGTACAGTATAGCCACCATTGTGAATAGTGTACAGTATAGCCACCCTTGTGAATAGTGTACAGTATAGCCACCATTGTGAATAGTGTACAGTATAGCCACCATTGTGAATAGTGTACAGTATAGCCACCATTGTGAATAGTGTACAGTATAGCCACCATTGTAAATAGTGTACAGTATAGCCACCATTGTGAATAGTGTACAGTATAGCCACCATTGTGAATAGTGTACAGTATAACCACCATTGTGAATAGTGTACAGTATAGCCACCATTGTGAATAGTGTACAGTATAGCCACCATTGTGAATAGAGTACAGTATAGCCACCATTGTGAATAGTGTACAGTATAGCCACCATTGTGAATAGTGTACAGTATAGCCACCATTGTGAATAGTGTACAGTATAACCACCATTGTGAATAGTGTACAGTATAGCCACCATTGTGAATAGTGTACAGTATAACCACCATTGTGAATAGTGTACAGTATAGCCACCATTGTGAATAGTGTACAGTATAGCCACCATTGTGAATAGTGTACAGTATAGCCACCATTGTGAATAGTGTACAGTATAGCCACCATTGTGAATAGTGTACAGTATAGCCACCATTGTGAATAGTGTACAGTATAGCCACCCTTGTGAATAGTGTACAGTATAGCCACCCTTGTGAATAGTGTACAGTATAGCCACCCTTGTGAATAGTGTACAGTATAGCCACCCTTGTGAATAGTGTACAGTATAGCCACCCTTGTGAATAGTGTACAGTATAGCCACCCTTGTGAATAGTGTACAGTATAGCCACCCTTGTGAATAGTGTACAGTATAGCCACCATTGTGAATAGTGTACAGTATAGCCACCATTGTGAATAGTGTACAGTATAGCCACCATTGTGAATAGTGTACAGTATAGCCACCATTGTGAATAGTGTACAGTATAGCCACCCTTGTGAATAGTGTACAGTATAGCCACCCTTGTGAATAGTGTACAGTATAGCCACCATTGTGAATAGTGTACAGTATAGCCACCCTCGTGAATAGTGTACAGTATAGCCACCTTGTGAATAGTGTACAGTATAGCCACCATTGTGAATAGTGTACAGTATAGCCACCATTGTGAATAGTGTACAGTATAGCCACCATTGTGAATAGTGTACAGTATAGCCACCATTGTGAATAGTGTACAGTATAGCCACCATTGTGAATAGTGTACAGTATAGCCACCATTGTGAATAGTGTACAGTATAGCCACCATTGTGAATAGTGTACAGTATAGCCACCATTGTGAATAGTGTACAGTATAGCCACCATTGTGAATAGTGTACAGTATAGCCACCATTGTGAATAGTGTACAGTATAGCCACCATTGTGAATAGTGTACAGTATAGCCACCATTGTGAATAGTGTACAGTATAGCCACCATTGTGAATAGTGTACAGTATAACCACCATTGTGAATAGTGTACAGTATAACCACCATTGTGAAGTGTACAGTATAGCCACCATTGTGAATAGTGTACAGTATAGCCACCATTGTGAATAGTGTACAGTATAGCCACCATTGTGAATAGTGTACAGTATAACCACCATTGTGAATAGTGTACAGTATAACCACCATTGTGAATAGTGTACAGTATAGCCACCATTGTGAATAGTGTACAGTATAGCCACCATTGTGAATAGTGTACAGTATAACCACCATTGTGAATAGTGTACAGTATAGCCACCATTGTGAATAGTGTACAGTATAACCACCATTGTGAATAGTGTACAGTATAGCCACCATTGTGAATAGTACAGTATAGCCACCATTGTGAATAGTGTACAGTACAGCCACCATTGTGAATAGTGTACAGTATAGCCACCATTGTGAATAGTGTACAGTATAGCCACCATTGTGAATAGTGTACAGTATAGCCACCATTGTGAATAGTGTACAGTATAGCCACCCTTGTGAATAGTGTACAGTATAGCCACCCTTGTGAATAGTGTACAGTATAGCCACCCTTGTGAATAGTGTACAGTATAGCCACCCTTGTGAATAGTGTACAGTATAGCCACCCTTGTGAATAGTGTACAGTATAGCCACCCTTGTGAATAGTGTACAGTATAGCCACCCTTGTGAATAGTGTACAGTATAGCCACCCTTGTGAATAGTGTACAGTATAGCCACCCTTGTGAATAGTGTACAGTATAGCCACCCTTGTGAATAGTGTACAGTATAGCCACCCTTGTGAATAGTGTACAGTATAGCCACCATTGTGAATAGTGTACAGTATAGCCACCATTGTGAATAGTGTACAGTATAGCCACCATTGTGAATAGTGTACAGTATAGCCACCATTGTGAATAGTGTACAGTATAGCCACCATTGTGAATAGTGTACAGTATAGCCACCATTGTGAATAGTGTACAGTATAGCCACCATTGTGAATAGTGTGCAGTATAGCCACCATTGTGAATAGTGTACAGTATAGCCACCATTGTGAATAGTGTACAGTATAGCCACCATTGTGAAGAAGTGTACAGTATAACCACCATTGTGAATATTGTACAGTATAGCCACCATTGTGAATAGTGTACAGTATAGCCACCATTGTGAATAGTGTACAGTATAACCACCATTGTGAATGGTGTACAGTATAACCACCATTGTGAATAGTGTACAGTATAGCCACCATTGTGAATAGTGTACAGTATAGCCACCATTGTGAATAGTGTACAGTATAGCCACCATTGTGAATAGTGTACAGTATAACCACCATTGTGAATAGTGTACAGTATAGCCACCATTGTGAATAGTGTACAGTATAACCACCATTGTGAATAGTGTACAGTATAACCACCATTGTGAATAGTGTACAGTATAACCACCATTGTGAATAGTGTACAGTATAGCCACCATTGTGAATAGTGTACAGTATAGCCACCATTGTGAATAGTGTACAGTATAACACCATTGTGAATAGTGTACAGTATAACCACCATTGTGAATAGTGTACAGTATAGCCACCATTGTGAATAGTGTACAGTATAGCCACCATTGTGAATAGTGTACAGTATAGCCACCATTGTGAATAGTGTACAGTATAGCCACCATTGTGAATAGTGTACAGTATAGCCACCATTGTGAATAGTGTACAGTATAGCCACCATTGTGAATAGTGTACAGTATAGCCACCATTGTGAATAGTGTACAGTATAACCACCATGTGAATAGTGTACAGTATAACCACCATTGTGAATAGTGTACAGTATAGCCACCATTGTGAATAGTGTACAGTATAGCCACCATTGTGAATAGTGTACAGTATAGCCACCATTGTGAATAGTGTACAGTATAGCCACCATTGTGAATAGTGTACAGTATAGCCACCATTGTGAATAGTGTACAGTATAGCCACCATTGTGAATAGTGTTCAGTATAGCCACCATTGTGAATAGTGTACAGTATAGCCACCATTGTGAATAGTGTTCAGTATAGCCACCATTGTGAATAGTGTACAGTATAGCCACCATTGTGAATAGTGTTCAGTATAGCCACCATTGTGAATAGTGTACAGTATAGCCACCATTGTGAATAGTGTTCAGTATAGCCACCATTGTGAATAGTGTACAGTATAGCCACCATTGTGAATAGTGTACAGTATAGCCACCATTGTGAATAGTGTACAGTATAGCCACCATTGTGAATAGTGTTCAGTATAGCCACCATTGTGAATAGTGTACAGTATAGCCACCATTGTGAATAGTGTACAGTATAGCCACCATTGTGAATAGTGTTCAGTATAGCCACCATTGTGAATAGTGTACAGTATAGCCACCATTGTGAATAGTGTACAGTATAGCCACCATTGTGAATAGTGTACAGTATAGCCACCATTGTGAATAGTGTACAGTACTGCCACCATTGTGAATAGTGTTCAGTATAGCCACCATTGTGAATAGTGTACAGTATAGCCACCATTGTGAATAGTGTACAGTATAGCCACCATTGTGAATAGTGTTCAGTATAGCCACCATTGTGAATAGTGTACAGTATAGCCACCATTGTGAATAGTGTACAGTATAGCCACCATTGTGAATAGTGTACAGTATAGCCACCATTGTGAATAGTGTTCAGTATAGCCACCATTGTGAATAGTGTACAGTATAGCCACCATTGTGAATAGTGTACAGTATAGCCACCATTGTGAATAGTGTACAGTATAACCACCATTGTGAATAGTGTACAGTATAGCCACCATTGTGAATAGTGTACAGTATAACCACCATTGTGAATAGTGTACAGTATAGCCACCATTGTGAATAGTGTACAGTATAGCCACCATTGTGAATAGTGTACAGTATAGCCACCATTGTGAATAGTGTTCAGTATAGCCACGCTCATCAAGGGGAGTATAAGACGTACGCGATGTTCCTTTATTTCGTTGCAGCGCTTGGCGTATTATCTATCTAGTCATCAAACTATAACCCTATTTCCTGTTTTGTATATTTGTTGTCATTATTTTTGTATTTTTTTATTTTTTTGACTGATGGTCCCGCCCGTTAGGCCTATCTGAAGTAAATATGAATGGTGGCTGAAGGAGGTTTATCAATAAGGCCCGAGATGTCTGGGTCCCAAGAGTACGTGGAGAGAGAGAGAGAGAGAGAGAGAGAGAGAGAGCTTCTGTAGATGCTGAAGTACACCACTAAAATATAGTTGCACACAATATAGTAGATTATAGTCTATAAAGTTAAAGTTGGGGGGGGGGGGATATGTTGGGAGGTGAGAGGTCTTTAAGAAAGAGATACATAAATACATGCGGAAAGAAAGAGGTAAAGGGCCTGTCACACAATGCCGAGTTAAGTGCCGACCCACCTCGCTTTGTGGTTTTAATGAGGTCGGCACCTAATGTTGGGCGCATCGGTAAAGGACAGTAACTCTTGTAGGAGCGCGCGGTACAGGCGCGGTAGGTAAGGGATAGTTTTCTATGCCACCTACTTGGTACTAGGAACCCGCACTAGCTGGTAGGTAAGGGATAGTTTTGTATCCCACCTACTAGGTACTAGGGACCCGCACTAGCTGCTAACTAAAGGTTAGTTATATATCCCACCTACTAGGTGTAGGTTAGTATAGGTTCTTTTTTTTTGTATGTTTGGTTAGGTTAATACTCACACTAGGTCTCAGCAATAATAATAATTATTAATTAAAATTCTAACGAGCTTTTGGGTGTCGTCTAATGTATGTGACTCGGTAGACCGGTAGACGGCAGTGACTCGGTGAACGTCCATGTAGACTGCACGCTAAAGCGGCACCTATATATCTGTGTATATCTAGCAATGTTGACTACAAACATAAAAGGGAAAAGGTCTTGCGTTTGAATGTTTTCCCAGAGTTTATAATACACCACACCTATTATTGCATATACAATAAAATACGTCAATATTTATACTGTTAACAACTAATAACCCAACAACTATAGTCGACTCGATTGTTTTTTTTAACTTGGTGGAAGTTTTAGTCCATCTGCAGCTCACTTCTCGATAACTAATAATCAAATATGAAACTAATATATGCAGGCTGCATCATATTATTGCCAAGTTTTCGTAAATAACAACATATTTGGCTATGTAAACCTTGCATTACCTGCGTAAATATGATGGGAACAAGCCAATTTTCAGTGTGGCAATTTAGTAATTGGTATGAAAGGTTACCTAAACTATATCAAGATAAATTGTATATTCTATAGATTATACGTATTAGGTTATCTTCTCCTAAAACATCCTTAGTCATCAAACATTGCCTTACACTGTCTCTGTTCTGTTTCATTTGTTCCTCTCTTTAATCTTAAAATGCAACGAACACTCTCTTCTTTTCTTTAATCCTATCTACTATTTATCCATTACTTAGCAGCCCTCTTAGCTTAGTTTATTCTCTCTCTCTCTCTCTCTCTCTCTCTCTCTCTCTCTCTCTCTCTCTCTCTCTCTCTTTCTCTCTCTCTCTCTCTCTCTCTCTCTCTCTCTCTCTCTCTCTCTCTCTCTCAATACTATTCTAGCATGGCAGTTTTCATTTGCCCATCTACATTTGCATGCATTGTTTTAACTATCGGTAACTTATCTTTCGGAACCTCTCCTACCCACAAAATAAATATCATACCGGTACCTTTCTTTGCCAATATTATCCACAACCGCCCCAAAAGAAGAGTAAATACTTTTATCAAACACCTCAACTTTGAGAGGGGTGATACCACTACACCACTGAAAACGACAGACTACACCAAACTAATGGGCTGAACGTCTTAATATCTGAGACGAATGGGGCTAAACATGAGGGAGAAGGGTGGCTAGGAAAATCTCCCCTCCCCCCTTAATACACATATTTATATACTAGTTTAACCCACTGATTAACCTTCTCTTGTTCTCTGTTTATGTACTTCCATCTTTGTCACAACCTGTGTTTCTCCTCCCATTAACCCCTTCTGTACCGGCGACGTATTTTTCATTCTATTCTAGCTATATCTAGACGATCTTGTGCAGCTTAAGAAGGGTCCGTGGCAGTAAAGATGGTTAAGTGAGATAGCTATATCTAGACGATCTTGTGTAGCTTAAGAAGGGTCCGTGGCAGTAAAGATGATTAAGTGAGATAGCTATATCTAGACGATCTTGTGCAGCTTAAGAAGGGTCCGTGGCAGTAAAGATGGTTAAGTGAGATAGCTATATCTAGACGATCTTGTGCAGCTTAAGAAGGGTCCGTGGCAGTAAAGATGGTTAAGTGAGATAGCTATATCTAGACGATCTTGTGCAGCTTAAGAATGGTCTGTGGCAGTAAAGATGGTTAAGTGAGATAGCTATATCTAGACGATCTTGTGCAGCTTAAGAAGGGTCCGTGGCAGTAAAGATGGTTAAGTGAGATAGCTATATCTAGACGATCTTGTGCAGCTTAAGAAGGGTCCGTGGCAGTAAAGATGGATAAGTAAGATAGCTATATCTAGACGATCTTGTGCAGCTTAAGAAGGGTCCGTGGCAGTAAAGATGGTTAAGTGAGATAGCTATATCTAGACGATCTTGTGCAGCTTAAGAAGGGTCCGTGGCAGTAAAGATGGTTAAGTGAGATAGCTATATCTAGACGATCTTGTGCAGCTTAAAAAGGGTCCGTGGCAGTAAAGATGGTCAAGTGAGATAGCTATATCTAGACGATCTTGTGCAGCTTAAGAAGGGTCCGTGGCAGTAAAGATGGTTAAGTGAGATAGCTATATCTAGACGATCTTGTGCAGCTTAAGAAGGGTCCGTGGCAGTAAAGATGGTTAAGTGAGATAGCTATATCTAGACGATCTTGTGCAGCTTAAGAAGGGTCCGTGGCAGTAAAGATGGTTAAGTGAGATAGCTATATCTAGACGATCTTGTGCAGCTTAAGAAGGGTCCGTGGCAGTAAAGATGGTTAAGTGAGATAGCTATATCTAGACGATCTTGTGCAGCTTAAGAAGGGTCCGTGGCAGTAAAGATGGTTAAGTGAGATAGCTATATCTAGACGATCTTGTGCAGCTTAAGAAGGGTCCGTGGCAGTAAAGATGGTTAAGTGAGATAGCTATATCTAGACGATCTTGTGCAGCTTAAGAAGGGTCCGTGGCAGTAAAGATGGTTAAGTGAGATAGCTATATCTAGACGATCTTGTGCAGCTTAAGAAGGGTCCGTGGCAGTAAAGATGGTTAAGTGAGATAGCTATATCTAGACGATCTTGTGCAGCTTAAGAAGGGTCCGTGGCAGTAAAGATGGTTAAGTGAGATAGCTATATCTAGACGATCTTGTGCAGCTTAAGAAGGGTCCGTGGCAGTAAAGATGGTTAAGTGAGATAGCTATATCTAGACGATCTTGTGCAGCTTAAGAAGGGTCCGTGGCAGTAAAGATGGTTAAGTGAGATAGCTATATCTAGACGATCTTGTGCAGCTTAAGAAGGGTCCGTGGCAGTAAAGATGGTTAAGTGAGATAGCTATATCTAGACGATCTTGTGCAGCTTAAGAAGGGTCCGTGGCAGTAAAGATGGTTAAGTGAGATAGCTATATCTAGACGATCTTGTGCAGCTTAAGAAGGGTCCGTGGCAGTAAAGATGGTTAAGTGAGATAGCTATATCTAGACGATCTTGTGCAGCTTAAGAAGGGTCCGTGGCAGTAAAGATGGTTAAGTGAGATAGCTATATCTAGACGATCTTGTGCAGCTTAAGAAGGGTCCGTGGCAGTAAAGATGGTCAAGTGAGATAGCTATATCTAGACGGTCTTGTGCAGCTTAAGAAGGGTCCGTGGCAGTAAAGATGGTTAAGTGAGATAGCTATATCTAGACGATCTTGTGCAGCTTAAGAAGGGTCCGTGGCAGTAAAGATGGTTAAGTGAGATAGCTATATCTAGACGATCTTGTGCAGCTTAACCCTTAATTAGCGGCGAGCAACATAAGTCGAGTTAAATAAAGCTGGACTATGTGGCGGCGCTCGACATAACTCGAGTGGCAATTTCAGCACGTAATGTGGCTGAGAGAGAGAGACAAGTGGTGGCAGGAGACTAGCGAGCGTATGACTGCTCCAGACCACCGCGGCGAACCTACTGACACAAATCTCAGCTCCCTCCTCCCTCTCTCACTCGCTACATACTCAATTATGTACCGAAAGTACCGAATTACCTGCTTTTTGCACTCGCGTTGCACGGTTATTGCAAGAAAACTATCCATCATACAAGGATCGTTATGGTGTCATTCAAAAGCTCTGTTTATGCCCTTTCAGGGATAGGTACTTGTTTTACGTTCTGGGTCTTATTTAGGCATGAAAATGATCACGTAAACAGCCCTATTTTGGCTAAAAACACCCCGCTGGGCGGTACACATAAATAAACCGCATAGGCCGCTCGTAAGGTGTTAAGAAGGGTCCGTGGCAGTAAAGATGGTTAAGTGAGATAGCTATATCTAGACGATATTGTGCAGCTTAAGAAGGGTCCGTGGCAGTAAAGATGGTTAAGTGAAATAGCTATATCTAGACGATCTTGTGCAGCTTAAGAAGGGTCCGTGGCAGTAATGATGGTTAAGTGAGATAGCTATATCTAGACGATCTTGTGCAGCTTAAGAAGGGTCCGTGGCAGTAAAGATGGTTAAGTGAGATAGCTATATCTAGACGATCTTGTGCAGCTTAAGAAGGGTCCGTGGCAGTAAAGATGGTTAAGTGAGATAGCTATATCTAGACGATCTTGTGCAGCTTAAGAAGGGTCCGTGGCAGTAAAGATGGTTAAGTGAGAGAGCTATATCTAGACGATCTTGTGCAGCTTAAGAAGGGTCCGTGGCA
Organism: Paralithodes platypus; assembly: GCA_032716605.1. NCBI lineage: Eukaryota > Metazoa > Arthropoda > Malacostraca > Decapoda > Lithodidae > Paralithodes > Paralithodes platypus. The sequence goes on along the minus strand of CM064491.1, from coordinate 35,083,985 downwards.
GTAAAGATGGTTAAGTGAGATAGCTATATCTAGACGATCTTGTGCAGCTTAAGAAGGGTCCGTGGCAGTAAAGATGGTTAAGTGAGATAGCTATATCTAGACGATCTTGTGCAGCTTAAGAAGGGTCCGTGGCAGTAAAGATGGTTAAGTGAGATAGCTATATCTAGACGATCTTGTGCAGCTTAAGAAGGGTCCGTGGCAGTAAAGATGGTTAAGTGAGATAGCTATATCTAGACGATCTTGTGCAGCTTAAGAAGGGTCCGTGGCAGTAAAGATGGTTAAGTGAGATAGCTATATCTAGACGATCTTGTGCAGCTTAAGAAGGGTCCGTGACAGTAAAGATGGTTAAGTGAGATAGCTATATCTAGACGATCTTGTGCAGCTTAAGAAGGGTCCGTGGCAGTAAAGATGATAAAGTGAGATAGCTATATCTAGACGATCTTGTGCAGCTTAAGAAGGGTCCGTGGCAGTAAAGATGGTTAAGTGAGATAGCTATATCTAGACGATCTTGTGCAGCTTAAGAAGGGTCCGTGGCAGTAAAGATGGTTAAGTGAGATAGCTATATCTAGACGATCTTGTGCAGCTTAAGAATGGTCTGTGGCAGTAAAAATGGTTAAGTGAGATAGCTATATCTAGACGATCTTGTGCAGCTTAAGAAGGGTCCGTGGCAGTAAAGATGGTTAAGTGAGATAGCTATATCTAGACGATCTTGTGCAGCTTAAGAAGGGTCCGTGGCAGTAAAGATGGTTAAGTGAGATAGCTATATCTAGACGATCTTGTGCAGCTTAAGAAGGGTCCGTGGCAGTAAAGATGGTCAAGTGAGATAGCTATATCTAGACGATATTGTGCAGCTTAAGAAGGGTCCGTGGCAGTAAAGATGGTCAAGTGAGATAGCTATATCTAGACGGTCTTGTGCAGCTTAAGAAGGGTCCGTGGCAGTAAAGATGGTTAAGTGAGATAGCTATATCTAGACGATCTTGTGCAGCTTAAGAAGGGTCCGTGGCAGTAAAGATGGTTAAGTGAGATAGCTATATCTAGACGATATTGTGCAGCTTAAGAAGGGTCCGTGGCAGTAAAGATGGTTAAGTAAGATAGCTATATCTAGACGATCTTGTGCAGCTTAAGAAGGGTCCGTGGCAGTAATGATGGTTAAGTGAGATAGCTATATCTAGACGATCTTGTGCAGCTTAAGAAGGGTCCGTGGCAGTAAAGATGGTTAAGTGAGATAGCTATATCTAGACGATCTTGTGCAGCTTAAGAAGGGTCCGTGGCAGTAAAGATGGTTAAGTGAGATAGCTATATCTAGACGATCTTGTGCAGCTTAAGAAGGGTCCGTGGCAGTAAAGATGGTTAAGTGAGATAGCTATATCTAGACGATCTTGTGCAGCTTAAGAAGGGTCCGTGGCAGTAAAGATGGTTAAGTGAAATAGCTATATCTAGACGATCTTGTGCAGCTTAAGAAGGGTCCGTGGCAGTAAAGATGGTTAAGTGAGATAGCTATATCTAGACGATCTTGTGCAGCTTAAGAAGGGTCCGTGGCAGTAAAGATGGTTAAGTGAGATAGCTATATCTAGACGATCTTGTGCAGCTTAAGAAGGGTCCGTGGCAGTAAAGATGGTTAAGTGAGATAGCTCGAAGCCTGTTAATTGATGGAGGCCGTTTTTAAGGTGAATAACATCTTCTAATAGCCAGAATAAAAGATAAAAAATGCGTTTTCGTGTTGAAGGGCTTAATACAAACTTTACATCAATACGTGTTCGTTCCCACACATTTGTTCTTCTTGCATATTTTTCACATTCTTTATTGACTTTGTGTCTAAGGAACCCTCGGAGTGTGCTGAGCGTATTACTGAGGTAATTTTGTAGGACATCGAGGCATACATTACATTTTCTTTCTGTCTAATGCAAAACTATCTTGGTGTACTCACGCTTGTTCTACTGTTGTCCCCAATAAGGAGGGAGCATTCAAACGGTACCATCACTTTCATAGTCAAGAAATTCATACTATATATTTTTCTGGCCAGAATCAAGCCAAATCTGTTCTTCGACGACTCGTCAACTCTTTCAACTCTGTGGGAGACACCTGTTAAAGGTAGCTTTGACTTGTGTCTCCTTCATTAACATAGACAAAAATAAGCAAAGCAAAAAAAAAAAAAAATCCTAAATTATAATTTTGATAGTTTGCTAATGTAATTTCTATAACTATAAACATCACAAATGTCTTATCATTATAAAGAACTAACATTTACCGAATAATATGTTGGTGTGACCTCAGCACATCCTTTTGGTCTCAGTCAGTGTCTTAGGTCGTATGATACCGTTGTATTGGTGGTTGTGTGGTCTACTGCACAGTGTAATGTAGGTAAGAGGAGTTTAAACAATACTTAGAAGAAAACAAACGGATGATAAACATAAAAAAAAAAAAAAATAAAAAAAAAATACGGACTGTCGAAACAAAGATAGTAAATTAGACCTGCCCACCATCGTCATCCTTCCAGATCTCCTTGCACACACTTAAAAGGAGAGAACACCCACCGAGAAGCCGACCAAAAAGAAGACCTCACAGCCTAAACTTCTGCCTCGACCACTCTGCCTTCAAAAGACTCTAGAGAAGACCCCAACATCTACAATCCAGGAGAAAACAACTACAACACCAATGGAGGAACTGGACACTGCTCAAGATTCATCACCGATGGAGGAACAGGAGCCAGCTCAACAACCTTCTACAAATCCCAACCTCGCCATCGCATGCAGAGATCGTATAATCTCCGCATCCTGCTTCGCCAACATCAACAGCAATATCAACTCCTACAGCTACCACCGAGCTTCCTGACCACCCCAGCATAAGTTAACTGAAAACACTTAGGAAGAAGCTCAAGTTGAACAAATCCAAAATGCTCCACAACAACAACCAACAAGAACAATAGCAAGGTGGTTCAGCCCACCATCTTTTACCTTTCCAACTCTTCATCCTTCTTCACTTTACCTTGGACTTCCAACTCTACTTTCATCACTCGTGGAGTCTCCCCCCATATCCCATTATCATCATCATCAAGTAAAATTCCCTATGAACAAATGGAGGGAGTTAAATTAAGATTATTAAATGTTATCTATATATTGATTGATTGATATGTTAATTAATTATTAGTATTTATTATTTATTTTGTAAAATATGAAGAACAATTTATAACATATTTTGGAAAAATTAAAATAAGAAGTCTGCACCAAAAATACCGCTTGGAGAGCATGCTCGGTGACTCCCAGTGGCTCCTGGTGGTTCATGGTGACTCCTGTCGATTCCCAGTGACCCTCAGTGACTCGCATGTATTACCTATCTATATTCCAGTGACTCCCGGTGAAACTGAGAACTGAAAATGAAACAGAACACTGTCCGCGATTTAGATAGGAGTCACTGGGAGTCACCAGGACTCACTGGGAGTCACTGGGGTGTCACTGTGAGTCACTGGGAGTGTTCCGATTCGCGGCGAGAACTTTAACACTAGATTAGCGGGCTAGCGGTTTATTTATATGTACCGCCCAGCGGGGTGTTTTTAGCCAAAATAGGGCTGTTTACGTGATCATTTTCATGCCTAAATAAGACCCAGAGCGTAAAACAAGTATCTATCCCTGAAAGGGCATAAACAGAGCTTTCCAATGACACCATAACGATCCTTTTATGATGGCTAGTTTTCTTGCAACAACCGCGCAACGCGAGTGCAAAAAGCATGTAATTCGGCACTTTCCCCATACAATTCCGTATGTAGCGAGTGAGAGAGGGAGGGAGGAGGTGGGATTCGTGTCAGTAGGTTCGCCGCGGTGGTCTGGAGCAGTCATACGCTCGCTACTCTCCTGCCACCACTTGTCTCTCTCTCTCAGCAACATTACGTGCTGAAATTGCCACACGACCTATGTCGAGCGCCGCCAGATAGTCCAGATTTATTATACTCGACTTATGTTGTGCGCCGCTAGTTATGGGTTAAACACGGTGAACATTTTGTCGGACAGGGCCAATCGCCCGCGACTGGTCAGGAGTCACTGGGAGTCTAACAGGAGTCACTAAGAATCGCTAGAGTCCCTAGGAGTCATCATTTTCACCGTGAATAGGCCCAGGAGTCCGAATTTTCACCTACTCCTAGTGATTCTAGCTCGCACTCCTGACTGTGTGAAGGGCCCTTAACTCTACCGACTTTCCCAAATTCTTTGACTATCTAAACTCTACAGTGGAACACATTCTATCCATTTCTCCTTTCTCAGAAATCTCCATTTTAGGAGATTTCAACGTTCACCACTGCCAATAGCTCTCCTCTCACACTACTGACCAATCTGGTGAACAAGCCTACGTCTTTTCTATCCTAAATGATCTAGAGCAGTTAGTTCAGCAACCCACCTGTATCGGCTCGGAGATCGGCCCAACATTCTTGACATGTTTCTAACTTCTAACCCTTCTTCTTATACTGTCTATCTTTTTTCTCCTTTGGGCTCCTCCAACCATAAACTTATCTCTGTCACCTGTCCTATCTCTCCAGTACGGCCACCCTATCCTCCTAGCTGGCGGCGCTTGTGGCACTTTGACGCTGCCGACTGGAAGACTCTCCGGCAGTACTTCTTTGATTTCCCATGGAATGATTTCTGTTTCCGTGGCCGAGGACCCTCGGAGAGTGCTGAACGCATTACCGAGGTAATCCTATCAGGCATAAGCATACATCCATTTTCTCTCTCTCAGTCTAATGCAAAAAAATCTTGGTTTACTCACGCTTGTTCTACTGCTGTCCGCAACAAGGAGGAAGCATTCAAACAGTAACGACGCCTTAAAACTCAAGAATCCCATTCTTCCTATTATTTCTGCCCAGAATCAAGCCAAATTTGTTCTTCGACTTGCCAAGCACTCTTTCATCAATAATAAATGAACTGAACTATCCAATTCTAGCTCTTCCCAAGCCTTCTGTCATCTAGCCAAAAACCTCTGCAACAATTTTTCTTCCACGTCTTTCCCTCCCCTTTTCCACTCTGATGGTACAACCATCACTTCTTCCTCTGACAAAGCTGAACTCTTCGCTCAAATTTTGCTAGAAACTCCACCTTGGATGATTCCGATGCTATTCCTCCCTCTCCACCCCCCTCTCCCCTACTTATGCCTAATATTCTAATCTCTTCTAAAGATGTACTTTCTACCCTCTCTGGGCCTAATACTAAGAAGGCGTACGGTCCGGACGGTGTTCCTCCTGTTGTACTAAAAAACTGTGTTTCCATGCTGACTCCCTGCCTAGGCAAATTCTTTCGTCTCTGTCTTTCCTCTAACGTCTTCCCTTCATACTGGAAGTTTGCTCTCATTCAACCTATCCCAAAGAAGGGTGACCGCTCTCAACCTTCCAACTACCGACCAATTGCTCTCATCTCTTGTATCTCTAAAGATTTTGAAACATTCTTGCTTACAAAATTTCTTAGGCATGTATCTTCTCATAATCTACTATCAGATCACCAGTATGGCTTCCTCAAGGATTGCTGTACTGTTGATCTTCTTTCAAATCTTACTAACTCTTGGTCATCCTCCTTTCGGGACTTCGGTGAGACCTTTTCTATTGCGCTAAACATATTGAAGGCTGAGTGGTACTTGAAATGTAGACAGAATGGATAAAAAACACCATCTGAGGAAGAGCACTTTATTGACAACGTTTCGCATATAGCTTCATCAGGTCAGTGACCTGATGAAGCTATATGCGATACGTTGTCAATAAAGTGCTCTTCCTCAGATGGTGTTTTTATCCATATCGAAGGCCTTCGATAGAGTCTGGCACAAATCTTTAATTTCTAAACTACCCTCCTTCGGTTTCTATCCATCCATCTGTGCCTTTGTCTCTAATATCCTTTCCGGCCATTCCATAGCTGCGGTTGTGGACGGCCATCACTCACTTACTCATCTTAACAACTCCGGTGTTCCTCAGGGCTCATTCCTATCTTCTATTCTCTTTCTAATTTTCAGAAATGATCTTCTCAACTGTACCTCCAGTCCCATCCATTCATATGCAGACGAATCTACCTTACACTACTCAATTAGTTTTCCAGAACACCCAAGCCAGCATTCTCTCAAAGACAAACGTAATGAAGCCATACAACACTTATTTTCTGATCTAAATACTATTTCCAATTGGGGCAGAGAAAACCTTGTTGCCTGTAATGCTTCCAAAACCCAATTTCTCCATCTATCTACCCGTTCAGAACTCCCAGCGGACTATCCCTTATTCTACAACAATACAAAAATCAATCCTTCATCTTCTCTCAATATTCATGGTGTCTCTTTTTCTTCTGCTCTCATTTGGAAAGACCATATTACCAGTCTTGCTAAAGCAGCCTACCAGAAGCTGGGTGTGCTCAACCGCCTCAGGGTTTTCTTTACCCCTGCACAGCTTCTTGCTCTGTACAATGGCACAGTGCATCCTTGTATTGAGTAGTGTTCACATGTGTGGGGAGGATCCTCTCACACCACACTCCTAAACAAAGTAGAAAGGAAGGCCTTTCGTATTATTAATTCCCGCCCACTCACCAACTCTTTGCAAACTTTCTCTCTTCACTGCAATGTTGCATCTCTCTCGCTATTCTATCGCTACTACAATAATCAGTGCTCCTCAGAGCTCTCCCAGTGTATACCACCTCTATGTAGGGTACGTAGTACCCGTCTTGCAACACAATTCCACCCCTACTCTGTGCAACTCTCCAATCCACGAGTGAAACGTTACTCTCAGACGTTCTTCTATTGAACAGCTGAGCTCTAGAACTCTCTCCCAGAATCTGTCTTCCCCTCTTCCTATTACTTAAATTGCTTCAAACTCCGACTGTCCAGGCATTTTGGCTCGAAAGTCCCTTGATTTTGGCCCTGTCACTCTTTCAACTCTGGGGGAGGCACTCGCTACAGGCAGTTCTGCCTTTTGTCTCCCTCACTTATATAGAAAAAAAAATATATATATACTGAGATTTTAAAACTTATATAAAGGATTTCTTAGAGAAAAACTGGACAAAATTTGTTTGTTATTCTGTTTCCTCATGTTATTTATTTGTATTTATTTTGTCATATATTTATGTATTTATATATATTTGTTTTTGTTTTCCTTCCTTGACCTCAATCAAGCTTTAAAAAGTATATACCCCCATGACGTACCTTCAAGATAAATTTATACATATCCTGGCCGAAGGCCGATTCGTCCTAGATCACAAGTTCGCTATCGCTCGCCAGGATTTTTTTTTTTTTTATGTGAGTGAGGGAGACAAAAGGCAGAACTGCCTGTAACGAGTGCCTCCCCCAGAGTTGAAAGATTGACAGGGCCAAAATCAAGGGACGTTCGAGCCCAAATGCCTAGATACACAGAGTTTGAAGCAATTCAAGTAATAGGAAGAGGGAAAGACTGATTCTGGGTGAGAGTTCCAGAGCTCAGAAGTTGAATAGAAGTAATACTGAGAATAACGTTTCACTCTTGGGTTGGAGAGTTGCACAGAGTAGGGGTGGGATTGTGTTGCAAGACGGGAGCTACGTGCTCTACGAAGAGGGGGTCGTTTACACTGAGAGAGCTCTGAGGAACACTGATTATTGTATTAGCGGTAGAATAGTGAGAGAGATTTATCTACCGGTAAATGGCACGAAAGGTTTCGATATTGATAAAAACAAATGGGTTGGAAGGTCTTAACATCGAAAAACTAATAGGACGAACGTCATCAAATTTGAAAACAAATGGTGCTAAACATGAGGGAGAAGGGGGTCCAGAAAACAAAGTTTCCTTAATAGTACGCGCACCTGGAAGAAACTGTGTGTGTGTGTGTGTGTGTGTGTGTACGAGAGATGGCGTACACACATTAAAGAATAGAAGGATTAATCTCTCTATCTCTCTCTCTCTCTCTCTCTCTTGGTGTGTACAAGAGATAAACTAAAATCTTATATTCTGGCTGTCATTAGACGATTGTATACATGTTAGGATAGATATGTGGGAATAACAAGAATAAATAATGTCTCAATTTACCCTCTGACTTCCACATGCCCTTCACAACCTAATTAAAATAGTTTATTTTGGCTATCATTAGACGATTTGATGCAGCTTTGGGTGGATCTATGGAATTTTATAAGGGTAAAGACAGTCTCAATTAACCCTCTAACTTCCACATGCCCTTCCTAATCTAAATAAAATCGTCTCATAATAGCCAGACTAAACTGCCAAAACACGTCATAATCCTGAAGGGGTTAATATGCGTATATCCAAGCAAGGATTTTGGTTTATTCTTTCTTCAGCCCTTAGTACTATACCCTGTTTCAAGTAAGTAGGTCCAACCTCTTGTACACTAACCTCTATAACTCGCAAACGGGAGGGAGTGTTCTGTGGGACGCTCGGTTGTGGCCTTGGCCTTGCTCAGGACCTTGGGGCTGTTCGGTCAAACAGCCTGGGGAAAAAAACAACAACAACAACTTCCAAACGACTAGAGTAATTTAGCTAATATATCTACCATTTGGGAAGAGTCAGCCAGGGAATAGGTGTGAACATTTACGGCCCATGTGTTCTAGCCCTTTTTGAGTTACAGAGGTTAGGGCTCAGGATATCTGGACTAGCTATTTGGAACAGGGTATAGCTCCAACACTCTGGATAACGTTGTAACTAAAGGGATGTATATGTGTGAGTATAACTGTGAGTGTAATTGACCACTTGCCAGTTTCCTTCTTTAACCTACAGCTCCAACTTCCTTATCCCATACTGTACCGGTGACGTCCTTTGCATTATATTCTGGCAACTATTAGACGATTTGATTCAGCTTTGGAAGAATCTGTGGCAGCTAAAAAGGATTAAGTGAGATAGTTTGTAGCGTTTTAGTGGTTAGATGTCCTTCCTAAGCTTAATAAAAATCATCTAATAGTTGGCAGAGTAAAATGAAAAGGACGTTAAATTATTATCATTGTTAGCCAGGGATTATAGTTTGTGTTTGTTTTATGATTTATTATATATATACGTATATACAGTATATATACCGGTATATATATATATAGATATATATATATATATATATATATATATATATATATATATATTGTATGAAGAATAAGTGTACATTTGAGTGAATAAATGTGTTGTTTATGTGTTGGAGTACTGTGGGGGTTCGTGCGGGTTATATAATATATTAGTTATTGCTAATATATCCGTTTTCTCTTACATTTTCTTAAGAGAGAACATTAAATTATATGGGTAACAATTATGTAATAAAGAACATATTTAATTTATTTTCTTATTTTGTTAATTAAAGCCGCTTAAAATCACTTATAAACAATACAAATGATTGAAACTCAAATATACAAGTAATTTACAATATTTATTATGTGCAAAAACGTTACTTAAAGAATTAGACATTGATGTATATATTATGACCTTGATATCTCATGTTGACGCTGTGTTACTTTATTGTGTAACAGTCGATCGTGGTGATAACTTGTTCAGTGACGTAGTGAAAGTGAATTGTTGTATTAGTAGCCTCGTCTATCATTTATTTGGGGCTACATCATTGACAACATCAATACAATTTATTCCAGTACTAAATAATTAAGTAAAGATGCGAGTAAGTGAGATAATCAACAGTTCTATGGGCAGATCGCCTTTGGGGTCTCTGGCCCTATACCTCGCCAATATGATCATAGTATTTATCTGTGGTACCTCAATAATAATCAATAGCATGTTCACCATTGATGAATACTTGGTGTGTAGGGATCTCTCCCGAGGAGAACCAATCCCTCAACAGCATATGGAGGTTTGTGCCCAAAAGCAGTTTTCTGCAGGTTTCGGTTTTGATGATAAAAACAAAATAGTCCATAATGCTTATTACTTCCAAAGCATTATGTGGATTGCCGGTGGCATATTGGGTTTCATGTTTATTGTGGAATACATCTCCACGGACTCCAGGTTAATGGTGAACCACCTAAGAGCTTATTATGGACAAACTAGATCTATAACTGATCTGTTTGGGGAGTCACTCGTGGATAACCTCGGGACTTTTAGAAACCTATATTTCAAATCACTAATTATTCATGTAACACTATTATGTTCATGTTTAGGATCAATGTTTCTTTTGTATTTTCTTTCTAATGGGACACTAATAGATTTGGTTATAAATGATTACAGCGCTTGGCGGAATTATGATGAACTGTTGGACCCCATCACCACAGCCTTCCCTCCCTTCACCCGGTGCCAAATCGCCCCTGATGATCACATCATAGGTCAAGCAACAATAGTTTATGGGTGCTATAATATGATGAACCCAATCTGTGAGCGATGGGTTATCATCATAACTTATATGGTACTGGCGTTAACAGTTACAACTTTATTGGTTGTATTCTGGCTTGTATTTATATTTCCGTGGTCTGCCAAAAAGTCAATCTTTGCGGGGTTGCCACATTATGCTGATAAACTAATATTGAAACGTTTGACGCTTGGTGACCACCTTGCCCTGAGCTACCTGGCTCCAAGGGTAACCAGTGAACACTACATTAATGCACTCTTTAAAATATATCAAAATGACGACGGTCTAAGCCCTTGAGCTTGAGATTCTAGTCTCAAATTTTCCAGAAATATGCTAAATAAATGGTTAGATATTGTTTTTTACGGATGATTATTATTTTCATAATTACAGTACGGTATATACGTTTTATTTTATTTGTAGCCTAATTTTCTTAGTTTTATTGTATTGCAAAACATGTATTATTTATTATGAAAGGAACACTCTGACTTATTGAAACAGTATGTGAATGGGCGAAAATGGAGCAATGAGATTTTTACTTTTTTATTTTAGTTTATTTCCAAGGAATACAGTATTATTATTTGATATTATATGCCTGCAAGCTTACCTCTTCATACACTTGGCCTTGCATAACAACATGACCGTACTGAATTTATTGTGAAATAGGGTATTCATTAGTGGTGGTTGTAGGATTTGTTTTTTACACCTTACCTGTAAGGAGGGTTATGGAGCTCCGATCTTATAGTGGTATTCCTAAACTGGCGCTGTTAAGGGATGAAATAAGGTGAAAAATAGCGTTACCCTTAGAAATAGAAAGGCTAATCCATCTAATCTCTGTGGACAACTCTCACTCCCACAACATTCATTCGGTATCAGGCCCTGCGAAGGTAATTTTTTTTTTAAGAATACCACCCTTACTCTCAACCATCTTGACAATTTTACCAACACACCTAAGCCTCATTAGGTGCTGAAATAGCCTCCCAAAACTCTGTACCCAGGGCGGGAATTGAACCCGGGACCCTTGGGTTATAAGGCAGACACGTTACCACGAGACTAATAAAGGTACCTCACTTAGCCTGGTAGTCTAAGTGTATTTCGGCATCTTGTTCAGTTTAGGATAACCTATTTTCACTGACTTAACATGGTAACCCAAGACTATGGTGCTGACAGATCGGTAAGTGTTCCCTCGTTTCTTCAACACCCACTAACTGTATTGCCCAACCCAAGATCTAAAGGGGAGATGGTCACATTTTGTGGACACCCTTCTCTCTCACTCGCTATATAAGGAATTGTATGGGGAAAGTGCCTAATTACATGCTTTTTGCACTCGCGTTGCACGGTTATTGCAAGAAAACTAGCCATCATAAAAGGATCGTTATGGTGTCATTCGAAAGCTCTGTTTATGCCCTTTCAGGGATAGATACTTGTTTTACGTTCTGGGTCTTATTTAGGCATGAAAATGATCACGTAAACAGCCCTATTTTGGCTAAAAACACCCCGCTGGGCGGTACATATAAATAAACCGCATAGGCCGCTCTTAAGGTGTTAACATGGTAACCCAAGACTATGGTGCTGACAGATCGGTAAGTGTTCCCTCGATTCTTCAACACCCCCTAACTGTATTGCCCAACCCAAGATCTAAAGGGGAGATGGTCACATTTTGTGGACACCCTTCTCTCTCATGCATAGCCCCTTTAGTTTTCAGATTTTAAGACGTTCAGTCATTAGTTTGGCGATCTCAAGACCTTTTGGCCCTTTATTTTGTCAATATTAAGACTGTTTGTGCCATTTAGGTGTACATTTTTTCCTGGCGAGCCTGTAATTTAGGAGGAACAGGGCTTTGGCTGGGACATTCTTCTACCGAAAAATGTACAAATATATCATGAAAGGGGATCCTGTTTTTTTTTTTATGTTTGCTGAAGGTCTAGGGAGGAAACTAGAAAATTATATAAATATATGAAAAAATCGACCAAAAAGTGAACCATTCCCCCTTTAACCATCTGGACCAGGCTCCTTCAGGGCCCGAGCATCTGGAGCGGCTTCGGTCAACCAGACTCGGCACTGTTCAGCCAGACAGTATGGAGCGAGCATCTGGAGCGGCTTCGGTCAACCAGACTCGGGACTGTTCCGCCAGATAGTATGGAGCGAGCATCTGGAGCGGCTTCGGTCAACCAGACTCGGCACTGTTCAGCCAGACAGTATGGAGCGAGCATCTGGAGCGGCTTCGGTCAACCAGGACGGCACTGTTCTGCCAGACAGTATGAAGCGAGCATCTGGAACGGCTTCGGTCAACCAGACTCGGCACTGTTCCGCCAGACAGTATGGCGCGAGCATCTGGAGCGGCTTCGGTCAACCAGACTCGGGACTGTTCGGCCAGACAGTATGGAGCGAGCATCAGGAGCGGCTTAGGTCAACCAGACTCGGCACTGTTCCGCCAGACAGTATGGAGCGAGCATCTGGAGCGGCTTAGGTCAACCAGACTCGGGACTGTTCGGTCAGACAGTATGGAGCGAGCTTCTGTAGTCGCTTCGGTCAACCAGACTCGGGACTGTTCGGTCAGACAGTATGGGGAAGAGCTATTTTAAGGGGGAAGGCTATATTTTTTGGTCGATTATTTCATATATATATAGTATTTTAGTTTCCTCCCTAGACCTCCATAAAACTTTAAAAAAACATCCATTAGATCCTCCTTGTAGATTAATTTGTACATTTTTCGCTAGAAAAGTGTCCCGGCGGAAGGACGGTACACTCATTATCGTTCGCCAGGAAATAAATTGACAACTAAATAGCACGATAGGTCTTAATATTAACAAAGAAATGGAGGGAAAGGTCTTAAAATCGCCAAATTAATGGGCCTAACGTCTTAAAATCTATAAACCAATGGGGATAAGCACGAAGGAGAAGGGGGCCAGAAGAACCTGTTAACGAAGTTAATTACTGAGAGAGATGGTTCATGGTATAAACTAATTTTAAAGTTCAACACTGTGGAAGAATGATTTGTTGTTGTATTTATCTATATATTTTGTTTGTGTGCATGAAGGTGACAAAAGGCAAAGCTGCCTGCAACAAATGTCCCCCCTCAAGCTTGAAAGAGTAACAGAGCCAAAATAAAGGTACGTTCGAGGAAATTTATGTGTGTTGGAAGGATGTGTGGTGTGCTTGTTAAGTGTAGCGAAATAAATAGGAGGAGGAGGTGTTTGTGAGATTTAGCTGGATTATTCTCTGTGTAGGTGAGACACAAATAGAAACAGTGAGGGAAACCACGCAATTTTAGCAGGAATTCCAGCAACTCCTTATCATATGCCTATGTGGCCTCCCCTGGGTACTGCCCTGCTTGGTTGGTGCCTACGATCTACACAATGCTTGTTAATAAAAAGTACTATTGCTCTCTTTCTCTCTCTCTCTCTTTCTCTCTCTCTCTCTCTCTCTCTCTCTCTCTCTCTCTCTCTCGTAGGAGAGACAGGGTTAGCCCGTCTTTTAGGTAGTAACGTCCCTGCGAATCCGAGCTACATCTACTCCGACTTTTCCTATAGGTCTAGTTATAAGACTTGTTCTCTATTCTTTACACACACACATAATTAACTTACGGTAATATTAAGGACCATATACTGCTACCTCATGCGTGGGAAGAGAGGCTTTGGACACCTCTATAAATAACACCATTTATACTGCTACCTCATGCGTGGGAAGAGAGGCTTTGGACACCTCTATAAATAACACCATTTAACGCTTACAGGTTATGAGAGACTGGAATTGGAGGAATTCCAGGCTCGCTTTCGCTCGCCAGGAAAAAAATCACACCTGGATGGGGATAAACGTCTTAAAACAGTAGGCTGAATGGGGCCGAATGGATACAATCTAAAGATAGAAATAAATACGAGGTGGGCTCCCTTAAGAATACCACACTTAAAATCCTTCTTGCTTAATGGAATCTTTATAAACATGGACATTATTTAGTGATTCTTACCAATCTAGGAACAATCATAGGGAAAACGGTAATAATATATATATATATAAATATATATATATACAGTATATATATATATATATATATATATATATATATATATATATATATATATATATATATATATATATATATATATATATATATATATATATATATATATATATAGAGAGAGAGAGAGAGAGAGCGAGAGAGAGAGAGACTGAGACTGAGACTGACACTTGAAATACAGACTGAATCAGATGCAGAATGCTCAACTTTATCTGCAAAAATTTTAGTGATTGACTTTAGATGTTGGTATTTACATAATAGTGTACAGTTGGCCACATAAGTTTTGTTCCCCGTCGTGATCATATGTATGAAAGTAGAATAGTATGAAATGCGAGTGTGGTTTCTTTTAATTATCAGTTGACTAATCAGATGAGTTAACCACTGCTTAAGAAACTACGCCCGTAATTCAATCATTATATTACCACGTATAAGATCACGGAGGAGAACAGAACTAATGTGGCCAACTGTACTATTGTGGACATAAGCCCTGTAGCTCCTGCTTCACCTGCCTGGCAGAGAATTGTGAATTTGTGTTAGTAACATTGTGCCCCCCCCCCCCCCCTTCGATTAACATAAGCAAATGCATATGTGCAGTTCAGTATACTATAATATTGGATTACATGTATTCATAGTTACACCAACATAATTTCGGCTCTGTTGCATCATAAAAGTTGCGACAAAACAATATGCCAATATGGTGTGAAATTTGGGTATATTAAATAAGGCAGTTGGCACGAATGAATAAGTCGAACATAAGGCGGTGAGAAAAGGTAAGACTATAATTTGTTAACTATGATAAATGCATAATATCAATACGTCTATATCTATAACCACGTGTGAAGTAGCTTAAGGGATGTCGTTGCGTAGTAGGTAAATGTCTATATCATAGAGCAGAGGACCTTGGTAAACCATAGCTAGGCCATGAATGGAGATTGTTTACTAATTTAAGGTGCCGGGGACATATTTTATATATCATTATAGCTATATTCAGACTATTTTATGTAGATTAGAAAGGGTCTGTGGTAGGTAAGGTTATATTTGCAATAGTCTGTAGCATTCTAAATAGTATCCCTTCTTTATCTTAAAAAAATCTACTAATATTTGCCAGAATATTTTGAAAAGGATATCACCGGTATTGTAGCGTTAATAGGATGAAGATATTCGTGCCCACACCATTTACATAAAACACCAACCAAGGAAAATATTCAAGAAACCAACAGCCTCGTGGATCATGAAATAGGATATAGATGTAATGGTTAAGGAATCTTGTAAAACATTAAAATATGGAAATTCACCCAATGTTTTGAACATGATTGTCATCCCTTTTTGACATTAAATAATTAATGTCTAGTTAGTATATGGGTGTATCAACATAATTGATATTGGGTCAAACAGACCATAAGATACAACACAATTAATTATTATTTATAGTTGTAATAATAATAGAATTAAGCTGTCCTCTAAAGAGATTAGATTTACATTGTAATGGTAGAGGTATTGTTAACCCTTTCAGTACCGGTGTCGTCCTATTAACATTATTCTGGCTACTATCAGGCGATTATATTAAGTTAAAAAGGGCCTCCAGAAAGTAACAGGCTTCGAACAATCTCGCTTAACCCTTTATAAGTTCACAGATCCTTCTTAAACTGCACAACATCGTCTACATAATAGTAAGAATAAAATTAGAAATACGTCTCCAGAACAGAAGGGGTTAAACACGCAGCGGAAATATTTCGGGTTTAATTATCGTCCTGGCCAACAATGAGAGTACCGGTATAGTTTTTGGTGTTCCGTGCAACACGTCATAAAACTAAGAGCACTAGTGATAATAAACGGTAGCATATATTTATGAAAAGTTATTTTGTTTCTAATTATCATTATATATTTTGTAGCTACTAGCTGTTTTCACCATTAATTTAGTGAACATTATTCTCAAGCCAACATTTCTCAATTCAAGCTAAATGCTAGAGTTGGTTACATATTATACAATACCCTTTTCTTTCTCCCACGTGAAATGAATGGATTTAGATAAATATACACACAATGTTCACGTGTTCGTATATAGTTTGTATGCAAAGACTGGCCAAACCTGTTGTATACCAGGACAAATAATACGTCTTCTCTTTGGGTTTTATTTACGGTACTTAGCCAACTACCTGTTAAATAAGGATTATCCTTAATATTTAGCTATAGAGAGCCCTCAGTCAAAGTGTTTGATGTTGTTTGACCATAGCCTATACTAAATTCCCTAGGCAGTGTATTTTACATATCTATATACCTATCTATTGCCGGACACCGTGATCCCCGATTCGTGAGCCACGAATGTATCGCCCCCCTGCACCTCTGTCCCCAGTCAATCGACCCCCTTTTTCCCATCTAGCACCGCTTTCACGTATATACTTCTTTCACATATGATTATCATAATAATATGATACAGTGCAGTTATTACTATTTTAAGTTATATATTATTTGTTGTTTACAAATTTCACACTTGCACTTCAAAATAGCACATAATTGGAAGTAATGTATCAACAATTACAACAGAAACAATGTGACCTTGTGTCACCATAATAACTAAGGGGGGTGATGGCGTGGGTGAAAACAAATATGTGTATGTGTATGAAATGGTAGTAAATGAAGGCATATAAAGGATCAAACACATTCTACAATTGTAAATTTATTTCCATTCATTTTGTCTATAATTATTATATTTATACATTTGAGAGCTTGTCCTGAATCACTTAAGTTACTTCACTCGTGGTTAATATAGATATATAAATAATATTTCTATGTTATCATAATTAAATAATTATTGTTTACATAGTAATACTTAACAGAATAATCTACTTGCATGCATCATGTTCCTTAACATGAAGTCTATATAACATAATCGTCCTAGTAAAGAGTCCAGCAGCCAGGGGACCGTCCGGTATTTACTCCTAGGGTGTCGGTGAACCTCCTCTGATTTAAATGAGATTTGGCATACGTTTAGAGGACTGTGAGAGCTAATGTTTGGTACCATCGGATTGAAAATTGGTTTTATAGGTTTTTATATATGTCAAAAATTAGGGTCAAAATTAGACAAAATTACACACTACAATAATTGATATATTACTCAAAAATCTAGTGTATTGTCTTTCTGTGTGTGTTCAATCAACTCACAAAAGGTGTTTCTACAATCTAGTCAACCATTTGTTGTATATCTCATCTAGTTTTATTTTTAGCCTATATATTTTTAGGTTGAAATCATTTCACTTGTTTTGCAACTTTGAAGATGTGCTGTGCATGAATGGGGGTGGCTAAAATAATTCCCCTTGACTACTTTATAGAGTTTTGTATGGGCTTTCCAATGGTATATGAATCATTACTGTATGACTAGTTGTTTTTCGATTATGAGTATTTCCAAGTTGGAATTTTTTGACATTTTCGTGTTGAGAAAAAGCCTCGCAAACTTCAAAAACTGTTTTCAGTCGAATAACTCTAGTCCTATTACAGGAAATGTAATTTTAATTATTTGTATTTACATTTTAGTCATTTATACATATATATTAGTCCTATTACATGAAATTAATTTGTAATGGTTCCTATATAAAAAAAAAATCATACATATACTGTATATTAGGCCCATATTCAGCCTGCGAAAGCTTTATATAAAGCTCGAAATAATGCACTTAGAAGCGATTTTCGGCATTCAACTTTTACAGACAGGTTGAGGGAATATATAGCCAGCCTTCTATGTATACACAAAAAAAAAAAAAAAAAAAATTTGGGTTAAAAAGGCGGACGGTCCCCTTCACGATCGATGACCTCCTGTACTCGACTAGGCATGGAAGAGACTAGGTTGTAGATGAGGTATTGTTTACCTCGGAACCCCTCCCAGACCCGTGTAGTGTGCTGCAGAAGCTGCTCCCGGGTCCGCTCCATCTCGGTTCCCCAGCTGTTGACCATGTTGCCCCACACAAACTCAATGGGATGTAATTCTTGCGCCTTACTTGGCTAGATCCCATCAGGATCGTTGATGCATTTTTTTGGCTATTATTAGGCCATTTTATTCTGCATAGGAAGAGTATATGGAAGTCTGAAGGTTATTTGGGATACTCTTTGCCCTTTTAATTCGTACAGGTCCTTCTTACACTGTATACAATCGTCTGAAGGGAGCCACAATAAACTGTCAAAATGCGTCATGAACCTCAATTAGTTAAAATGTTGCAAGGGAAGCCAAACAATATCCTCGTCCTTTCGGACAAGGTAATTCTCTCACTCAAAACCTTTTTGCTCCGTGTTCAACACTTATTACCTCGACCACACATTTACACATTTAAAAATGGCAGTGCCGGCATTTCTTTCCTTGCTTGTGTTTACTGTATAGCTACAGTACGTTATTTATGTGTTGCATGTGATATTTTATAGCTCTTAAGGTTCGGATATCACTTATATTATTTATCATTAGAATCACTAAAACTAGGAATTATCCTTATACTTCAACAATACACAAATCAACCCCTCATTTTCTCTCAGTATTTTCGGTGTGCCCTTTTCTTCTGATCTCACTTGGAATGACCATATTACCACCCTTCAGATCAGATGAAGAAGCCTTTACATCGGCACCCTTGCTAAAACAGCTTCCCAGAAGCTGGGTGTGCCCAACCACCTCCTGGGGTTCTTTACCCCTGCATAACTTCTTGCTTTGTACAGAGGCATAGTGTGTCAAAGTATTGAGTATTGTTCACATGTGTGTGTGAAGGATTCTCTCATACAGCACTTCTTGACAAAGTGGAAAAGCATGCCTTTCGTATCATTAACTGACGTCCACTCACCGAATCTTTGCAATCTTTCTCTTCATCGCAATGCTGCATCTCTCTCCGTATTCTACCGCTATTACTATAATCATTGTTCCACAGAGCTCTCTCAATGTATACCACCTCCTCTATGTAGAGTATGTGGCACCCATATTACAACATAATCCCACCCGTACTAGTGCAATTCTCCATCCCAATAGTAAAACAATATTCCCAAACTTTCTTTTATTCAACAGCTGAGCTCTGGAACTCTCTCCCTGAACCATCGTCCACTCATCTAATAACTTGAATTGCTTCAAACTCTGTGTGTCCAGGCATTTTGGGTCGAACATTCCATGATTTTGTCCCTGTCACTCTTTCAACTCTGGGGGAGGCACTCGTCACAGGTAGTTCTGCCTTTTGTTTCCCTCATTCACATAACACAAATCTAGTTTAACTGTTTAATTAATAAATATGGAACAATAAAGATAAGTATAATTAATTCAAATGATAATGTATTATAATGTATTATTTCTACAATGATATCCAAACCTTATGTGCTATGAAGTATTACATGGAACACATAAAAACATAGATATAATAAAGTAAGCACAACCAAGAGATGAAATCTCGTCACTGTCTATTTTATATAATTATGTAATAAGTAAAGCAACGCCTATGATTGGTTAACCCATAAACGCCGACTGTCCTCTATAGAGCCAGAGCATATAAAAAAAAAAAAAAATGGTATTCAAAACAAAGCAACTTGTGATTTTGTGAGATAATTCCCCTCCATTAATTGCTACCACTTCTCCATATGTGTCCGCTCCATTTAAAGGTTAAGTCCCATGGGCCGAGTCAGTCAGTCTTCACCTCTGGCTTACTTCTATGGTTTATAATTTCTTAATCTCGCCTGGGTTTACTTTGTAGTATATACGTTATTAATGTGTTTTATGTGGTATTATATGGCTCTTAAGATTGGGATAGCACTGCAGATTATTTATAATAATTATAATTACTAAAACATATCGAATTTAATGAATAAATAAGAAAGATATATATAATTGTTATGCCAGGGTTTTTACCGGGTTTAATTCAATTCAATTCAATTCAAAAAGTTTATTGTCATGAAAATTACAAAATTTGATACACATATATTCTACATCACATCAGTCAATTTTCATGACAATGAGGGCTGATACAATAGTATATTTGCCCTCTTTTTCATATTCCAAAATAATATACTGAGTATAAGTGCAGTGTTAGTTTTTTTTTTTTTTTTTTCTATGTGATTGAGGGAGGCAAAAGGCAAAACTGCTTATAGCGAGTGCCTCCCCCATAGTTGACAGAGTGACAGGGCCAAAATCAAGGGACGTTCGAGCCAAAATGCCTGGACACATGGAGTTTGAAGCAATTTAAGTCATAGGAAGAGGGAAAGACTGATTCTGGGAGAGAGTTCCAGAGCTCAGCTGTTGAGTAGAAGAAAGTTTGAGAGTAACGTTTCACTCTTGGGTTGGAGAGTTGCACAGAGTAGGGGTGGGATTGAGTTGCAAGACGGGTACCACGTGCCCTACGTAAAGGAGGTGGTATGCACTGGGATAGCTCTGAGGAACACTGATTATTATAGTAGCGATAGAATAGCGAGAGAGATGCAACATTGCGGCGGAGAAAGAGAGAGATTGCAGAGAGTTGGTGAGTGGACGGGAGTTAATGATACGAAAGGCCTTCCTTTCAACTTTGTCTAGGAGAGCGGTGTGAGAGGAACCTCCCCACACATGTGAACAATACTCAATACAAGGGTGCACTATGCCCCTGTACAGAGCAAGAAGCTGTGCAGGGCAAAAGAACCCCCTAATGTGGTTGAGCACACCCAGCTTCTGGGAGGCTGCCTTAGCAAGACTGGTAATATGGTCCTTCCAAATGAGAGCAGAAGAAAAAGACACCAAGAATATTGAGAGAAGATGAAGGGTTGATTTTTGTATTGTTGAAGAATAAGGGATAGTCCGCTGGGAGATCCTGACGGGTAGATAGATGGAGAAATTGGGTTTTGGAAGCATTAAAGTTAACAAGGTTTCCTCTGCCCCAATTGGAAATAGTATTTAGATCAGAATTTAAGAGTTGTATGGCTTCATTACGTTTGTCGTTGAGGGATTGCTGGCTGTGGCGTTCTGAAAAACTAATGGAGTAGTGTAAGGTTGAGTCGTCTGCGTATGAATGGATGGGAATTAAGGTACAGTTAAGGAGATAGGACAGAGCCCTGAGGAACACCGGAGTTTATAGGGTGAGGAAGTGAACAATGGCCGTCCACAACCGTGGCTATGGAACGGCCGGAAAGGAAAGTAATGTGAACAAACACGAAACTAGCAAGATGTATTATAAATGAATTACAACGCAATAATATTCCATTCCGTAATATGCCTTATCTAATAAAACATTTCACATATCATCACAGGTATTAGTTACAATACTTTAAATGTTACCTCAAACCCACCAGTATAATATTTTACACATTCGCAGGCATGCATACACCTCCACTTCACTCATTTAGTAAGTACTGCTTTAATTTACATTTATAAGTTACAAATGAACATTCATGATTAACCTTCTCTGATATGTTGTTCCATATATGTGCTCCCTTATATCTAAAGGTAGTATATACCATGGATGTCCTACCTCTTTCTATGCGTAATTGTCCTCTCTCTCTTGTGAAATATGCGTGAAACTCTTCATTTGTGTGAAATATATTGTGCAAACATGTAGGAACACTGCGCTTAATAAATGTATACATCATTTTAGACATACAATATAGGTAGACTTTTGAGAAAGGTAAAATATCAAATGTTTTAAATAATGGAGCTGTATGGTCCCTATACTTGGCAGATGCAATTATTCTTACTATCTTCTTTTGTGTTACTATTATAGTTTGAATATGACATTGACTAGCAGCTGCCCACACCTCCACACCATATGTAATGTAAGGATACACAAAACTATTATACAGTGTTATGAGTGTTGACCTATTTAGTACTTTTGTGTTACTATTATAGTTTGAATATGACATTGACTAGCAGCTGCCCACACCTCCACACCATATGTAATATAAGGATACACAAAACTATTATACAGTGTTATGAGTGTTGACCTATTTAGTACATTGACTAGCAGCTGCCCACACCTCCACACCATATGACTGTAATGTAAGGATACACAAAACTAGTATACAGTATACGGGAGTCAGAGGGATGATTGAGATAGTTTTCACCTCTTTGACTGCTAGAGGGCTTTTCAAAACTGAATAAAATCACCTAATGATAGCCTGACTAAACGGTCAAAACTCGTCATAGTTCTCAAAGACTTAACCCTTTGAAGATTGTGACGCATGTTGACAGTTTGTTCTGGCTATCATTACAGGATTATATATAGTTTAGGAAGGATCTGTGGCAATTATAAGGGTAAAGACTCTCCCAATTAACCCTCTCACTTCAATATACCCTGCCTAGTCTGAATAAAATCGTCTAATAATAGCGGGAAAACAGAAATAATGCGTACTGGATCTTGAATAGGTTAACATTGTTTACTAATTACGAGTGATAGGAAATATATACAAGTTATTAGAGGAAAACAAAACATTTTAATTGGATTTAATTACTGGAAATAATAGTGAAAGCATACAATTACGAATGGTATAAGCAAACAGGTACTGCAATACAATTTACAAACACAGTAATGATGATACTACTACAACTACTACTACTACTACTACTACAAATAATACTAATAATACTAATACTAATAATAATAATAATAATAATAATAATCATGATAATAATAATCATGATAATAATAATCATAATCTTAATAATAATAACAACAACAACAATAATAATAATAAAATAACTAACTGTTAAGGGGCACAGGGCCCTGGGAGGAGCTTCGGTGTCCCGGGCGTTTCCGCACCCTCCTCAGCCCCTCGCCTGGGAGCTGTTTCGGTCACCTGGACATTCTTTAGTGGTAAGGCTGGGAGGGTTCTGTGGGGGCGCTCGGTTATGGCCTTGGCCTTACTCGGGACCTAGGGACAGCCTGGGGATCAACAACAACAACAATAAAATAACTGTGGGTTAAAACAAAATAATATTTATAAAAATAAAAATAAAGAGTAATTTAAACAGACATGAACAAACAGGAAATGATATCTTTGAAAATGATGTCGATATTAAAAACCATGAGCATTAAAGACTAATCAAACGCCTACACTTAAAACCATGAGCATTAAAGACTAATCAAACGCCTACACTTAAAACCATGAGCATTAAAGACTAATCAAACACCTACACTTAAAACCATGAGCATTAAAGACTAATCAAACACTTTTTTTTTATTTTTTTTTTTAAGAGACAATGAACGGAGGAAGGAAAAACACAGATAAAACAAAAAGGTCCATGTGCCTAAAGGCATCCTCCATTCATAAAATGTTTGTAACAACTGGATTTAAACATTTGTAGATTGTAAGTTTGTGGAAAGCAATTCGAGGGAAGTGAATTCCAAAGAGTAGTAGCTCTGGGGATAAATGAATTCTGATATGCAGAAGTTCTGCATTGTGGAGGAGAAAGTGTAAATTCATGGGCGCTCTCAGCTGCCCTAGTTCTACGGGGAAAGATGTGGAGAGGCGGCACAATTGAAGCAAGTTCCTCGGAACAATTGCTGTGAAAATATCTGTAGAATAATGCAAGGGATGCAACGTTTTTTCGTATGGATAATGTAGGAAGGTCCTGTGTGATTGCAGGGTTATTGATTAATCTAATAGCTTTATTTTGAATTTTGTCCAACTGCCTCAATGCAACCACTCCACTTCCACCCCACAGAGGTGAACAGTAATCCATCTGAGAACGCACACTGACTTTTATATATTACGGCCAACTGCTCGTCAGTGAAGAATTCTCGAACTCTGTACAGGGGTCCCAGTTTTTTAGAGGCATTCTTAGCAATGCTTCTAACATAACCTACACTTAAAACCATGAGCATTAAAGACTAATCAAACGCCTACACTTAAAACCATGAGCATTAAAGACTAATCAAACACCTACACTTAAAACCATGAGCATTAAAGACTAATCAAACACCTACACTTAAAACCATGAGCATAAAAGACTAATCAAACGCCTACACTTAAAACCATGAGCATTAAAGACTAATCAAACACCTACACTTAAAACCATGAGCATTAAAGACTAATCATATGCCTACACTTAAAACCATGAGCATTAAAGACTAATCAAACACCTACACTTAAAACCATGAGCATTAAAGACTAATCAAACACCTACACTTAAAACCATGAGCATTAAAAACTAATCAAACATCTACACTTAAAACCATGAGCATTAAAGACTAATCAAACGCCTACACTTAAAACCATGAGCATTAAAGACTAATCAAACGCCTACACTTAAAACCATGAGCATTAAAGACTAATCAAACGTCTACACTTAAAACCATGAGCATTAAAGACTAATCAAACGCCTACACTTAAAACCATGAGCATTAAAGACTAATCAAACGCCTCTACTTAAAACCATGAGCATTAAAGACTAATCAAACGTCTACACTTAAAACCATGAGCATTAAAGACTAATCAAACGCCTACACTTAAAACCATGAGCATTAAAG
Source organism: Paralithodes platypus (assembly GCA_032716605.1). Taxonomy (NCBI): domain Eukaryota; kingdom Metazoa; phylum Arthropoda; class Malacostraca; order Decapoda; family Lithodidae; genus Paralithodes; species Paralithodes platypus. The sequence continues at coordinate 35,059,266 of CM064491.1, read as the reverse complement.
ACTAATCAAACACCTACACTTAAAACCATGAGCATTAAAGACTAATCAAACGCCTACACTTAAAACCATGAGCATTAAAGACTAATCAAACACCTACACTTAAAACCATGAGCATTAAAGACTAATCAAACGCCTACACTTAAAACCATGAGCATTAAAGACTAATCAAACGCCTACACTTAAAACCATGAGCATTAAAGACTAATCAAACACCTACACTTAAAACCATGAGCATTAAAGAATAATCAAACACCTACACTTAAAACCATGAGCATTAAAGACTAATCAAACACCTACACTTAAAACCATGAGCATTAAAGACTAATCAAACGTCTACACTTAAAACCATGAGCATTAAAGACTAATCAAATGCCTACACTTAAAACCATGAGCATTAAAGACTAATCAAACACCTACACTTAAAACCATGAGCATTAAAGACTAATCAAACGCCTACACTTAAAACCATGAGCATTAAAGACTAATCAAACACCTACACTTAAAACCATGAGCATTAAAGACTAATCAAACGCCTACACTAAAAACCATGAGCATTAAAGACTAATCAAACGCCTACACTTAAAACCATGAGCATTAAAGACTAATCAAACACCTACACTTAAAACCATGAGCATTAAAGACTAATCAAACGTCTACACTTAAAACCATGAGCATTAAAGACTAATCAAACGTCTACACTTAAGGGGGATGACGGATGAGCTGCTTTTTATGTCCCCTTCTCCTTCATACTTAACCCTATTAGTTTTGAGATTTTAGGACGTTTGCCCCATTAGTGTGTCGATTCTAAGACCTTTCACTCCATTTCTTTGTCAATATTAAGCCTTTTCGTACAATCTAGGTTTCGAATTGTTTCCTGGTGAGGGATAGCGAGCCTGAAATTTGAAGAGGAACCGGCCTTTGGCCGGGAAATTTTTCTAAAGAAAAGGTTTGATGGAGATCTAGCGAGGAAACTTAAACATAACGGAATAAATTAATTAATAGACCAAAACAAAAAAAATCCATATCCCCATAACCCCTTCACCACCAATACCCAATGTTCATCACATTTTGGTTACCATTAGACGATTTTCTTAAACTTAAAATCTACCTATACGACTCAAATGGGTAAATAGGATCTCAATAAACCCTCTTAGTAATATTAGTCCTTCTTAACCCCTTCAGTACCAGGGACGTCCTTTTCATCATATTCTGGCAATTATTAGATGATTTTATTCAGATTAGGAAGGCCCTCTAGCAATAATAAGGCTTCAGACTATCTCAATCAATCCTTTTAACTACCACAGATCCTTCTCTAAGCTGCATACTATCGTCTAATGTAGCTAGAAAATATATCACACGTCGCTGGTACTCAAAGGGTTAAACTTCATAAAATCATCTAATTTTAGCCAGAATCAAAGGTAAAACGGCATAATGGTGCTGAAGGGGTTAATATAATTGTACATGGCAAACTCTTCCTCTGGTGGTATTCCGTGGTATTTAAAATGGATAGTTTGAAGCCTATTGATTGCTACACGTCCTCCCTAAGCTGGATAAAATCGCCTAATAATATGCAAAGTATAATGAGAAGGACAACTCGGTATTAAAAGGGTTAAGCTGCACAAAATCGTGTAAATATTAGCTAGAATAAATGTTATAAGACGTCGCCGGTACAGAAGGGGTTAACAGGCTTCGAACTATCTCACTTAACCCTTTTTGCTGCCACGCATCCTTCTTAAGCTCCACAAAATCGTCTAAATATAACTAGAATAAAATGAAACAGACGTCGCCGGTACAGAAGGGGGTCAACATTGTCAGAATATTGAACACGACAAACACCACTGACCAATAGGCGGGTGTGGAGGACGAGGGCACAACTTCACTATTATATTATATTTTTTATCTACCGGTAACTTTGGATTTGGCATTAGCTTTCCTTGAATTTCTTACAGAGAGAGGGAGAGTGTGAGTGTGAGTGTGTGTGTGTGAGTGAATGAGTGTGTGTGTGTGTGTGTGTGTGATATGCACTAGTGTTCCTTGACATGTGTTATAATAGGGTACGACTTCCTATGCTCGATAATTAATTGGCTTCCACAATTCAACTCATAATCATAAGAAATGCGGCTACGATTCTAACATTCATTAATCGCCCATTTGTTTAAGGGTCTAAAATGTATTTGTCTTGAGCCCCCACCCTCCCCCTCCAAAAAATAAATAAATACATAAATAAATAAAATAAATCATAAAAATTGATATATAAATACATAAATAAACAAAACAATATATATATATACAGTATATATTATATATATATATATATATATATATATATATATATATATATATATATATATATATATATATATATATATATTATAATAACATTATTAATTGATAACCTTCCTTTTTTCCATTTATATGTGGTTGCCAAAATTCAGGTCGTGATTTCACTAATTATGGCGATGAACCATAATTGAATTCACCACACACTTTCATGTATTTCTCAGGCATGCAGGTTTAGCTCTAAATTATCGCAGGTTACTTTGTTTGTCAATGCCAAATTACCTATATCTCTAAAGGGAATCTCTAAAGAATCTCTAGAGGGGGGTCACCGGCTTTTTTTTATCCTTCTTTCTTTTTTTCTCTTTCCCTGGCTTGTATCCATTCGGCCCCATTCAGCCAACTGTTTTAAGACGTTTATCCATATCCAAGTTACGGTTTCTTCCTGGCGAGCGATAGCGAGCCAGCATTGTATGGAGATTTCCGGCTTCGCCGGAGAAATTTTTCTATCGAAAAAAATACAAATTTAGCTTGCTATCAAAACAAAACTATATATATGCTGGCTCGCTACCGCTCGCCAGGAAAATATTGACACCTGAATGGGGATAAACGTCTTAAAACAGTAGGCTGAATGGGGCCGAATGGATACAAGTCAAAGAAAGAGGGAGAGAAAGAGAAAACAAGCGAGGTGGGCTCCCTTAAAGTGCAGTAACAAATCAATTGACCACTTGCGAGTTTCGTTCTATAAGGCAGTTGGAGCAGTAGATATTGATATTCAGCAGTTATTATACGGTTGTAATACATTTATAAATACATAAAACCTATTCAACATACTAGTCAGACATTAGAAACCTGTATAATCATTGCATTTATATTTACCATCGATGTTTACAGCTCCAACTTCCTTATACCCTGAAACTCGCAAGTGGCCAATTATGTCGTATCCACAGTCGATCTCTTATCGCCAAGACCAAAACAAAATATATATATATATTATGAACAGTAAAATATTGACCATTGATAGGCCTTCATCTTCGGCGCAGGCAATAATGGCAAGCCGAATAAATAAAACCAATTCAAATCAAGAATCCCGTCAAAATTGAGCTACGAGTAACTATATACAGGTATGTTGATCGTAAAATGAAATGCTTTGCAGCCCTGTGTGAAGCAGTGTTAAACTCTGATCACAGTCTGAACCAAGCCTAGTCCTCAGTATCTTGTTGATAGTGAGACGGATAGGATCGTTGACCGGAACCTTTAAACTATCACCATTCTGCAGTTTAGACCGGAGTTGGTGAGTGTAAATTACTGTATGATAGTGTAGAAAATGTTAGAAATGTTAGTATAACTAAATAAGTTGGTCACCAATTATTTTGCAATATTTGAACACACATATGGATTTTATATGCTCTAAACATAATATGAACATGTGTTTTAAGCCTCGGCAAAACCTAATAAAAATATATGGTACTAAAATGGAATTTTGTTGAAACATGGTTGTCAATACCTTCCTATAGACGGCACCGATTCGTACACACGCCATTTTCACCTGTCTCCCGAGGTCTGTCCACCAGCTTTTTAGTCCACTCCACCTGCCCATCTCTGTCGATAGGTTGGGTTGTTTGGTTAGGTTAATATACTAGGTCTCAGAAACAAGATTCGTAGTTGCGGTAGTATTTACGGTATCTGGACACTTCGAGCGAATTCATATTCGAGCGGAGGCGCATTTAGGTTAGGTTAGGTTAGGTTAGGTTAATTAGATTGGATTGTGCATCCGCTCGATCAGGAATTCGCTCGAAGTTCCTCGCATTCGTATTTACAGATACGGCCGAATACCGGTAGGCTACTAAATGGGCGCCGGCCCAACCGCCATGTTGTATCCCACGTAGGCCTACTAGGTACTACGGACACATTGTAGGCGTTAGGTGTGGATTAGGCTTGTATTCAATGTACTAGGTCTATGTTACTGGATATTTATGATTTAAATAAGTGCTACGTTTTCGATAAATCTGGTTATATGGCTTTGCAATTAGGGAAATCATGAGCCGATTTCCGACATGTAGTTAGTCTTTTTCGATTCTCAAAATACGATCAAAGTTTTGCCAAAAATTGGCTCGGGTTTTCCAAAATTATGCTTTTTGGGGTTTGCAATTTAGGGAAACATGAGCCAAAATTCTAAATTAGGTTACTGTAATTTGTTTACTCTTAAAATTCGCAAAATCCGAGCCAAATTTTGCAAAAACTTGGCTCGGGTTTTCCAAAATTCGGGTTTTATGCCTTTGCAATTTCGGGAAACCTGAGCCAAATTTCTAAATTAAGTTACTGTCATTTTGTTGTCTACAAACTCGCAAAATCCGAGCCAGCTTTGGCCAAAACTTGGCTCGGGTTTTCGAAATATTGGGTTTTAGGCCTTAGAAATACCTTAAAACCCGAGCCAAGTTTTGCTAAATACGTTTTAATCGCCGTTTTACGCATTTAACCCCTCATTTTCCCTGTACTTCATAGTCCTCCCCACTATCGGGCGGCGTGTCTTAAGATCGTTGTATAATGGGGAAAACGGTTTCGCCGAGGGTTGCATTTATTTCCAAACACTATATATTGATGAAAACTAACAGGGAAAAATAAAAAAAGCCATGGGAAAATTGGAGTATAACTCCATTTATTGGTCACCAATTATTTTGACATATTTGAAGACAGATATGGAATCTATATGCTCTAAGCATCATAATAAAATTAGTTTCAACCCTCAGCAAAACCTATTAAAAAAACCGGTAACAACATGTCTACCTACCGTAAAACGGTTTTCAATACTCTCTTATAGACGGCGCGGCTTTCAGCGACGCCATTTTTTCGTGAACTGGAGAGCTCTACCCTTCAACTTTTGTAATACTTTCACGCCATCTGCCAATCCTCATTGGAAATACTGAGTTTCATTTCCTAACTCCTGCGCAATACGTCACGAAACACTTCTGGATTCTTATTGGGGTTTTTTTCTGACCACGTCATTAAACTCATAGATTCCGTCACGCATACAACCAGCAACCTATCAGGTGAGTTTATTGACCTTGATTACGTCATTGCACTGAACCAATCACAGATACACACCTTCATTTAAGTCTCTCCTCACTTTAGTCATGGACGCCACTTGTAATGGTTGTTCACCCCTCCCACATTCAGTGATTATTGACTCTACAAGGAACAATAGTGCAGCCCTTAAGGTTTTTACTGACCATGGTTGTTTGCCTACCTCTGTTTCCTGCAAACTCTGCTCAAACGAATGTTACTATTATAAACCGGCAGACCAGTGGCGATGCGGTCATTATTGGTTTTTAAATAAAACCACTACTCGTCGTAACTCCTCGTCGAAAACGTGGACGCATCTCTTCCCCACCTACTCCCTCCACATCTCAATAAGGTATGCAATTAGGCTTTCATACTTTCGCGGGTTTAAAAACGGCGAAAACAAAATTATTTGGTAGCGTTCAAGGAGAGTAGTGCCGCCTTATTTTGCATGTTTTTTTTTTTTTTTTTTTTTCAAGGAATACAGTGTTTTATTGTTGTTTATCATGGTTTGAGTGGAGGATTTGTATTAGTTTACCCATTACTCCAACAATCTTAAGATAACCCCCCCCCCCACTAGTGGGGAGGGCTATGAAGACAGGGAAAATGTGGGGTTAAAGACGTAAAAATGCGATAAGGAGGTATTAAAACAAAACTTGGCTCGGGTTTTCATGAATTTGAAAGACATATAACCCCAAAATGGAGAAACCCGAGCCAAGTTTTGACGAAAGTTGGCTCGGGTTTTCTGATGTTTCAGAATCCCAAAACACAGTAACCTAATTATGAAACTTGGCTCGGGTTTTCATGAATTTGTAAGCCATATAACCCCAAAATGGAAAAACCCGAGACAAGTTTTGACGAAAGTTGGCTCGGGTTTTCTGATGTTTCAGAGTCCCAAAACACAGTAACCTAATTATGAAAGTTGGCTCGGGTTTTCATGTATTTGAACGGCATAAAACCCCAAAATGGAAAAACCCGAGTCAACTTTTGACGCAAGTTGGCTCGGGTTTTCTGATGTTTGAGAGTCCCAACACACAGTAAGCTAATTATGAAAGTTGGCTGGGGTTTTCATGTATTTGAACCGCATAAAACTCTAAAATGGAAAAACTCGAGCCAATTTTTGGCGAAAGTTGGGTCGGGTTTTGCGATATTGCAAAGTCCAAAAACACAGTAGGCTCACCGAATGTTTAAACTTGGGGCAACAGTTGTGATATAGGGTGTATCACCTACCTCTGAACGGGTATATCATAGTGTTTACTATACCCCTTTAAAAGGACATTAGCCTAACCTAACAACCTTACCTAACCTATCCTAGTATTATGGGTGGGGGCTGCCGCCCCCACACCCCCGCTCCCACACACCCCTAAAAAGGGTATATCATAGTGTTTACTATACCCCTTTAAAAGGACATTAGCCTAACCTAACAACCTTACCTAACCTATCCTAGTATTATGGGTGGGGGCTGCTGCCCCCACACCCCCGGTCCCACACACCCCTAAAAAGGGTATATCATCGTGTTTACTATACCCCTTTAAAAGGACATTAGCCTAACCTAACAACCTTACCTAACCTATCCTAGTATTATGGGTGGGGGCTGCCACCCCCGCTCCCACACACCCCTAAAAAGGGTATATCATAGTGTTTACTATATCCCTTTAAAAGGACATTAGCCTAACCTAACAACCTTACCTAACCTATCCTAGTATTATAGGCGGGGGCTCCCGCCCCCACACCCCCACTCCCACACACCCCTAAAAAGGGTATATCATAGTGTTTACTATACCCCTTTAAAAGGACATTAGCCTAACCTAACAACCTTACCTAACCTATCCTAGTATTATGGGTGGGGGCTGCTGCCCCCACACCCCCGCCCCCACACACCCCTAATTAGCGCATACTGAGATAATAAGCATTTGTAAATAATACCGCAAGTACGAATCTTGTTTGTGAGACTAGTATTAACGTAATAAACAATCCAACCTAAGTATTTATTTTTTTTTAACTAAAAATGCTAAATAACGTAAGTACCAATCCCTTGTCATGAACGTAAACCCCAAACCCTAACCACTATTAGACAAAACAATATGAGTTTGTACCTTAATGTGTAGGAGGATAAAGTTTAGCCGCAAGGAGAAGAAAGTGGTGCAATCGTGTTGCTGGATCCGGAAAGGCCTTATGGAAAAGGAAGAGTGACAAGTACCCTTCAAAGTGTTCTTCCTTGCGTCCAAACCGTGGGACCTTTTCACAAACAGTCCTCCAGTTCCTCTCGACGTTTTGGGTATGAGATCCAGTGTCGGGGTCCACGAAATGTTGCGAGTGGTTTACCGTGGTGTGTGTATAGCCTTCCAGGGAAAGAGTGTTGTAGGAGGCCCAACAATCGGAGTGGATATGCATACCTGGCAAAATCCACTCCTTGATAATGTTAACTAATGTATCTTTTTTTCTATTTTCCACAGCCACCAGAAACACCTTTTTGGACCCTCTTTCAAAGGCCCCAAAAACCCACTGTCCCTCAATGACCCGTCCCCTATGATATTTCCTTTGTCCAAACTTTGCCTCATCAATTTCGACGTCTTTTCCTGGGCCCCCTAATTTGTCACAGTGGTCAATGCAATAATGAATAGTTACTTCACGGCAGAAGGAATACCAATCGACGAGTGTTTGTTTGGACACGCGGCACTCGAGGGCTACACGGTCATATGTCCCCAAATTAGCCGAGTAACAATAACAAATAAGAATGATTTAAAAAAACTCTAACTTGGCATTTTCAAAGAAGGTGCCGATCTTAGCCCCGACGTCAAACCTGCACCTGCCATTCCTCACGTGTTTCCCGTGAGGTACTCTGGTAACTTTATCACACTTCCATCTGTTGTTATCATTAACTTTTAAATCGGCACCACAACTGTCACACTTCACAGACCTTTTCACCAGATTGTGGGCCGCAAGAAACTCCCACAGATCGTCCCTGTTTTGTAAGGCTAGGTGTAGTTCACCAATATTCTTAGAGCAGCCTTCACACTCAAGAGCCATCTTTGTTCAACAAACCCGGGTCTGACAGTGTGTTCACCTGGTCGTGACGTATCAGCTGGTTCTGACGTATGATCAGCTGATGGTGTTCCAATAACACTACTTATGATTTCAGAATAGTGTATTATTGCTATATGTTCGTGACAATCTAGAGAGAAGTGTGGTATTATCGTGCATTATTAATATTGAGGTCTTGCAACAATATTGCAAGTGTTTATAGTCGCCTACAAAATATATACCGAACGTGTTGAAGCACAATATTGAGCCTGGTGAATTCGCGGCATTCGTAAGATATTAGGTTTTAAAAAGCCCGGACGGAGCCGGAGGACGGAGGTATTCGAAGGGGTTCGACGCAATGCTTGAACTGACCGAAATCAAGACAGCACAAGACGATGTTTACATTTTTGACTTAGATTTTCGGTGTATTTGTCTGTAAGTGAGTATTTGTTCAATGTGTCGATAACGAAAATCCTCCATGCGGACTATAATGAGAAAAATATGGCGAATCTTTTGGTGCCTATTTTCATTAATAAATTGTTTCTCATAAGGTGGCACTAGTGTCCTTGAATATTATCAATTATTTAAGCAAAACTTGGCTCGTGTTTTAAGGTATTTCCGTAATTGTTTAATCGAAGTTCTCTTTTTTTCTAGTTATTAAAAACGTATTCTATGGTGTATTATATGATATATAGAAGCAATAGAACTGTTCAAATGACCTGGGAAGTGTATATTAAACCAAATACAAAACTTTTAATAATGTGGTAAGAGATATGTGTTTGTTATCACTTTTCATCCCAAGACCAACGGGGGTCTGGGGGCAGCAGCCCCCAGGATGCCCAGGTTACCTTAGGTTAGGTTAGGTTAGGTTAGGTTAGGTTAGGTTAGGTTAGGTTAGGTTAATGACCAGCTATGTAAATACAGTAGTGAACATTTGGTTTAGTCTGTGCTCAAAAATCCATTTTCTTTAGCAGGCCATACACTAAACAATTACCCCCTTTTCACAGACAAATACACAAACAATCTGTCAAAGATGCAAATAGCGGGGGTGTGGGGGCGGCAGCCCCCACCCATAATACTAGGATAGGGTAGGTAAGGTTGTTAGGTTAGGCTAATGTCCTTTCAAAGGGTTATAGGCTTGTAAACACTATGATAGCTTAACATGAGCCAAAAATCGAAATTAGGTTAGTGTAATTTGTTTACTCTTAAAACTCGCAAAATCAGAGCCAACTTTTCCCAAAACTTGGCTCGGGTTTTCCAAAATTCGGGTTTAATGGGTTTGCAATTTCGGGAAACCTGAGCCAAATTTCTAAATGAGGTTACTGTCATTTTGTTGTCTACAAACTCGCAAAATCCGAGCCAGCTTTGGCCAAAACTTGGCTCGGGTTTTCGAAATATTGGGTTTTAGGCCTTTGAAATACCTTCAAACCCGAGCCAAGTTTTGCTTGAATACGTTTGTATCGCCGTTTTACGCATTTAATCCCTCATTTTCCCTGTACTTCATAGCCCTCCCCACTATCGGGCGGCGTGTCTTAAGATCGTTGTATAATGGGGAAAACGGTTTCGCCGAGGGTTCTAATTATTTCTAAACACTATATATTGATGAAAACTAACAGGGAAAAATAAAAAAATCCATGGGAAAATTGGTGACCAATAAATGGAGTTTTTCCAAAATTGGTGACCATCTTATTTAGTTTTTCCGAAATGTTTTGTTATTATATATATAGTGTTAGCTAATAGTAGTGTACCATTTATTTAATTTGAAATTAAAACATTATAAGTGGTATGAATCAGGTTTGACAAAGGCGTATTTTTTCATAGAAAATCAACTATTAGGAGTAGGGACCTTGTTCTTGTTTTAGTCTGTTTCTCATACAATGAGCTTTATGTATAACTATAATTCATAGCTCTAAAGTATTGTCAACAACAAAAGTCCGTTCCCCCAACCAGCCACTGAGTGAATCCGAAACACCTGGGGTTCGATAAACGAAGCATCTGAAACAAGTGCCATTTACACCCAATAAATACTTCATTTGTCGACCCCAAGGTGATTCGGATTCACACAGTGGCAGGTTCGGGGAACGAACTTTTGTCGTTGATAGTACTGTACCTAACAACAAAATACACACTAAATTATATACAAATATTATCGGGAATAATCGTTATATTATCGGGAATAATCGTTATATTATATTCATATAAAATGAACTATTGATGATAAACACATTCCGAAAAAGTGTGTTGTTTTATATATAAAAACCTATCAAAATTGTGATTTACAACGATTCTATGTTGGAACAACATAAACAAAATATAGTCGGCATGATTATTTAAGAGGACCTGCCCGTTCGACCCCATGCAGCCTACTATTTAAGAGGACCTGCCCGTTTGACCCCATGCAGCCTACTATTTTATGACTTTTAGCCTCATCCTTGTGTAGATTTACACCTGGCGAGCGGTAGCGAGCCAGAATATTTTGAATTATGTTTTAGACAGCTGACTTAATTTTGACATCTTAAGGTATAAAAATGTCTCTGAAGCCGGATTTCGCCATACAATAATGGCTCGCTATCGCTCGCCATGAAAATATCGATACCTTAATCGGGAGAAACGTCTTAAAATAGTAGGCTGAATGGAGTCGAATGGATAAAACCCAGAGATAAAAAGCAGGTCGATCCCCTTAATTTTGTTGTGGGGTTTTGCTACTGTAATACTGTAGATCAGCCTTTCCTCTTCTATTGAGGTTTATATTGCTGGAAAAGTATTTCTTGTTGTTCAACTTTGATGTAGAATTAATATTTTGGTTACTCCTCGATATTCTTGATTCCCCAAGTATCAATTTGTATTCTATTCATATATAAACAACTTTATCAAATCATTCTGATGACGCGTATGGAGTGAGCGTAAATGTTTTATTTCTTTATATACAATTGTTGATAATCTTCAAGGACGCTACATCCGCCTTATTAGAAACTATTTATTAGGGAAAATAGGCACCAACAGATTCGCCATATTTTTCTCCATATAGTCCGCATGGAGGATTATCGTTATCAACAAATTGAAAACTACCCACTTCACAGACAAATACACCAAAAAATCTAAGTCAAAGCGGGGGTGTGGGGATGGCAGCCCCCACCTATAATACTAGGATAGGTTAGGTAAGGTTGTTACGTTATGCTAATGTCCTTTCAAAGGGGTATAGGCTAGTAAACACTAGGATAGCCTATACCCGGTCAGAGGTAAGAAGAAGAAGAAGAAGAAGAGTCTTATAATATTAGGATAGGTTAGGTAAGGTTGTTAGGTTAGGCTAATGTCTTTTCAAATCACTATCGGGGGCGTGTCTCAACATCGATCAATAGGCCTAATGGGGAAAATAAGTTTTCCCGAGATTTCTAATTAATTACAAACACTATATATGCTCCTTGAATGCTACCCAATTGTTTATATTAATCGGCATATAACTAAATTATGATGGTGTAAACTCAGAAGACCATAAGCATAAACGGTTCAATGTTATTTTAATACCACGAATTTTGTTGATATATTTGAAGATAAATATTGAATCTATATGCTCTAAAGATCATAAGAAAATTTGTTTTAACCCTCGGCAAAACTTAATAAAAAAGTATGGCACTAAAATGTCTTTTTCGTAACAAGGTTGTCAATACGGTACTTCCAGTTATTGATAGCTCTAAAGATTATATGAAAATGTGTTAAATCCTTGGAAAAACCTAAGGTAAGATTAGGAGTAGTGGGCGTACCACTACCAACATACAGCATAACTCATCTATAAAACATTAACCTAACCAAACAACCTAACCTAACCTAACCTAACCTGACCTAGTATTCATGTAGTACTAGGTGGTAAACCTGACTTTTTGGACCAACAGCGATTTCAGTAAGTTTTATTTTGTTTTTTGTAATTTTTCCTTCAGATATAGTGTTGTTTTATACTGAAGAGGAGCGGAAATGAGTATTTACCCATTATCCAACAATCTAAAAACACACCCCCCACTAGTGGGGAGGGCTATGAAGTTCAAGGAAAATGAGGGGTTAAAAGGGTAAAAATACAATAATAGAGCGCTTTGTATCAAAACTTGGCTCGGGTTTTCTCAAATTGCAAACCCATACAACCCAATTTTGTGAATACCCGAGCAAACTTTTGACGAAAGCTGGCTCGGATTTCACGGGGTGGAGTGAGTAGCCTAATAGTTCATGTTATAAAAATAGTCAACTTTGGGAAGACATTAGCCTAACCCAACAACCTTACCTAACCTATCCTAGTATTATGGGTGGGGGCTGCCGCCCCCACACCCCCGCTGGTTGGGTTAGATTTTTTTTTTTTTTTTTTTTTTGTATGTGCTATTAGCCTAACCCTAACCTAACTTAACCTAGTATATGGGTGGGGGCTGCCGCCCCCACAACCCCGCTAGTTGGGTACTGGCTGAAAAACCTATTGTTTTACAGTAGCCTAGGCCTATACATGTATTTTAGCGTTTTTGTTTTTTCTCCCTTATAATACATTTCAGCTCTTAATGCCATATATAGCAATGATGTATATGTTCTAACGGACCTATTAGGCCTAAACAGATCGATGAGCTAACTGTCGGTCCAAAACATCAGTATAACCTACTAGGTTAGGTTAGGTTAATGTTTTATAGATGATTTATGCTGTATGTCGGTAGTGGTACGCCCACTACTCCTAATCTTACCAAACCTAATATAAAAGTATGGTACTAAAATTTAATTTTCGTAACAAGGTTGTCAATACGGTACTTTCCCGTTATCAATGTACAGTCCCGGACAGATCAAACAGCAACACCCCGTCCACCAGCTGTGTGGTGTGGGGCTCTGCGGATTTGGTAACACTGGCAGGAGGTGGGAGGGATGTGGGTGGATGATTTTTATTTATTTGTTTTACTAAGGGATTAGTACTCAACCAGCGGGGGTGTGGGGGCAGCAGCCCCCACCCATAATACTATATTAGGTTAGGTAAGGTTGTTAGGTTAGGCTACTGTCTTTTCAAATTACTATCGGGAGCGTGTCTCAACATCGATCAATAGGCCTAATGGGGAAAATAAGTTTTCCCGAGATTTCTAATTAATTACTATCACTATATATTGATGCAAATGAACAATTTATTTTATAAAAAACACTCGGAAAATTCGTGGTATTAAAATAAAAAAAATCCGCATGAACATTAGGCGTTCCCTGATATATTTAATGCCTTCCCCACCTATCGGGGTCAATATTGTAGTGGCAAGTGAAGGTAATAATTATTAGGGACACATGAAAACAGGAAACCATTTTATTTTTTATTTTTTTTAAGAGACTATGAACGGAGGAAGGAAAAACACAGATAAAACAAAAAGGTCCATGTACCTAAAGGCATCCTCCATTCATAAAATGTTTGTAACAACTGGATTTAAACATTTGTAGATTGTAAGTTTGTGGAAAGAAATTCGAGGGAAGTGAATTCCAAAGAGTATTAGCTCTGGGGATAAATGAATTATGATAAGCAGAAATTCTGCATTGTGGAGGAGAAAGTGTAAATTCATGGGCGCTCTCAGCTGCCCTAGTTCTACGGGGAAAGATGTGAAGAGGCGGCACAATTGAAGCAAGTTCCTCGGAACAATTGCTGTGAAAATATCTGTAGAATAATGCAAGGGATGCAACGTTTCTTCGTATGGATAATGTAGGAAGGTCCTGTGTGATTGCAGGGTTATTGATTAATCTAATAGCTTTATTTTGAATTTTGTCCAACTGCCTCAATGCAACTACTCCACTTCCACCCCACAGAGGTGAAACAGTAATCCATCTGAGAACGCACATGACTTTTATATATTACGGCCAACTGCTCGTCAGTGAAGAATTCTCGAACTCTGTACAGGAGTCCCAGTTTTTTAGAGGCATTCTTAGCAATGCTTCTAACATAATGTGTCCAGCTCAAGTTAGTAGTTAATGTTACACCGAGAATGTCAATACTAGGGGAAGTGGGAATATTTACATCATTAAAAAATATATGGGAATCAGTGAGATTCTGTCGGTTAGAAAATGTAATGTACTTGGTTTTCTGTGCAATAAAGGAAACTAGATTCTTTTGTCCCCATTCATTAATTCTAGAAAGGTCCTGGTTCAGAGAAATTGCAGTGTTTATTTTTGAATTTATAAGAACGGGTTGGGTGAAAGAATTGGTAAATGTGAAGGAACTGTGGAGTGTTGAGTCATCTGCGTAGGAATGTATTGGATTATGAGTGGTAGATATGAGATCATTTATATGAATGAGGAACAGAGTTGGGGCCAAAACTGATCCCTGGGGAACACCAGCATTTATTGAGTGAAATTGAGAATAAAGGCCATCTACCATTACACGTATTTTTCTGTTATGAAGATAAGAAGAAATTAGTGGAACTAATGATGCAAGGCCGTAGTGTGACATCTTCGACAATAAGGATTGATGGCAGACTCTATCAAATGCCTTTGATATATCCAGTGCTATTGTATGTGTTTCACCACATTGGTCTGTAGCTTGGTTGATTTGATGCGTAAGAAGGCAAAGAATTATAATATTGAAGGGGAGTGGAACAAAAGTCTATTCGCTGTAAGTAGGCGATAAATCATGACCTCTAACCTCTGTAACTCAAAAAAATGACTTGAGTAATTGAGCTAATATTTCTACCGTGTTTGAGAGGTAAGTCAAGGAATACAGTAGATGTGGAAATTTACAGCTAACCTACTCTAGCCTTTTTTGAGTTCCAGAGAATAGAGGTCATGATTATTTGTTCTCGTCTACTTACAGCGAATACATTTATAGCGATCATGCCGTGAGCAGTAGTGGAAAATATTTACCCTAAAACTTGAGTGAGATGGTTAGGCTTGAAAGGGCCGGTCTCCTGCGACTATATGGTCTTTTTTACCGCTCTGGAAGGTATATTTTACCTCACAGTTCTGGGTGTGGTGTCCCGAGTTCGAATCCCGGAAGGACCATATGCTTTCATTAATTTAATCAAGTGCATTGGGGTTTGTAATGGCTAATTAATGTTAAGAACAGATTGTTCCTTAATATCCTGTTACTGAAGATCTCCGTAAAATCGAATTTTGGCAACTCCGCACGCATTTTCCCAACCTCCCTCCCTCACTCCACCTCCTACCTTCCACCCTACCTTTCCTCCCACCTTCCCAACCTCTCTCCCTCACTCCACCTACCTTCCACCTCACCTTTCCTCCCTCCCTTCCACCTCCTCCTACCTTCCACCCCACCTTTCCTCCCTCCCTCCACCTCCCCAATCCCCTTCCCTCAATCCACCTACCTTCCACCCCTCCTTTCCTACCCCCTCTCCCATCCCCAACACCCCTCCCTCATTCCACCTCCTACCTTCCAACCCACCTTTCCTCCCTCACTCTACCTCTTACTTTACACCCTACCTCTCCTCCCTCACTCCACCCCACCTTTCCTCCCCAACCCTCTTCCCTCACTCCACCTCCTATCTTCCACCCCACCTTTCCTCCCTCCCTCCACCTCCTCAATCCCCCTCCCTCACTCCACCTACCTTACACCCCACCTTTCCTCCCTCCCTTCCACCTCCCCAGCTCCCCTCCCTCACTCCACCTCCTACCTTCCACCCAACCTTTCCTCCCTCCCTCCACCTATCCAATCGCTCTCCCTCACTCCACCTCCTACCTTCCACCCCACCTTTCCTCCCCCCTCCCACCTCCCTCATTCCACCTCCTACCTTCCACCCCACCTTTCCTCCCTCCCTTCCACTGTTCGACTCATGGTAGCTCACGGTTATGAAGTAGGTGTTGTGAAGCATTTAAACCACTTGCTTGCATCAAGTCAGGTTATGTGAAGGTATTGAGGGATAAGCCTTTACAACAGCACCTCCTAGCTCTATTTTCTACTTTTCCTATTTTCTGAAGAGTAGAGAAGGGAGAAGGGAGAGAGAGGAAGCTGTTGGAGTTGCTTTGCCATGTGTGTTATTAGTCTGTTCATACCATTATATTGAATATCTTACCCGTATATCAATACACTAGAGAAAGGCTCTTACAAACTTTACCTGGTTCGGGAGGTGTGTGCGGCATTGTAATAATACGATTTTACTGAGATTTTCAGAATAGAATATGTGCGGTCAAATGTAGGTAAAAGCATAAAATAAGGTTACACCAAATCGAATCTTTGAACCTTTAAGAGGGGATGGGTCGTTTTATTTCTTAAGAGGGGATGGGTCGTTTTATTTCTTAAGAGGGGATGGGTCGTTTTAAGGGGGGATGGGTCGTTTTAAGGGGGGATGGGGCGTTTTTCTGGTCCCCCCTTTTTCCTCATGTTTATTCACATTGGTTTTCAGATTCTATGAAGTTCGGTCCATTAGTTTAGCGATTTTAAGTCCTTTGACCCCATTTCTTTGTCAATATTAAGACCTTTCCTGCCATTTAGGGGTCGAATTTTTCCTGGCGAGCGATAGCAAGCCTGTGATTTAAGAGGACCGGGACATTTTCTTATCGAAAATTTTACAAATTTATCTTGGAGGGTCTTAGTGTTTTTTTTTTAAATCTTGATGGAGGTCTAGGGAAGAAACTAACAAAATAATAAAACAAATATATATATAATTATAAGCAATAAATACGCTCATCCCCCCTTAACCACTTGTTTTCATTTTATTATAGTATTTTGATATCTTACCCGTATATCATTACATTAATAACGGCCCTCGCAAAGTTTACCCGGTTGGAGAGGTTGGTGCAGCGTAGCCAAAAATACGATTATACCGAGATCTTCAGGAACAGATTATGTGCGGTAAACAGTAGCCTACTATCAACGACACAAGTTCGTTCCCCCAACCTGCCACTGTGTGAATCCGAATCACCTGGGGGTCGACAAACCAAGCATTTATAGGTTGTAAACAACACTTCTTTGTTATGCTTCGTTATTTCGTTCGTTTGTCGACCACCAGGTGTTTCGGATTCACTCAGTGGCTGCTTGGGGGAACGAACTTTATCAAGGGACTGAGGTTCTCGAAAAGGGGTTCCAGTCCTGACGTTATTCTTCACTCACAGTGTGCTGGCTTAATAATCCAGAAGGGTTGATAGCCTCTGAAGTCCTATTTTAACTAAGTAGAACTTGCTCGTTGATAGTAAACTCAACGACATAAATCCGGGCCCAAGTCTTCGAAGCCATCCCGAACAGAATCAACACTTGTCCTTAATTGTTTACCTAATGTTTACATTTCGAAGGTTCATTTTGTAGTTATTTAGTTAGTTAGTTAGTTAAAAAATACTTCAGAGGCTACCAACCCTTCTAGATTATTTAGCCAGCACACTGTAAGTCAACAATAACGTCAGAAATGGAGCCCTTTTCGAGAACTCCAGTCTATTGGTCATTTTGCAGTTCGAGAGTTCATAATTATAGTCCCTGGGTTTCTGTCGTTGAGTGTACGTCGTCTGTGGCAGCTAAGGTATTAACCACTTAGGATATGACAAGGGATTGTGTATGTTCAGCCTCAATGAGTTTCGACTCCAATTAAACGTATTATTATTATTATTATTATTATTTTCATAAATATTGTTATTATTATACAACACAGTAAGAAGACGAGAGAGAGAGAGAGAGAGAGAGAGAGAGAGAGAGAGAGAGAGAGAGAGAGACAGAGAGAGAGAGAGAGAGTTATATGAGAATCAGAGTTGGGGACGATCTTTAAATGAAAATTAAAGTCCCCGAGGAAGTGAGGCCCCTCCTGGAAGGCGAATGATTAGGAAATTATCAGTTAAGAGGAAAGGGAAGGAGAGGAGAGGGAGAACGGGGGGGGGGGGTGGAAGGGGAGGAAGGAGAGAGGGAGGGAGGGAAAAAGGTAGAGGAAGGAAAGAGAGGGAGGGAGGGAAGAAGGTGGAAGGTGGAGGGAGGGGGAGAAGGTGGAGGGTGGTGGAAGGAAAGAGAGAGGGAAGAAGGTGGAAGGGGGAGGGAGGGAGAGAAGGTGGAGGGTGGAGGAAGGAGAAAGGGAGGGAGCGATATAATAAGGTGGAGTAAGGAAAGAGGGAGGGAGGGAAGAAGGTGGAAGGTGGAGTAACGAGGGAGGGAAGAAGGTGGGAGGTGAAGGAGGGAGAGAGAGGGAAGAAGGTGGGAGGTGGAGTAAGGAGAGAGGGAGGGAGGGAAGAAGGTGGGAGGTGAAGGAGGGAGAGTGAGGGAGGAAGGTGGGAGGTGGAGTAAGGAGAGAGGGAGGGAGGGAAGAATGTGGGAGGTGAAGGAGGGAGAGAGAGGGAGGAAGGTGGGAGGTGGAGGAAGGAGAGAGGGAGGGAGGGAAGAAGGTGGGAGGTGAAGGAGGGAAAAAGGGAGGGAAAAAAGTAGAAGGTGGGAGGTGGAAGAGGGAGAGAGAGGGAGAGAAGAAGATGGAAGGTGGAGGAAGGAAAGAGGAAAAGGAAGGGAAGGAAACCAGGTGAGCCAAGTAGAACGTGTGTCGACCACTAAACAACACACTTTTTATTTTACGGAGATTGAGCAGTTTTTACACTGACTATAGTCTGTTAACCTTTACTATATATTATATATATATATATATATATATATATATATATATACATATATATATATACTCAGGCACATACCCACTTGCTTGGGGCGGTTGACTCGTGACAGAGCCCGAACAACAATTAAAGTTCCAATTCTTAGCGTCCGGGACCAGTTTCGCGTTCCATCGCCCGTTTCTCTCTCGTCGAGTAGGAGAATTATACAAGGGAAGCAGGAATCCTAGTTCCCTGCCCCCAGAAGGAAAAGTAGGACAGTAAAAGAGAAAGGCAGACACAGCTAAGGTTGGGTAGAGGATGCCAAACCTCACTCTGGATACGACCAGCCCTCACCCTTTCTGTACCGGTGTCATTCTTTTAACTGTATTGTGGCTACTATAATACGATATTATTGAGCTTAGTAAGGGCCACCAGCAATTAACAGGATTCGAACTAGCTCACTTTACCTCCTTTTTTACTACCACAGATCCTTCTTGAACGGGACAAAATTGTCTAAATATAGCAAGAATTAAATAGATATAACGTCGCCGGTACAGAAGGGGTTAAAACAAAAATAAACAAAACACGGATTGTAGGTCCCTTAACCCTTATACCCCATTATTGACATGATTGTGGTGATATTCATAATCACATTGAATGCAAATACACAGTATTGTTTTATTTTGTTCAAGTAATTTCGTACATTATTGCATTGTTGATAGGAGCGATATCGCCACGATCGTGGCGCTGTTCACAATCACCTGGACAAAGTTTTATTTTTCACCAAATTTCGCAAATTTGTACTACATTTCAAATACTCAATATTTGTTTGTACGGGGTATAAGTGCTAAACGAATTAATCTACCAGTATCTCGAGGCATCATACTTGTGAACCTCGATCAGGCAAGATTACGTTTGGTTACCAATAAATAGCTTTGACGTTGGAAAACGGTATTCAAGAGACTGGAGTTCTCGAAAAGGGGTTCCAGTCCTGATGCTATTCTGACTTGGTGTGTTATTTATATACTGCTGGGCTGTAATGAACTATAATAGGGTCTGGGAGAGAGCGGCACACATCCTCCTTCTTTGGACTCTTTTACTCAAGGGGTAGTCAGTACGGGGTTAGCCATAGAAATTATATTGTTGCCAAATCCATATTTATTTCATCCTAACCAATATTATATGCACTGATTCATGCAGTGTAAGAAAGAGGAGGCAAATAAGTTAATAACAAATTAATACATATAGGTCAGGTCAGGTAAAGGTATTGAGGAATAAGCCTTTACAACAGCACCTCGTAGCTACTTTCTACTTTTCCTATTTTCTGAATAGTGTAGAGAGGGGAGAAGTGTTGGAGGGAGAGGAAGCTGTTGGAGTGGGTTTTTTTTATGTGTGTTATTAGTGTGTATACGTCAATCGAGGTGTCCCCCGACTGGGATGTATGATAATCATTAGGTAAGCGCTTCGCCCCTGAAAGCGCTGGGCCTTGGGAACTGGCCCTTTGAGCCTTGCCTTTAATCCGGCCGAGCCTTCCCTTACCACCATCAGCAACAGACACTGACAGACTCATTCAGCCTCCATGGCCATTGGAATGTTTTTGTTTAATACAGATTCATTAATATTAATAACTTTCCCTGACCGTGCTTAGTATTTATGAATTCATGCAAACAGGTTGGCTGTGTTAGGATGACAGATGACTGACTTACATCAGACGACTTCCAGTGTAGAGACCATAGGACATTATACAGTACTTGAAGCAGCTGTACAGTTGTTGTTGTTGTTGTTGTTCCCCAAGCTGCCTGGCCGAACAGCCCCAAGGCCCCGAGCAAGGCCAAGGCCATAACCGAGCACCCCCACAGAACCTTCCCTGCCGACCACAATAAAGCCTGGGTGACCGAAGCCACTCCATGGCGGGGAGCTGAGGAGGGTGCAGAACCGCCTGGGAAACCAAAGCCCCACCCAGGGCCCTTTGCTCCTCAGCAATTATGAAGAGAAAGTTGAGGGGCAAAGGAAAAATGTGACGCTTTGGCTTCCAATCTTGGTAGATTGGGAAGATCCACGGAAGAGACTTGAGATATAGAAAATATATAAGTAAACGGAACAGTCAGAGTAAGCTATGGGTTTGGCAGAGATCGCTCAGTTCTCACTCTGATAGACCAGCCCATCACCAAGCTGTACAGTTATCAGCATATACTGTATAAGGTTCCATCACTTACAATATCTTAACCTTTAACCCTTCTGTACCGGCGACGTCTTGTTCATTTTATTGTAGCTATATATGTGTTTGTTCGTTGTTCTGTCTTGTGTTTTGTTTTTTCCCTGTTCTTGCTCTGTCTTGAGTCGGCCACCCCCAAGAAAATAACAACAAAAACAAAATAAAATAGAGTAAAATAGAAAATAAAAATATAAATAGGAAAAGTGTGGATTGGGCCTGAGCATATACATACATACATACATACACTATTTAAAAGATTGTGTGCAGCTAAAGAAAATTTTGTGATAGTGAAAACGGCTGAGTGCTATGGTTCGAAGCTTCTTAATTGCTAGATCATTCTATTTCTAATCTGACTAAAATCGTCTATTAGTTGCCAGAATAAACTTAAAAGGACGGCACGGTACTAAAAGGTTTAAAGCCAAGTTCTGAATCATCTGGGCTATAATAATGTAGTGTATTGTCTCGTTTGTGTTCGATACTGTTTCAGATCAGTGCGTAGTGAGTTATGATACTGACTAAACCCCCCCCCCCTCCCTCGTTCCTCTTGTTTAGCCCCATTGTCTTTGAGATTTTAAGAGTTTGACCCCATTAGTTTGGCGATTTCAAGACCTTTCGCCCCATTTCTTTGTCAATATTAAGACTTTTCGTGTTATTTAAGTGTCAATGTTTTCCTGGCGAGCGACAGCTAGCCTGCATTTTAAGACTTTAAGGCTTTCGGCCGTTCAGTACAGGTGACGTCCTTTTCATCATATGCTGGTAACTATAATATAACTTTAATCAGCTTAGGAAGGACGTGTACCAATGAATAGGTTACATGCTATCTCAATTAATCATTTTAGCTACCATATATCCTTCCTAAGTTTAGCTACCATATATCCTTCCTAAGTTTCATTTTAGCTACCATATATCCTTCCTAAGTTTCATTTTAGCTACCATATATCCTTCCTAAGTTTCATTTTAGCTACCATATATCCTTCCTAAGTTTAGCTACCATATATCCTTCCTAAGTTTCATTTTAGCTACCATATATCCTTCCTAAGTTTCATTTTAGCTACCATATATCCTTCCTAAGTATAGCTACCATATATCCTTCCTAAGTTTCATTTTAGCTACCATATATCCTTCCTAAGTTTAGCTACCATATATCCTTCCTAAGTTTCATTTTAGCTACCATATATCCTTCCTAAGTTTAGCTACCATATATCCTTCCTAAGTTTAGCTACCATATATCCTTCCTAAGTTTAGCTACCATATATCCTTCCTAAGTTTCATTTTAGCTACCATATATCCTTCCTAAGTTTCATTTTAGCTACCATATATCCTTCCTAAGTTTAGCTACCATATATCCTTCCTAAGTTTCATTTTAGCTACCATATATCCTTCCTAAGTTTCATTTTAGCTACCATATATCCTTCCTAAGTTTCATTTTAGCTACCATATATCCTTCCTAAGTTTAGCTACCATATATCCTTCCTAAGTTTCATTTTAGCTACCATATATCCTTCCTAAGTTTCATTTTAGCTACCATATATCCTTCCTAAGTTTAGCTACCATATATCCTTCCTAAGTTTAGCTACCATATATCCTTCCTAAGTTTAGCTACCATATATCCTTCCTAAGTTTCATTTTAGCTACCATATATCCTTCCTAAGTTTCATTTTAGCTACCATATATCCTTCCTAAGTTTAGCTACCATATATCCTTCCTAAGTTTCATTTTAGCTACCATATATCCTTCCTAAGTTTAGCTACCATATATCCTTCCTAAGTTTAGCTACCATATATCCTTCCTAAGTTTAGCTACCATATATCCTTCCTAAGTTTAGCTACCATATATCCTTACTAAGTTTCATTTTAGCTACCATATATCCTTCCTAAGTTTCATTTTAGCTACCATATATCCTTCCTAAGTATAGCTACCATATATCCTTCCTAAGTTTAGCTACCATATATCCTTCCTAAGTTTAGCTACCATATATCCTTCCTAAGTTTAGCTACCATATATCCTTCCTAAGTTTCATTTTAGCTACCATATATCCTTCCTAAGTTTCATTTTAGCTACCATATATCCTTCCTAAGTTTAGCTACCATATATCCTTCCTAGCTACCATATATCCTTCCTAAGTTTCATTTTAGCTACCATATATCCTTCCTAAGTTTAGCTACCATATATCCTTCCTAAGTTTAGCTACCATATATCCTTCCTAAGTTTAGCTACCATATATCCTTCCTAAGTTTCATTTTAGCTACCATATATATCCTTCCTAAGTTTCATTTTAGCTACCATATATCCTTCCTAAGTTTAGCTACCATATATCCTTCCTAAGTTTCATTTTAGCTACCATATATCCTTCCTAAGTTTAGCTACCATATATCCTTCCTAAGTTTAGCTACCATATATCCTTCCTAAGTTTAGCTACCATATATCCTTCCTAAGTTTAGCTACCATATATCCTTACTAAGTTTCATTTTAGCTACCATATATCCTTCCTAAGTTTCATTTTTCATTTTAGCTACCATATATCCTTCCTAAGTTTAGCTACCATATATCCTTCCTAAGTTTCATTTTAGCTACCATATATCCTTCCTAAGTTTAGCTACCATATATCCTTCCTAAGTTTAGCTACCATATATCCTTCCTAAGTTTAGCTACCATATATCCTCCCTAAGTTTAGCTACCATATATCCTTCCTAAGTTTCATTTTAGCTACCATATATCCTTCCTAAGTTTCATTTTAGCTACCATATATCCTTCCTAAGTTTAGCTACCATATATCCTTCCTAAGTTTAGCTACCATATATCCTTCCTAAGTTTAGCTACCATATATCCTTCCTAAGTTTAGCTACCATATATCCTTCCTAAGTTTCATTTTAGCTACCATATATCCTTCCTAAGTTTCATTTTAGCTACCATATATCCTTCCTAAGTTTAGCTACCATATATCCTTCCTAAGTTTAGCTACCATATATCCTTCCTAAGTTTAGCTACCATATATCCTTCCTAAGTTTCATTTTAGCTACCATATATCCTTCCTAAGTTTCATTTTAGCTACCATATATCCTTCCTAAGTTTCATTTTAGCTACCATATATCCTTCCTAAGTTTAGCTACCATATATCCTTCCTAAGTTTAGCTACCATATATCCTTCCTAAGTTTAGCTACCATATATCCTTCCTAAGTTTCATTTTAGCTACCATATATCCTTCCTAAGTTTCATTTTAGCTACCATATATCCTTCCTAAGTTTAGCTACCATATATCCTTCCTAAGTTTAGCTACCATATATCCTTCCTAAGTTTAGCTACCATATATCCTTCCTAAGTTTCATTTTAGCTACCATATATCCTTCCTAAGTTTCATTTTAGCTACCATATATCCTTCCTAAGTTTCATTTTAGCTACCATATATCCTTCCTAAGTTTAGCTACCATATATCCTTCCTAAGTTTAGCTACCATATATCCTTCCTAAGTTTAGCTACCATATATCCTTCCTAAGTTTAGCTACCATATATCCTTCCTAAGTTTAGCTACCATATATCCTTCCTAAGTTTAGCTACCATATATCCTTCCTAAGTTTAGCTACCATATATCCTTCCTAAGTTTAGCTACCATATATCCTTCCTAAGTTTCATTTTAGCTACCATATATCCTTCCTAAGTTTAGCTACCATATATCCTTCCTAAGTTTCATTTTAGCTACCATATATCCTTCCTAAGTTTAGCTACCATATATCCTTCCTAAGTTTCATTTTAGCTACCATATATCCTTCCTAAGTTTAGCTACCATATATCCTTCCTAAGTTTCATTTTAGCTACCATATATCCTTCCTAAGTTTAGCTACCATATATCCTTCCTAAGTTTCATTTTAGCTACCATATATCCTTCCTAAGTTTCATTTTAGCTACCATATATCCTTCCTAAGTTTCATTTTAGCTACCATATATCCTTCCTAAGTTTAGCTACCATATATCCTTCCTAAGTTTAGCTACCATATATCCTTCCTAAGTTTCATTTTAGCTACCATATATCCTTCCTAAGTTTAGCTACCATATATCCTTCCTAAGTTTCATTTTAGCTACCATATATCCTTCCTAAGTTTCATTTTAGCTACCATATATCCTTCCTAAGTTTCATTTTAGCTACCATATATCCTTCCTAAGTTTCATAAAATCGTCTAAATGTAGCTGAAATATAATAAACTAGACGTCACCTGTACTAAGCCATAAAAGGACCAGCTCACTTTACCTGGTCTGATGTATTATGATAACCCCACTTAAGGGGACAGTGGTTATTTTGGGGGTCTATTTATTTATATATTCATTTATTTTTTAGTTTCCTCACTAGACTTTCATCAATCTTTAAAAAAAAAAAAAAAAAAAAAAAAAAAAAAAAAAAAAAACACTCCCTAGAACCCTCATGAAGATAAATTTGTACTTTTTAGATATAAACATTACAATTACAGGCTCGCTCTCGCTCGCCAGAAACATGTTTACACCTAAATAATACGAAGTTTTTATATTGACAAAGAAATTGAGCGAAAGGTCTTTAAATCGCCAAACTAATGGGGCGAACTCTTAAAATCTCAGACAAATGGGGCTAAACAAGAGGATGAAGGGGAACCAGAAATACGACCCATCTCCCCTTAATCTTCGACTCAACTTCTTTGGTGGAGATACATAAAATCACTAATATATAATTATATGGGTTTGTTTCAATAAAGGTTTAGTATGCATTACTTTATTTATTTTATATATATTTCTTATCAGTTGACTGTTTTTTTAGTGCTTGGGCGATCTAGATATATATGAGTTTGTTATGTTTATTATATTATGTTGTTTCTGTTCGGGCTCTGTCTCGAGTCGGCCACCCCCAACTGCATACTGTTATGATGTGATTATTTCAGACAGTGTCTCATGATTACATATTTTCGTATACATGTTGTGTTCTAAACTCATATATACAGATTTTAGCTTACCAAAGATGCAGATTTTTTGTCCATTCACTCTTTTCCTTCTTTTGCTCAATTGACTCTAGTTTACATATGTTAGTATCTCCTCTTTCCTCCTGAAGATGTATTTTTGTTTTCATTAATTCACTCATTTTCGCCTTTCCTTTATTCACTCTAGTTTACATATTTTATCCTGAACTCTTTCCTCACTCTAAGTTTACGTGCATTATTCTCCCAGAGTCTCTCTCTCTCTCTCTCCACCTTCTTCCTTCCCTCCCTCCCTCCATCTTTCACCTTCCTCCCTCCCTTCACCTTCCTCCCTCCCTCTCTCCTTCCACCTTCTTCCCCCCTCCTTCTCTCCTCCACCTTCCACCTTCTCTCCCTCCCTCTTACCTTCTTCCCTCTCTCCCTCTCAGTTACCTTCTTCTCTCCCTCTCTCCTCCTCTACCTTCTTCTCTCCCTCTCTCCTCCTCTACCTTCTTCTCTCCCTCTCTCCTCCTCTACCTTCTTCTCCATTCCACTCCTTCTTCCACCCTCCACTTTCCTCCATTCCTCCTTCCAGCACTCATTAGGTGTCCCCAGGTTCTACCAAGGGTGTTCACAATTGTTGTTTACGGTAATGGTAAAGGTAACTCGCCTCATTAGTGGAGTACCAAGTGTCACAGGGAGTACCATAATGCTAACTTGCCTCCCGCTTAAAGGGGTAGGTTGTTGTTCTTGTTGTTGCTGTTCCCCAGGCTGTCTGGCCGAGCATTCCCAAGGGCCCCAAGAGTGAAGTTGGGGAAAGTACCAGGAATAGATGGAATGTGTGGGGAAATGATGAGGTATGGTGGTGAGATAGTGATCGATTGGGTGTG
Organism: Paralithodes platypus; assembly: GCA_032716605.1. Classification (NCBI taxonomy): domain Eukaryota; kingdom Metazoa; phylum Arthropoda; class Malacostraca; order Decapoda; family Lithodidae; genus Paralithodes; species Paralithodes platypus. Next base: position 35,032,392 of record CM064491.1, on the reverse strand, counting down.
GAAAATGTGCAAACTAGCATGGGAGAAGGGGAGTGCACCTGATAACTGGAAGACAGGCATAATAGTCCCCTTATATAGGGGTAAAGGGGAAAGAGGAGTGGGTGGTAACCACCGAGTAATATGTCTTCTAAGCCTAGTAGGGAAGGTGTACAGTAGGGTAGTGATTGAGAGAGTGAGAACGAGAACGGATAAATGGATAGGTGACGAGCAGGGTGGATTTAGGAAGGGAAGAGGATGTGTAGATTAGATTTTTACACTGAAATGTGTTGTGGAGAAATATCTGGAGAAGCAACAAAAGCTGTATGGTGCCTTTATGGACTTGGAGAAGGCCTATGACAGAGTGGATAGAGAAGGTATGTGGAAAGTACTTAGAATATATAGATGGCAAGTTGCTGCAAGAAGTGAGGAGCATGTATGAGGGTGCAAAGGCGGTAGTACGTGTGGAGAATGAGCAGAGCGAGTTCTTTGATCTGAATGTTGGGTTGAAACAGGGGTGTGTGATGTCCCCATGGTTGTTTACTGTATATATGGATGGAGCCATGAAAGATATAAAAGGAAGAGCAGTGGATGTTGGTGTATCGCTGATAAGGGAGGGAAAAAAGTGGAAGCTACCTGTACTGCTGTTTGCTGATGATACAGTTCTGATGAGCGATATTGAATGGGTGTTACAGGGGCTGGTAAATATGTTTGGAACAGTGTGTGAAAAACGGAATGTGAAGGTAAATGCAGGGAAGAGTAAGGTTATGGTCTTCGATAGGGGTGAAGCCACAGATGAGAGGTGAAGTTGAACGGTCAGGCTGTTGAGATTGTCAGCTCATTTAAGTATCTGGGCAGTGTGCTGAGTAAAGATGGGAGTATGGATGAAGTAGTGCGGGAGAGGGTGCAACAGGGGATGAGGGTTGTAGGAACGCTGAAAGCAGTAACAAGAAATAGGGTAGTCAGCATGGAAGTAAAGGAGTCCTTGCATGACAGTGTGGTATTCCCGACATTGACTTATGGAAGCGAAGCATGGACGTTGGTGGAGAAACTCAGACCAAGAGTGAGAGGGGTAGAAATTAGTTACTTAAGTGCCTGTGGAGTTACATGGAGGGATAGACAGACGAATGAGGAAGTAAGAAGGAGGTGTGGTGTGGAGGTAAATGTGCTGGAAAGTTTGAAGAGGAAAACCTTGAGATAGTTCGGCCATATGGAACGTATGGGAAGTGAGAGAATGACTAAGAGGGTATTCGAGAGCGAGGTGGAAGGACAGAGAGGGAGAGGTAAACCGAAAGAGAAGTGGAAAGATGGAGTGAAGAAGTATATGGATGAAGGTGGTGCTGGTTGGGAGGATGGGCGTCGACTAACTGGGGACAGAAGTGCATGGGAGAGTTTCGTTCGTGGCCACACCTTCGGGGATCACGGCGTCAGGCAACAGATAGGTAGATATATACAGTATATCCAGTATATAATTCAGGATATAAAGTCTATGGACTTAGATGAGAGCCAACGTTTAACCACAAATAAATAAAACAATACAATGTTGATATTGTTGTGGAAATGCTTTTTCGATATGATTAGCTTGGGTATTAAACAATGTTTGTTATCAATGTTTCAAACCTGACTGCGGTGTGGTGGTACATACGGAAGATGAAATGAGGACAGAATTAACTCCCTCCGACATATTATGTTCCAATAAGTCCGAGGAGGTGGGAGCCCCAGGATCATTGCCACTGCCTCGCACTACACTCACAACAACACTGTGGCCGTTAGAATTATCGGAGGAGGCTGAGGTTGCCACCAACGGTTTTATCGTATGGTAACTTATTGGACTTACTGAGCTCATATGACGCACAATCGCATCATAAACTTATTAGAGAGGTATAGAGATAAGTCCATATGACGCGATCGCGTCATATGAGTTTTTGGTTCACTTGTCCATATGACGCGATCGCGTCATATATGTCTGGGGGAGTAAAGGGAGCTCTATGACCGGCTGTTAAGGGGAGATTTTTTAGTTTGCTTCCTAGACCCCTATCAATCTTTAATAAAATACCCCCAAGTCAATGATTATTTGTACAGTTTTCGGTAGAAAAATGTCACGGCCGAAGGCCGCTTCTAACTAAATTATAGGAGCGCTACCGGTATCGTTTGCCAGGATAAAATACACCTAAAAGGTCTTAAAGTTGACAGAAAATATTTAATACTTCTTAAAATTGCCAAACTAACGGGGCAAACGTCTTCAAATCTCAAAATTTATGGGGCTAAACATGAGGGAGAAGGAGGTTTGAAAAAAATTCCTCCAGTGAAAATCTCCCCTTAAATGTGGAGTGTGGATGAGATAGGGAACATCTGAGTGCTGTGGGCCCTCCCCTGTGGGTTACTCAAATTGATGTTAAAATTACAATTCATGAATAACCGTAAAGGTGCAGGTTGCTTTGGCATCCTTACCGAGGTGCTGAAGGTTTCTGGGGAAGTTGGGGTGTAAAGCAGGAGAATGTATCATACCTGACGATTGGCAAAAGTGTGTGATAGATAAAGGTGACTGTGGATCGGGGCAATTATAGAGGACTGAAAATGCTCAACCAAGTTGTGAAAGTTTGTGAGCGAGTATTTAACCCATATACTGCGGGAGACGTTTCGGAACGCTATGGCAATTTACAGCAATTTACAGGGTGTTCAAGCCTCTTAACACTAGATTAGCGGGCTAGCGGTTTATTTATATGTACCGCCCAGCGGGGTGTTTTTAGCCAAAATAGGGCTGTTTACGTGATCATTTTCATGCCTAAATAAGACTCAGACCGTAAAACAAGTATCTATCCCTGAAAGGGCATAAACAGAGCTTTCCAATGGCACCATAACGATCCTTTTATGACGGCTAGTTTTCTTGCAACAACCGCGCAACGCGAATGCAAAAAGCATGTAATTCGGTACTTTCCCCATTAAATTCAGTATGTAGCGAGTGAGAGAGGGAGGGAGGAGGTGGGATTCGTGTCAGTAGGTTCGCCGCGGTGGTCTGGAGCAGTCATACGCTCGCTACTCTCCTGCCACCACTTGTCTCTCTCTCTCAGCAACATTACGTGCTGAAATTGCCACACGACCTATGTCGCGCGCCGCCAGATAGTCCAGATTTATTATACTCGACTTATGTTGCGCGCCGACACTTAGGGGTTAAAGCCAGTAAAATAGAGTGTGAGTGAGCTGAAGCGCAACAGGCCACCCGTCCTCTCTCCAGCCAGCCGGCCGGGGCACTGAGGAGTATGAGCCATACTCTCGCTAGACATAAAGCGCTGCCAAACTCAAATGTAGCACGACATTACCGATAATTTCTCAATATTAGCAAAAGTTTATGGTAGCGCTGCGAGTGAAACCCGCGCGCTATGAATCTCGTTTTGGTGTCATTTTGAAGCCATTTTCTTCTAGTTTTTGGCTGAATACATGTAATTTAATTCAGACACTTGCTTAACCCATTCGTAGCGGGGGCGGACTTAAGTCCGCCTCCAATTTGCAGCAAGTTAGGAGCATTATTAAGGCTTTTAAAGGGTTAAAATCGAGTGCAAATGGCCGGGAGCGCAGCGGGCCAGACAGCCGACTCCCAGGGCTTACCGCCGCCCACTGACTCATGTTCCCTCTGTTCTCGAGAGGCCGGCAGCGTTGCCAGTAGTGAGCGTAGTGGGAAAAAATATGCCGCTATACGCTAAACTCCCATGTTGGTGGTAACACTGCCTGAGAACGACCAGTGCTACGTAGCTCGTTCTGGTCTCATTTTGAAGCTTTTAGCGTCTAGTTTGTTGCTGAATACATTTCTTTTCATGCAGATACTTGATTTATCATTCAGGAGGGCCTGAATATGCCCAAAATAAGCCCAAAACCCCCCGCTCGACAAGGGTTAATCAATCAGGAGTGCCTGAATGAGCCCTAATATGGCGGAAATTGGCGGAAATATGCTCATAGTGTAAGTGGTAACCCGAGAACGGCGCCAAGACTCTTAAGACGTTTTACTGGGCGAAGGTGATGGGACTCTTATAATCCAAGGCCTAAAAAAAGACTTTTAACCCTCAACCGACGGTGAACATCATATGACGGGAGAGAGAATATTGGCTGCCCCTGTGGAGCCCATCATATGATGGGTGCCATTTTGAGGACGTTATGAGCTCTGAGAGAGAGTCCGCGCATTGGGAGGACGATAGCTGGGCTTCGACTGCTCGGCACCACAGTTGGGCCGTTAATGACACATAGTATGCCTCGACTCCACCACCGTACCTCGCGAGACCAGGGAAAAACTGCGGAAATTACCTTATTTTGGGGTATTTTCACCTCCGGTTACGCGATCGCTACAAGATAACCCGTGGTCGTACAAGGATGATTCATGTGTCATTGAAAAGCTCTATTATCGCCCTTTCACAGATATATATTTGTAATACGCTCGGGCTGTTGTTTATGCATGAAAAAGATCATGGAATGAAGCTCCTTATCAGTAAATATACCCACCCAGCAATAGGGTCCTGTCAACAAGCATGACCGCTCTTAAGGAGTTAAAAGACCCCAGTGGCACATAAGACAAAGGAATATGTGATTAACTGAGATAATTTCCCTTCATCCCTCTTCCACATGTGTCAAACCCCCCCTTCTATTACCACCTATTTTTCCTCTTATTCCCTTGTTTCTCGGTTTATTTACCGTGCCAATATCTCCCAGCCGGTTTCAAGGTCATCTGGGACGCATATAGAGATCGTGGAAAAACAGAGACTTAACTAAGGAGACATCAGTCTAGCTTCAGGCCTCGAAAGGGGAGGGTGTATGTCTCATGCGCCTCTCACCTCATGACTGAACAGTCCGCAATAATAATTCTTTTTCACCCCCCAAATACAAATCCCACTTGCTTTATTGCTGTTACATGTTAATATCTTCATAATAAAGGTAAATTAGGCCCATATGAATAACTAATTACTATATTTATCAGATAAGGACAATTTTAGGCGGGAAAGAACCAAAATATGCTCGCTTGGCGGGCACTTTCAAATTCCAATGGCGCGCATTTGTCGGGTTAAGGGTATAATTTGGGAGAGAGTGTAGCCTTAACCCGCCACGCACGGGTGTACTCTTAGGAGGACATTAGCCATTTCCACCATGGGCCCCGGGTGGCCTCTTAACAGCCTAAGCCCTAAGGGCTATTCTAAGACTTAAATCCACTTAAAACTGCACTAGAGAAAGATTTGTTGCCCTGGTGGGTTGTCCGTATAACCAACAAGAACAAGAACACACAGCCAGCCAATCATGTCACTCCTGCTTGCAAGCAACATTATATTTATAGATATTAAGGGATTTAACCCGTCCAATGCCAGCAACAGCTATAGCTGTCAGCAGATAAGTAACTCCCCAGTCCCAGCTACGGTTATAGCCGTCAGTAATGTACTTGTTTTGTAACTGCCTGTGCAAGGCTAATTTTTTTTTTTTTTTTTTAAGTCTTGTAAAAAAAAAAAAAAAAAAAACAAAGAAAAAAAAAATATTGATCCATTCTTGCCTCATCTCTTGAGGTGAAAAGGTGATCTCTCCTGTCATTTTGGCCACATTGCTTGTGACTGCTGGGGACTTTTATTACTGTATCCTACGGTGTACAGTACGGGTTAAAATAGGCCTACTTGTAGCCAGCCTCAGGATATTAATTTTGTTTAAATGATGTTTAAAATATTGCAAGGAGAATTTCCCCAATGTTGGGAGGATAATCTTCAGGGCCTATTTTCGAGGCCACTTCCTCTGTCAAAGTGAAGTAAAAACCACTCCCCCTTTCTCTTTCCTTCCCACACATGTGATGGAAAACTCACTTCCCGTGAGCAAGGCCTTTTGAACCCAAAAGTGTATTAGTAAGGAATAGCAAAGTCTGACACGTGAATAAATGAGACCAGGAAGTGACATTGATTCAACCTCCTAGATGTACAGTAGCCCAACTAAGATTTGCGACAAAACTAGGTACGTGACACCTGTCTAGTTTGCACTCCCGTCCCAAGCCCATGTGGTCGTGTCTAGCAGAGACCCGTGGTGTCTAGACAAGCGCCACCGCCTGCGATACTACAGCCAGTGCACACACACACAGTACTCACACATGCTGGGCGCTACATATGACAATATTGCTATCATTATTTGTTTGTATCATATTAGAAGGCTCTCTCTCACTCTCTCTCTCTCTCTCTCAGGTTAATATCAATCGATTTTCAAGCTACACTATTTGTAGATTAATTAACACACACACATACATACACACACAGACACGGAAGGCAAAGTTCAGTGTTATAAACCCACATTCTACGCTGATTTCCCTGATAAAACAATGAGATGTAAATAATTGTGTTCTTTTATCTAATTAACACTCTTTAGATAATACAGGTATGTTATAATCTGTATCATCTTGCAGTGCTGGGTTATACGAGTAGTTCTATATGCAATATTTGCATCAGGTAATATTATCAATGATAAGAACGTGTATTAATATACAGCTAAAGTTCTTACTGTTTCTATGAGATACTATTAGAATATAGAAAATTATCGTTACCGTATCATGATTTTAGAATCTAACTTCGATGATATTCTGTCTACTATGGAAATATATGGAAGTATAACTAAACATTATTTAGTTTACCTGGAATATAATTTAAGTTCTAGTTTACAGAATCACACACACATACACATACACACACACACACACACACACACACACACACACAGTGGTCCGTAGTATATTGGTTAGCGCACTTGGTTCACAGCCAAAAGGACACAGGTTCCATTCCCAGGCGGGAAAGAAACATTTTGCCAATTCTTCTTACACAATTCGCCTCTCTTGACCTAGCAGTATAAATAGGCCTCTGGAAGAAGACACTTACGACGTCTTTTTTAGTGTTGGTGGTCTATTACTAGCTGGACAGGTACCGTACAGGTCAACCAAACACTCAAAATCCAGATATCGGCAATTGGCTGATTACAGGTTACATGCATATCTACAGCTACTCCAACCATGCATTAACACTTCACGCAATATATTCCCAAGTCGAACTTTTTTCTGTAAAAAATGCATAAATAAATAAGTAAAAAAACGTGAATCTGTAATTATTGGAAACTGAGGTGATCAGAAAATCCTCAATACTCTCTTGCCCACATCACACCTAGTCATCCATTCAGCAAGGTTGCTGAACGCGGTAGTATGGTTGGGATGAGCGAGAGTGGGGTGTCAGAACATTTACCGGTGGCAAAAAAAGGTGGGAAGAAGGACAAATGACAGACCGACATAGAAGTGGAGCTAAGCGGAACACCACGTCAGAACAGGACCAAGAAATTAAACAGTATATGGATAACCATCCATTCTCCAATGCCGAGGTAGCTAAGCAACATTTGCAATTTCAAACTTCTACAGAAACTATACGCAAGAGCCTGAACCTTTGACCCCCAAGTCAGCCTGTATAAGAGATTGTGTTTCTGGCATTATACCATCTTATTACCAATGGAAATACTAAGACTCGCTGAAAAAATCAGCTCTCTATGTGCGTGCGTGCGCGAGCGCAGAATTTCGTTGCACTATTTGTAAAATCATCTTGTCACTCAAAATTGTTCAAATTTCCCGCACTTTTGCATGGCGTATCCTACAAGCATCCCCTATAAGAAAATGAACTAGTTTTACCATATTGAAAAATAGAAGGGGCTGAACAAAATATATATAATATATATATATTTTTTGGTAGCCAACAATTCAACATGAACAATGTAGAATCTTGAAAAATATGTGAGATTATGCCATTATCTCATCATTTTACAGTTGCTATATAGTCATATATGTAGTGTGTAGAAGGGGAATGAATTTGAGCAATACAAACAAATGTAGATGATCTCGTAAGTGCCAATATAGGATCACTGGCAAGCTAAAATCTTAGATTTTCACACACCTAAATCCAATTTTGGGGAGATACAATAGTTAGGCCTCCTTAGAGAACGTTTTCTTTCATGGCGCGCTCATGGGAGATCGAGTTTTATGACAAACTAAACTAAAATTTCGCCAGGAGCAATCCTGACTAAATAATTTCACACAATTTTTTACCAAAATCCATGATATTGGGGCCCCCCCAGAGGGGTGCTATGGATGTCATATGGGTGTTTATGCCCTCATATGATTATTTCTATTGCTTACAGAAGCCCTTTAGACAAAAGACACAAACATTTTATATTGGTGGCTGAAAGCAAAATATTTTGTTTTTCTGGGGTCGTGGGCGAACCCCCGCACCGGGGGGTTATGGATGCGATATGTTTTTTTGTTCTCTCCTATGCTATTCTCCTATGTTAAAAGAAGCATTTTAGAACAAGAACAAAACAAATTTAAATTTTGATTTATGGGCTCAGCAGAGGTTCAGCCTCCCCTTTTTTAAAGGAGATGGGATATAAACATAGATCACCAGCTGTCAAGCCAAAGCTAACCAAGAGGCACAAACAAACTAGGCTTGATTTCGCTCGACTATTTGTTGACCAGGGCATTGACTATTGGGCACGAGTTGTTTTGATAATGTCAGAGAGGTTGCATAATAGTACCAGGACGATTAAAATTGTATCACTTAGCCGAGTTGGCGGGGGTTCTTCAAATAAGAATAATCTATATTTTATTAATTTCACCACAACACCAAACACCCTCAATGAAATTAATTAAAGTATATATGATCCGCCAGGATTCGAACCCGGGTTATCACACACAGATTTTTGCCACCTTAACCATTACACCACCAGGACGGTTAAAGGTTTATGCACACGCCTACGACTTATTATCCATTCTCGAATACTGGATATTAATCTATCATGTTCATACTTCCAACCGTGCTATCGTAGCCTAATGTTTAAGTGAGAGGAAAGAATATTCATGGGGCACAGATCATAAAGATGGCTTCCTTTATATCCACTCATGGCCGAGTGGTTACGGTGCCTAACTCTCCCAAACATACCTGGAGTGAGTGGGCTCGAATCCTGGTCAGGATACCTCTCTCCCAACCAAGAGTTATTTTGTCGGACAAGAACACTTTCAGCTCAACCAGCATGGGTTGAAGACTGCGGTGTTGGAGGCCTAGGAACACATGGCATGCGGGTTAGTCCTAGTTGATATTGTGCATAAAATATGTAGAATAGTCATCAGAGTAATACTTTCCATCATATCACTCTTGGCTAATTTCATATTAACCGAGCATTATAAAACACCTTAATTTCTTTACTCATCCACTAATTCCCCTAACTTACTAATTAAATCCTTACTTATATTGTCCAAATACTATTAAGCTACCATGACTTGATATAATATGCACACTAACCACTCCTGTCTATACCATCGGTTGTGTACCTAAAAACCAACCACGTTCGGTTTAGTAACTCATCCTAGCCACTTCGCCCGCCACTATCTGTGCAATATAGGATAGATCTTCCCCTATTAATTCCTGGCCCCTTATTGAATGCGTATAACTTGTTTGCGAATATAATAAATAATCTATCTATCTATCTATTGCCTGACGCCGTGATCCCCGAAGGGGTGGCCACGAACGAACCGCCCCCATGCACCTCTGTCCCCAGTCAGTCGACGCCCCTCCCCCCAACCAGCACCGCCCTCGTTCATGTACTTCCTCACTCCATCCTTCCACCTCATATTCGGTCTACCTCTCCCTCTCTGTCCCTCCACCTCGCTCTCGTAGTCATTCTCTCGCTTTCCATACGTTCCATATGGCCGAACCATCTCAAGTTGTTCCTTTTCACACTTTCCAGCACATCTACCTCCACACCACACCTCCTTCTTACTTCCTCATTAGTCTGTCTATCCCTCCATGTAACTCCACACGCACTCCTTAAGTAATTCATTTCCACTGCTCACACTCCTGGTCTGAGTCTCTCAACCAACGTCCATGCTTCGCTTCCGTAAGTCAGTGTCGGGATTACCACACTGTCATGCAAGGACTTCTTCACTTCCATACTGAACACCCTATTTCTTGTTACTGCTTTTAGCGTTCCTACAACCCTCTTCCCCTGTTGTACCTCTCCCGCACCTCTTCATCCATAGTCCCATCTTTACTTACTCAACACACTGCCCAGATACTTAAAAGAGTTGACGATCTCCATAGCCTGACCGTTCAGCTTCACCTCACACTCTGTGACTTCACCCCTTTCGAAGACCATAACCTTGCTCTTCCCCGTATTTACCTTCAAATTCCGTTTTTCGCACACTGTTCCAAACTTATTTAGCAGACCCTGCAACTCCCATTCATTATCACTCATCAGAACTGTATCATCCGCAAACAGCAGTATAGGTAGCTTCCACTCAATTCCCTCCCTTTTCAGCGATACACCAACATCCACTGCTCTTGATAGTATTTCTTTCATGACTCCATCCATATATACAGTAAACAACCACGGGAACATCACACACCCCTGTTTCAAACCAACATTCAGGTCAAAGAACTCGCTCTGCTCACTCTCCACACGTACTGCCGCCTTTGCACCCTCATACATGCTCTTCACTGCTTTCAGCAACTTGCACTCTACTCCGTATATTCTTAGTACTTTCCACAAACCTTCTCTATCCACTCTGTCATAGGCCTTCTCCAAGTCCATAAAGGCAACATACACCTTTTGTTTCTTCTCCAGATACTTCTCCACAACACAATTCATGGTAAAAATCTGATCTACACATCCTCTTCCCTTCCTAAAACCTCCCTGCTCGTCGCCTATCCATTTCTCCGTTCTCACTCTCACTCTCTCAATCACTACCCTACTGTATACCTTCCCTACTACGCTTAGAAGACATATTCCTCGGTGGTTACCACACACTCCTCTTTCCCCTTTGCCCTTATATAGGGGGACTATTATGCCAGTCTTCCAGTCATCGGGTGCACTCCCCTTCTCCCATGCTAGTTTGCACATTTTCCATACCCATTCTATCACTATCTCACCACCATACCTCAACATTTCCCCACACACTCCATCTGTTCCTGGTGCTTTCCCCAACTTCACTCTTTTCATGGCTTCCCACACTTCTGACCTCCTGATCCCCACCTCCTCCTCCACTACGTCTCTTCTTCTCCCTCCCATACCATATCCAGCTATGTTTGCTGGCTTTTCATTCCTTACATTTAGCAACTCACTGAAGTACTCCCTCCATCTTTCGACTCTCTCTTGCTTCTCGGCTAGCATTCTCCCATTCTTATCTTTCACACCCTTACTGTTTCCCTTGCTACCTTCCCTAACTTTCTTGACTTCTTTCCAGAACAGTTTCTTACTCTCCCTCCATTTTACACTCAGATTCCTTCCAAATTACTCATCTTCTCTTACTTTCCTTCATCACCACCCTCTTACTCTCCACGTACCTCGCTCGTTTCTGTCTCTCGGAATCTTCATTCCCTCTACTACCCAACCACTCTCTATATGCTTTCTTATTTTCTTCCACAGCTATTCTTACCTCTTCTGTCCACCATGCTGTACCTTTCACTCCCCTCCCTCTTCTCCTCACTCCACACACCTCCTCACATGCTGCACAGATCTCATCCTTAAACACCTTGCTCATCTCCTCCACTTCCTCCATAACTTCCAGGTCGAACCCACCTAGTCGTCTTTCCACTGCTCTCCTGTACTCCTCCCTGACTTCCTCCTCCTGCAACCTCTCCACCCTCCTCACCATTCCACCCTCCTCTCGCCTCCCTCCAGCTCTCCTCACCCACTTCTTTTGTATCCTAACCTTAGCTACCACTACATAATGATCAGACAGACCCCCTCCAATACCCCTATACACCCTAGCATCCATCACAGATTTCTTCATTCGTTCATCCACACATACATAATCAATCAATGACTATCAATCAATGACTATATATATATATATATATATATATATATATATATATATATATATATATATATATATATATATATATATATATCATAAAGATATATAATTGGTCCCAAAAAAGAAAATAATAAAGCATAAAGAATAAAAAAGCAAGGGAAAATAATACTAGGAAATGGAAGAATGGAAGCAAATGAGTAGTAAAGGAGAGAAGACGACGTTAAGCAAGGGATGATAAAGATAGGAAGTGGAAGAATGGAAGCAAATGAGTAGTAAAGGAGAGAAGACGACGTGAAGCAAGGGATGATAAAGATAGGAAATGGAAGAATGGAAGCAAATGAGTAGTAAAGGAGAGAAGACGACGTAAGCAAGGGATGATAAAGATAGGAAGTGGAAAAATGGAAGCAAATGAGTAGTAAAGGAGAGAAGACGACGTAAGCAAGGGATGATAAAGATAGGAAGTGGAAGAATGGAAGCAAATGAGTAGTAAAGGAGAGAAGACGACGTAAGCAAGGGATGATAAAGATAGGAAGTGGAAGAATGGAAGCAAATGAGTAGTAAAGGAGAGAAGACGACGTAAGCAAGGGATGATAAAGATAGGAAGTGGAAGAATGGAAGCAAATGAGTAGTAAAGGAGAGAAGACGACGTGAAGCAAGGGATGATAAAGATAGGAAGTGGAAGAATGGAAGCAAATGAGTAGTAAAGGAGAGAAGACGACGTGAAGCAAGGGATGATAAAGATAGGAAATGGAAGAATGGAAGCAAATGAGTAGTAAAGGAGAGAAGACGACGTAAGCAAGGGATGATAAAGATAGGAAGTGGAAGAATGGAAGCAAATGAGTAGTAAAGGAGAGAAGACGACGTAAGCAAGGGATGATAAAGATAGGAAGTGGAAGAATGGAAGCAAGCAAATGAGTAGTAAAGGAGAGAAGACGACGTAAGCAAGGGATGATAAAGATAGGAAGTGGAAGAATGGAAGCAAATGAGTAGTAAAGGAGAGAAGACGACGTAAGCAAGGGATGATAAAGATAGGAAGTGGAAGAATGGAAGCAAATGAGTAGTAAAGGAGAGAAGACGACGTGAAGCAAGGGATGATAAAGATAGGAAGTGGAAGAATGGAAGCAAATGAGTAGTAAAGGAGAGAAGACGACGTGAAGCAAGGGATGATAAAGATAGGAAGTGGAAGAATGGAAGCAAATGAGTAGTAAAGGAGAGAAGACGACGTGAAGCAAGGGATGATAAAGATAGGAAGTGGAAGAATGGAAGCAAATGAGTAGTAAAGGAGAGAAGACGACGTGAAGCAAGGGATGATAAAGATAGGAAGTGGAAGAATGGAAGCAAATGAGTAGTAAAGGAGAGAAGACGACGTGAAGCAAGGGATGATAAAGATAGGAAGTGGAAGAATGGAAGCAAATGAGTAGTAAAGGAGAGAAGACGACGTGAAGCAAGGGATGATAAAGATAGGAAGTGGAAGAATGGAAGCAAATGAGTAGTAAAGGAGAGAAGACGACGTGAAGCAAGGGATGATAAAGATAGGAAGTGGAAGAATGGAAGCAAATGAGTAGTAAAGGAGAGAAGACGACGTGAAGCAAGGGATGATAAAGATAGGAAGTGGAAGAATGGAAGCAAATGAGTAGTAAAGGAGAGAAGACGACGTGAAGCAAGGGATGATAAAGATAGGAAGTGGAAGAATGGAAGCAAATGAGTAGTAAAGGAGAGAAGACGACGTGAAGCAAGGGATGATAAAGATAGGAAGTGGAAGAATGGAAGCAAATGAGTAGTAAAGGAGAGAAGACGACGTGAAGCAAGGGATGATAAAGATAGGAAGTGGAAGAATGGAAGCAAATGAGTAGTAAAGGAGAGAAGACGACGTGAAGCAAGGGATGATAAAGATAGGAAGTGGAAGAATGGAAGCAAATGAGTAGTAAAGGAGAGAAGACGACGTGAAGCAAGGGATGATAAAGATAGGAAGTGGAAGAATGGAAGCAAATGAGTAGTAAAGGAGAGAAGACGACGTGAAGCAAGGGATGATAAAGATAGGAAGTGGAAGAATGGAAGCAAATGAGTAGTAAAGGAGAGAAGACGACGTGAAGCAAGGGATGATAAAGATAGGAAGTGGAAGAATGGAAGCAAATGAGTAGTAAAGGAGAGAAGACGACGTGAAGCAAGGGATGATAAAGATAGGAAGTGGAAGAATGGAAGCAAATGAGTAGTAAAGGAGAGAAGACGACGTGAAGCAAGGGATGATAAAGATAGGAAGTGGAAGAATGGAAGCAAATGAGTAGTAAAGGAGAGAAGACGACGTGAAGCAAGGGATGATAAAGATAGGAAGTGGAAGAATGGAAGCAAATGAGTAGTAAAGGAGAGAAGACGACGTAAGCAAGGGATGATAAAGATAGGAAGTGGAAGAATGGAAGCAAATGGGTAGTAAAGGAGAGAAGACGACGTGAAGCAAGGGATGATAAAGATAGGAAGTGGAAGAATGGAAGCAAATGAGTAGTAAAGGAGAGAAGACGACGTGAAGCAAGGGATGATAAAGATAGGAAGTGGAAGAATGGAAGCAAATGAGTAGTAAAGGAGAGAAGACGACGTGAAGCAAGGGATGATAAAGATAGGAAGTGGAAGAATGGAAGCAAATGAGTAGTAAGGGAGAGAAGACGACGTAAGCAAGGGATGATAAAGATAGGAAGTGGAAGAATGGAAGCAAATGAGTAGTAAAGGAGAGAAGACGACGTGAAGCAAGGGATGATAAAGATAGGAAGTGGAAGAATGGAAGCGAATGAGTAGTAAAGGAGAGAAGACGACGTTAAGCAAGGGATGATAAAGATAGGAAGTGGAAGAATGGAAGCAAATGAGTAGTAAAGGAGAGAAGACGACGTGAAGCAAGGGATGATAAAGATAGGAAGTGGAAGAATGGAAGCAAATGAGTAGTAAAGGAGAGAAGACGACGTAAGCAAGGGATGATAAAGATAGGAAGTGGAAGAATGGAAGCAAATGAGTAGTAAAGGAGAGAAGACGACGTAAGCAAGGGATGATAAAGATAGGAAGTGGAAGAATGGAAGCAAATGAGTAGTAAAGGAGAGAAGACGACGTAAGCAAGGGATGATAAAGATAGGAAGTGGAAGAATGGAAGCAAATGAGTAGTAAAGGAGAGAAGACGACGTAAGCAAGGGATGATAAAGATAGGAAGTGGAAGAAGAATGGAAGCAAATGAGTAGTAAAGGAGAGAAGACGACGTAAGCAAGGGATGATAAAGATAGGAAGTGGAAGAATGGAAGCAAATGAGTAGTAAAGGAGAGAAGACGACGTAAGCAAGGGATGATAAAGATAGGAAGTGGAAGAATGGAAGCAAATGAGTAGTAAAGGAGAGAAGACGACGTAAGCAAGGGATGATAAAGATAGGAAGTGGAAGAATGGAAGCAAATGAGTAGTAAAGGAGAGAAGACGACGTGAAGCAAGGGATGATAAAGATAGGAAGTGGAAGAATGGAAGCGAATGAGTAGGAAAGGAGAGAAGACGACGTGAAGCAAGGGATGATAAAGATAGGAAGTGGAAGAATGGAAGAAAGAAATGACATAAAGGGGAGAAGACGACGTGAAGCAAGGGATGATAAAGATAGGAAGTGGAAGAATGGAAGAAAGAAATATAATAAAGGAGAGAAGACGACGTGAAGCAAGGGATGATAAAGATAGGAAGTGGAAGAATGGAAGAAAGAAATATAATAAAGGAGAGAAGACGACGTGAAGCAAGGGATGATAAAGATAGGAAGTGGAAGAATGGAAGATTTTTTTTTAATATAGGAGAGAAGACGACATAAGCAAGGGATGATAAAGATAGGAAGTGGAAGAATGGAAGAAAGCAATATAATAAAGGAAAGAAGACGACGTGAAGCAAGGGATGATAAAGATAGGAAGTGGGAGAATGTAATAAAGGGAGGAAGAGGAGGGAGGGCCGATAACAAGGCAATAACTCCATAAGCAAAGAAGACGATGCTGTACAGGAGATCAAAGAAGAGGGGAGAGAGGAGAATATAGATTAAGGAAGAAGAAGGAGGAATACAAAGGAATACAAAGGAGTACCAAGGAATACACAGGAATACAAAGGAGTACAAAGGAATTCAAAGGAGTACCAAGGAATACACAGGAATACAAAGGAGTACCAAGGAATACAAAGGAGTACCAAGGAATACACAGGAATACAAAGGAATTCAAAGGAGTACCAAGGAATACACAGGAATACAAAGGAGTACCAAGGAATACAAAGGAGTACCAAGGAATACACAGGAATACAAAGGAGTACCAAAGAATACACAGGAATACAAAGGAGTACCAAGGAATACAAAGGAGTACCAAGGAATATACAGGAATACAAAGGAGTACAAAGGAATTCAAAGGAGTACCAAGGAATACACAGGAATACAAAGGAGTACCAAGGAATACACAGGAGTACAAAGGAATACACAGGAGTACCAAGGAATACACAGGAGTACAAAGGAATACACAGGAGTACAAAGGAATACAAAGGAGTACCAAGGAATACACAGGAATACAAAGGAGTACCAAGGAATACAAAGGAGTACCAAGGAATACACAGGAATACAAAGGAGTACCAAGGAATACACAGGAGTACAAAGGAATACACAGGAGTACAAAGGAATACAAAGGAATACACAGGAATACACAGGAATACAAAGGAGTACCAAAGAATACACAGGAATACAAAGGAGTACCAAGGAATACAAAGGAGTACCAAGGAATATACAGGAATACAAAGGAGTACAAAGGAATTCAAAGGAGTACCAAGGAATACACAGGAATACAAAGGAGTACCAAGGAATACACAGGAGTACAAAGGAATACACAGGAGTACCAAGGAATACACAGGAGTACAAAGGAATACACAGGAGTACAAAGGAATACAAAGGAGTACCAAGGAATACACAGGAATACAAAGGAGTACCAAGGAATACAAAGGAGTACCAAGGAATACACAGGAATACAAAGGAGTACCAAGGAATACACAGGAGTACAAAGGAATACACAGGAGTACAAAGGAATACAAAGGAATACACAGGAGTACAAAGGAATACAAAGGAGTACCAAGGAATACAAAGGAATACACAGGAGTACAAAGGAATACAAAGGAGTACCAAGGAATACACAGGAGTACAAAGGAATACAAAGGAGTACCAAGGAATACACAGGAGTACAAAGGAATACAAAGGAGTACCAAGGAATACACAGGAATACAAAGGAATACAAAGATATACAAAGGAGGAGGAGGAAGAGGAGGAGGTGGGAGTATAATAATGAAAGCAGCAGGAAAGAGAGAGAGAGAGAGAGAGAGAGAGAGAGAGAGAGAGAGAGAGAGAGAGAGAGATTTACATAGATACACTGGCCACACAGACCTTAGGATCCAAACGAGGTGGTCAGGACTTAATTCAAGTAGAGATAGATGGCATATCCGATAGAAAAGGAAAGTTGAAGGAAAGGAGAGAGAGAGAGAGAGAGCCTAGCCTTTCGATAGTGATATAACGTATTTTTGTTTACTTTAACCAGCATCATATGTATCACAATGTTTAAAAGAAGAGAGAGAGAGAGAGAGAGACGGCGAGAGCGAGAGAGAGAAGGCAAGCGAGAGAGAGAGAGAAGGCGAGCGAGAGAGAGAGAGAGAGAGAGAGAGAGAGAAGGCGAGCGAGAGAGAGAGAAGGCGAGCGAGAGAGAGAGAGAGAAGGCAAGCGAGAGAGAGAGAGAGAAGGCGAGCGAGAGAGAGACCGAGTGAGAGAAAGAGCGAGAGAGAGAGAGAGACACCAACCCAGACCAGACCACCACCAGTAAGCTAGCGTCGTGCAAAGTTATCGGTCGGTCGCCCCCGTATCTCCGACTTCCGCCGATCACCGCTACTCGCGCCGATAGACCCGGTATATTTCCGAACGAGTCTTAAGGGGAGGCAGACAGGTTTTTTCTGGACCCCCTTCTCCCTCATGTTTAGCCCCCACTACTTTTGAGTTTTTAAGACGTTCGGCCCGTTAGTTTGGCGATTTTAACACCTTTCGCCCCATTTCGTTGTCAATGTTAAGACCTTTCGTGCCATTTCGGTGTCGATTATTTCCTGGCGAGCGATAGCGAGCCTGCTATTTGAAGAGGAACCGGCCTTCGGTCGGGACATTTTTCTACCGAAAAATTTACAAATTTATCTTTATTTGTTTGTTTTATTTATTTGTTTAATTTATTTGTCTAGGGGGTGTTTTTCTAAGTTTGATGGAGGTCTAGGGACGAAACTTAAAATTCATCTTAGGATTACAGGCTCGCTATCGCTCGCCAGGAAATAATCGACACCTAAATGGCACGAAAGGTCTTAAAATATTGACAACGAAATGGGGCGAAAGGTGTTAAAATCGTCAAACGAATGGGCCGAACGTCTTAAAATGGTAAAACGAATGAGAGCTACTAAGCGTGAGGGAGATGGAGGACCAGAAAAACAACCGATCTCCCCTTAACCCTAAAATGATAGGCATATTAAACGGTTTTGTTCAGGTTAAGGGGAGATTTCCACTTGAGGGATTTTTTTTCTGGACCCCTTTCTCCCTCATGTTTAGCCCCATTGCTTTTGAGCTTTTAAGACGTTCGCCCTAGTAGTTTGGACATGTTAAGACATTTTGCCCCATTTCTGTCAATTTTAAGACCTTTCGTGCCATTAAGGTGTCAATGTTTTCCTGGCGAGCGATAGCGAGCCTGTATTTTAAGAGCAATCGGCCTCCGGCCGGGACATTTTTCTACCGAAAAATGTACAAATTTATCTTGAAAGGGGGTCTAGGGGGTGTAATTTTAAGCTTGATGAAAACGTAGGGAACAAACTAAATACCTCCCCTTAAGAAAGTGGTGTGGAAGTTAATTGGGATGGTCTTTACGCGCATAATCCCCCACAGATCCTTCCTAAGCTGCATAAAACCGCTAGAAGATACTGTCCAAAACGCGTCATAAATCTTCGAAGATGTCATTACGATCTTATGTATTTATTCAGTTTCCTCGCTAGAACTCCATCAAACTTTAAAAAAACATCCATTAGATCCCCCTTGTATAATACATGTGTACAGTTGTATCCCCAAAATCGACACCTAAATAGCACGACAGGTCTTAATATTGACACAGAAATTGGGCGAAAGGTCTTAAAAAATCTGAAAACTAATGGGGCTAAACATGAGGAAGATGGGGGGACCAGAAAAACGCCCCCTCTCCCCTTAACCCTCAACTTACATGTATTAGGCGGGTTTTTATTCAGATTAGGAAAGGTATGTGGAAGTCAGAGGGTTAAGGGGAGATCTCCACTTGAGGGATTTTTTTTTCTGGACCCCTTTCTCCCTCCTCATGTTTAGCCCCATTGCTTTTGAGATTTTAAGACCTTCGCCCTAGTAGTTTGGATATTTTAAGACATTTTGCCCCATTTCTGTCAATTTTAAGACCTTTCGTGCAATTCAGGTGTCGATTTTATCCTGGCGAGCGATAGCGAGCCTGTAATTTAAGAGGAAGCGGCCTTCGGCCGGGACATTTTTCTACCGAAAAATGTACAAATTTATCTTGAAAGGGACTCAAAGGGGTGTAATTTTAAGCTTGATGGAGGTCTAGGGAACAAACTAAATACCTCCCCTTAAGTGAGATAGTGTTTACGCTTATAATTCCCACAGATCCTTCCTAAGCTGTATAAAACCGCTAGAATAACCTGTCAAAATGCGTCATAATCAAAATGCGTCATAATCAAAATGCGTCATAATCAAAATGCGTCATAATCAAAACGCGTCATAATCAAAATGCGTCATAATCAAAATGCGTCATTATCAAAATGCGTCATAATCAAAATGCGTCATAATCAAAATGCGTCATAATCAAAATGCGTCATAATCAAAATGCGTCATAATCAAAATGCGTCATAATCAAAATGCGTCATAATCAAAATGCGTCATAATCTTTAAAGGTTATCATACGAACGATTTATCCCTCAACTAGAATAGTCATCACTGGTCTGGCAGCTTTTGATAAGAGTGTCGCCCGAGTTCGTCTATCTTTCTTCTATTATCTTCAAGGCTTGATGGTGTAATGGTTAGTTAGAGCGTGTGTAAGTTTTGTATGTGATATCCTGGGTTCGAATCCTGGGAGCATCACATACTTTCATCAATTTCGCTTTGGGTGCTAAGAACAACCAGGGCAGACACAACCACTTGCGAGTTTCAGTCCATAAGGAAGTTGGAGCTGTAAACATCGATAACTAACAGAATTATCACCTAAATTACGGTTGTAGTGTTTATATATATATATATATATATACTGTACATAAAACCCAATTCAACATACCTTTCATCCATAGGAAACCAACATTAGTATTGCATTGCTGCTATATTTCTGAGGGAGTAGTTGGAATATAGAAAAAAAAAACAAAAAAAAAAATATATATATATATACTGTATATATATAATTATATATATCGATGTTTACAGCTCCAACTTCCTTATAGCCCGAAACTCGCAAGTCGTCAATTACATCTATTCTATTATTACATTCACTCGGACGTTTACCTCACATTAAGGGGAGGTATTTAGTTTGTTCCCTAGACCTCCATCAACCTTGAAATTACACCCCCTCGAGTCCCTTTCAAGATAAATTTGTACATTTTTCGGTAGAAAAATGTCCCGGCCGAAGGCCGCTTCCTCTTAAATTACAGGTTCGCTATCGCTCGCCAGGATAAAATAGACACCTGAATTGCACGAAAGGTTTTAATATGGGGTGAAAGTTCTTAAAATCGCTAAACTAATGGGGCAAACGTTTTATAATATCAAAAGCAATGGGGGCTAAACATGAGGGAGAAAGGGGTCAAGAAAACAATCCCGCAAATGGAGACCTGCCCTTAATCAATAGTATAAACAACGCTGAATTATTAGCTTACCAACCATCCCTCCCCCACCCTTAAGGGGAGGCAGACCGTTTTTCTGGACAACTTTCTCCCTCATGTTTAGCCCCATTAATTGTCAGATGTTAAGATGTTTGCCCCATTAGTTAGTCGATTTTAAGACCTTTCGCCCGATTTTTTCGTCAATATTTAGACCTTTCGTGCTATTTAGGTGTCGATTTGTTCCCTGGCGAACGATAGTGAGCCTGTAATGTTGGAAGAATCGGCCTTCGGCCGGGAAATTTTTCTACCGAAAAATGTACAAATTAATCTAGAAGGGGGATCTAATGGATTTTTTGTTTTTATAAATTTGATGGAAGTCTAGGGAAGAAACTAGATAAATAATGAATACATGCAAAAAGTGATCGCAAATCGCAAATCAGTTCTAATCATTAATCCGACCACGAAATCATAAAGGCAATATCCACTGTCATCCCTACCAAGATTCAGGAACCATAGAGCCAAAGGAAGAGGGGTTCTCTATCCTGTACATCAATTATTATCATTTCCCGGTCGAATTTCCGATTTCTTGAGGGTTGCGGTTTTAAATGACTATACTGAATATTGGTGAGTGTTTGTTCTTACCTTGTGAACATGTTAACCCTTTCAAGCTCATATGACGCAGAGGTTGCCAGATTAGCAATAAGAAATAGAGTTCTCTCACTCTTATAATTACCTCTCCAAAATTAGTTTTCTGCCCACAGCTAACTCACAGACAACTGCAGAGGTTGAAGTGACTAAATTAAAGGTTTCTCAATACCCCTGATGGTAACAAATGCTTTAAAGTATCCCTAATCGGCTCAAAATCGCGTCATAGTGTCGGAGAGGGTTAATATATATATATATTGAGTATATATCACAAATACACGTGAGCCACTAAATGTTTTTAATCTCTCAGTGGGGTTCGAACCGCCGACCATCAGGACGATAGCCGTGGTGTAGTTGATTAAAGCGTCGGCTATCGTCCTGATGGTCGGCGGTTCGAACCCCACTGAGAGATTTAAAAAAAAAAAACAAAAAAAAAAAAAATATATATATATATATATATATATATATATATATATATATATATACCGGTATATATATATTCTTCCGCATGTTTAGCCCCATTGGTTTTTAGATTTTAAGACGTTCGGCCCATTAGTTTGGCGATTTTAAGACTTTACATCTCATTTCTTTGTCAATATTAAGACCTTTCGGCCCGGAACATTTTAATCTACCGAAAAATGTACAAATTTATCTTGAAGGGGGGTCTAGGGAGTGTTTTTTACAGCTTGATGGAGGTCTAGGGAGGAAACTAAAAAAAAAAAAAATAATAATAATAAAAAACAAAAAATAAAACGATAAGGAAATAAATATATACCCTATCTCCCCTTTAAAGGGGGGGGGGGGGGGTGACCTGCTTTTTAAAATTTTCTCCTTTTCTCTCTTTCCCTGGTTTGTATCCATTCGGCCCCATTCAGCCAACTATTTTAAGACGTTTATCCCCATCTAGGTGTCGATTTCTTCCTGGCGAGCGATAGCGAGCCAGCATTATATGAAGAAATCCGGCTTCGCCGGACACATTTTTCTACCGAAAAATGTACAAATTTAGCCTGCTGTCAAAAACGTTTTTAAAATATGCTGGCTCGCTACCGCTCACCAGTAAAAAATTGACACCTGGATGGGGATAAACGTCTTAAAACGGTAGGCTGAATGGGGCCGAATGGATACAAGTCAGAGAAAGAGAGAAAAGGACAGAAATAACAAAAAGCAGGTCACCCCCCCCTTAATAAAGGTTTTTTGCATAGCGGTTCCTGGACATCTCAACCCGTAGACCATTTCAACCAGTAGCTCTCAACCAGTGTCAAATCAACCCAGACCAACCAAACCAGTGCCAAAATATAGTACTAACCTAACCTAACCTAACCTAATCTGTAGACCATTTCAACCAGTAGCTCTCAACCAGTGTTAAGACCATTTCAACCAGTAGCTCTCAACCAGTGTTAAGACCATTTCAACCAGTAGCTCTCAACCAGTGTCAAATCAACCCAGACCAACCAAACCAGTGCCAAAATATAGTACTAACCTAACCTAACCTAACCTAATCTGTAGACCATTTCAACCAGTAGCTCTCAACCAGTGTTAAGACCATTTCAACCAGTAGCTCTCAACCAGTGTTAAGACCATTTCAACCAGTAGCTCTCAACCAGTGTCAAATCAACCCAGACCAACCAAACCAGTGCCAAAATATAGTACTAACCTAACCTAACCTAACCGTATTGGTTGATTTGGTACTGGTTGAGAGCTACTGGTTAAAATGGTCTACTGGTTGAGTTGACCGGTCACCCTGCATACCATGTGCAACAAATTTGATTTCATTCGGCGAACAAACAACAAAACATTTAGATATTTAAAAAAAAATGTGCTAGCCAATATATGAATGCTATTGTCTCCTTGTTTTATTGCAATATGTAATACTGAGTAAATAGATAGATAGATAGATAGATAGATAGATAGATAGATAGATAGATAGATGTATGTATGTATCTAAAATAAAATACTAAAATAGGAAAATTGGGGATTGGGCCTGAATAGATAGATAGATAGATAGATGTATAGATGTATGTATGTATGTATGTATGTATGTATGTAAATATGTATGTATGTATGTATGTATGTATGTATGTATGTATGTAAAATAAAATAAACAACAGGAAAAGTGGTGGGGATTGGGCCTGAGTAAATATATGTATGTATGTATGTATGTAAATAAATATGTATGTATGTATGTATGTATGTATGTATGTAAAATAAAATAAACAACAGGAAAAGTGGTGGGGATTGGGCCTGAGTAAATATATGTATGTATGTATGTATGTAAATAAATATGTATGTATGTATGTATGTATGTATGTATGTAAAATAAAATAAACAACAGGAAAAGTGGTGGGGATTGGGCCTGAGTAAATATATGTATGTATGTATGTATGTATGTACAGTATGTATGTATGTAAATATGTATGTATATGTATGTATGTAAAATACAATAAAAAAAATGGAAAAGTGGTGTATGTATGTATGTATGTACAGTATGTATGTATGTATATATGTATGTATGTATGTATGTATGTATGTATGTATGTATGTATCAGTATAATGTATATAAATAAACCCTCCGACTTAATTTAACTTCACAATTCCATCCTAACCTGAATAAAAAATCCCCTACTGATGTCCAGAAAATAAAATAAAAATAAAAAATAAAAAATAAAATGCAAGTTACCAGTAGGGGGCATCCGTCCGTGTTGTTGTTGTTGTTGTTGTTGTTGTTGTTATTGTATTGAGCCGAGCGGGAAAGGCCATCATTGTGTTTAGGGGATATTGACTGTTTTTTTTTTTTTTTTTTTTTTTTTTTCCATCTTTTTAGTTATTCATATATTATTATTTAGATTTCTCCCTAGACCTCCATCAAGCTTAAAAAAAACCCACCCCCCTAGATAAATGTGTACATTTTTCGGTAGAAAAATGTCCTGGACGAAGGCCGGTTCCTATTAAAATTACAGGCTCGCTATCGCTCGCCAGGAAAAAAATAGACACCTAAATGGCACGAAAGGTCTTAAAGTTGACAACGAAATGGGGCGAAAGGTGTTAAAATCGTCAAACTAATGGGCCGAACGCCTTAAAATCTCAAAATTAACGGGGCTAAACACGAGGGAGAAAGTGGTCGAGAAACCCGGCCCATCTCCCCTCAGCCCACCCTCAGGCCCGGGGAGACTAACATACCGAGGGGGAGGTGTTGGGGATATACTGGACCAAGAACGAGGAAGGGTTGGTTGACACTCCATGAAATATGTGTTTTATATTTGTCAGGGATGAAATAAAGGATATACAGTCAGTCTCTCTCTCTCTCTCTCTCTCTCTCTCTCTCTCTCTCTCTCTCTCTCTCTCTCTCTCTCTCTCTCTCTCTCTCTCTCTCTCTATCTATCTATCTATCTATCTATCTATCTATCTATCTTTATATATATATATATATATATATATATATATATATATATATATATATATATATATAATATATATATATATATCTATATATATATTATATATATATATATATATATATATATATATATATATATATATATATATATATATATATATATATAGGCCTCTATATATATATATACTGTATATGAGAAACCGCTAAATATACGTTTCCCTTTGAATGATAAAATATCGTAAGGAGCAATTCTACTCTAGGTGTTCATGACAACCTTTCAATTCATTAGATCAATAACGCGATTAATGGTTTCAAAAGCATTGGTAAGCTATTGAAACGCATCTTGAGAAAAGGTAAAATTATAATCTATATTTGTAATAATTTCACCACATCACCAAACACCTCCAACGACATTAATGAAAGCCTTTATAATTATGTGATCATTCAGGAAAAAATACTTGTGTTAAGCGGGGGGAGATGGGCCTGTTTTTTGGACCACTTTCTCCCTCATGTTTAGCCCCATTATTTTTCAGATGTTAAGATGTTTGCCCCATTAGTTAGTCGATTTTAAGACCTCTCGCCCCATTTCTTCGTCAATATTTAGAACTTTCGTGCTATTTAGGTGTCGATTTTTCCCCTGGCGAACGATAGTGAGCCTGTAATGTTGGAAGAACCGGCCTTGGGCCGGGAAATTTTTCTACCGAAAAA